>JAVJIX010000008.1:6037500-6382500 GCA_036785185.1 Paratrypauchen microcephalus
ACTTCCTCTCAATCTGATGCACATGACCACCAAAGACACCACTCTGGAGAATTACACCATACCCAAGGTCCGCTCTGCAATACTTCAATGCCGAATGCTGTTTGAAGAAATATTTATACTCACTTGAGAAGCTTAGAAGAGATTCCCAGATTTCCACTTTTGACACACATTTTAGACCCAGCTTTCTGGTTTGGTTACAGCATCTTGACAATTTCACAGTGTTTAGTTTTTACTGATTTATCTAATCAATTTCTTATTTTCATGTGCAATTTTACTTTTTTCTACAATAATCATTTATCCAAATCTACACACAATTGTGTTTAAATCTTACATGAGTCTTCCTTCTCAGGGTGTGATGGTTATTGGTAACCTAGACTCTGTGCTGAATGACCCAACAATGTGGGAAACACCCCACACCTTCAACCCTGGACACTTCCTGGATGAAGATGGGAAATTTAGGAAGAGAGAGGCTTTTCTCCCCTTTTCTGTCGGTTAGTTTTAAAATTATTTGTGAATTAGATATTTAAAATGTCACACCTGGCTACATTTTCCTCACCCTTATTTTTTTTAACTCCTGGAAAATGTCATGTTTTACTAGCCACTTTTTAAATTAGTTAAACAATTTGTAAAAAAGTTTGAGAGTACTTTTTTTTTTTTTTTAAGTGGATAGTCTTTAAGATGAACTCTGTCTGTTGTCAGGTAAGCGTGTGTGTCTGGGTGAACAGTTGGCTCGGATGGAGTTATTCCTGTTCTTCTCGGGGCTCCTACAGCGCTTCACCTTCTCTGCTCTTAAGGGAGAGCCCCTCACTATGGAGGCGGACATGAGCTTTGTGCACGCTCCAAAGCCCTACCGCCTGTGTGCCAAACTGAGATAATCTGTTTCAAAATCACCACCATGCACAGGCATTTTACCCAATCAGCCTACTGAATAAAATCAAGACGTAAAATTAATTTAACAAAACCATGAGCAACTTTAAAATAGGCCAAACTGAAACTATCACAGAAAAAAAATAGTTTAAAGCAATACTACACTTTTAAATGTGCACATTAGTGATAGAGTGCCTTTGGATGGAAATGTAATTTTGGAGGATTTATGAAAAAAGTATTATCGCTTTTTGTGCAAGTGTGAGTAGCACCATAGCAGACAATTATTGAGAAGGTAAGTATGTTTTCGATGATGTGATGAAGTGTAGAGCTGTGAGAAGTGTCCAAACGCATACTCCAACAGCAGAACATGTGATACTGTGACAGATTTTGGGATAGGACCTTATTCTATGTCAATCATTTAGATACAGTATGGAGTAAATTGGTAAAATAACTACACATTTTTAATGTTTAATGTTGTTTAATGTAACTGATTTGTTTATTCTGCTATACAACAAAGCAATAAAATGTGACCTTGTTTATTGATTTGAAGTACAATCTGGTGAAGATGTTCTGTTGGTCCTGGTGGAAAGTTTATATATATATATATATATATATATATATATATATATATATATATATATATATATATATATATATATATATATATATATATATATATATATTAGGAGAGGGTGATCCTCAGTCAGACCTACGCTCTGTGGTGAGCCCCACCTTGGACCCGCTGTAGGAGTAGAGGATGCCGTCATCTACTTGCTGCAGCGGGCGCTCACCCACTTAGAGACCGTCGGGAGTGCCGTCGTGTTCTTTGACATCTCCAGCACCTTCAACACCATCAGGCCGGCGTTGCTGTGGGGGAAGCTGGAGGACACGGGAGTTGATGGACATCTCGCTGCCTGGATCATCGACTACCTCACTGACCGTCCACAGTATGTGCGGCTGCATCAGTCGAGTCAGAGGTGGTAGTCTGCAGCACTGGAGCCCCCCAGGGAATTGTCCTCTCACCCTTCCTCTTCACCATCTACACCTCAGACTTCACATACAACACGGACAGCTGCCATCTCCAGAAGTTCTCTGAGGACTCGGCCATTGTGAGCTGTGTCTGACGGGAACAAGCTGGAGTACCGCTCGGTCATCAGTGACTTTGTGGACTGGTGTGGGCGAAACCACCTGAGCCTTAACACCAGTAAGACAAAGGAGACGGTGATCGACTTCAGGAGAAGACCACTACCTCACTCAACAGTGAACATCCAGGGGCAGGACATAGAGACTGTGGACACTTTCAAGTACCTGAGTGTTCACCTCAACAATAAACTGGACTGGTCCCATAACACCGACGCCCTGTATAAGAAGGGCCAAAGTCGCCTCCACCTCCTGAGGAGACTGAGGTCCTTTGGAGTGTGCAGGCCTCTGCTCGATTTTATGACTCTGTGGTGGCCTCTGCTCTTCTCTATGCTGTCATCTGCTGGGCCCCGAGCAGCACAGAGTGGGACAGAAAAAGACTTAATAAGCTGGTCAGGAGGGCCAGCTCTGTCCTGGGCTGTCCTCTGGACTCTGTAGAGGAGGTGGCTGAGAGGAGGGTGCTGGTCAAATTTACGTCCATCATGGATGACACCTCTCACCTTCTGTACCGGACTGTAGAGGAGCTGAGCAGCTCTTTCAGCAGCCGACTGAGGCACCCTTAGTGCAAGAAGGAGCGCTACCACAGATCCTTCATCCCCACTGCCATCAGACTGTATAACTCCACTATATAGTCTAAATGTGCAATATTTTTCCATACTCTCTCAGTTACTGTTTTATTATTATTACTTTATTTTATTATTACTTATTTTATTTTTGTCAGCATGCATTTTCTTGCTCAATCTTTCTCTTGCACTAAACTGCCTGGAGTTATTGTGGCAAGTTAATTTCTCCTATGTGAGATCAATAAAGTCTTATCTTATATATAATTACTGTAACATGAAAATAACAAAAAACAATGTGGTGATATAGTTTAGGTGCACCACACTGGTCACAAATTTTTGGACTTGATCTGCTTCTGAGATAAAAATGGCTAAATCTCATTTATATTGATAAGATGAACTGAAAATGTGCTGGTTAGCTAATGTATTCAAGATACTGTATGTAATGATATAATAATAATAATACATATTAGGGCTGGGAATATTAACGCGTTAATCGCGATTAGATTAATGTAAGTTATGATCGCGAACAATTTTTTTAATCGCGATCAGAGTTTGCCAGCATTTTCCGCAATTCTACCATCCATATGCAGCTCATTTGGTTGTATTAATTAAACTCATTGTCGGTGTTGTCATTTTGAGTTTGCTAGTATTTTGTTCCTTCTACGCATCCGTAGGCAGCTCGAGCGGGCTTCAATCATTTATTTACAATTTCTCAAAGTAAGCACTATTACTGGTTCATTGTTACTTTTTCCTTTCTCTGCACTTTTTTTAAATAAAAAAAAATGGTGAGAAATACTTTGCATTGTGAGTTTAACTTTAGATTCGAACGATCTTACTGCAAGATATCAATTTTAAACATGCAAAATAAATCACGATTAATCGCGATTAACTATGAAATTTCTGAGATTAGTTGCGATCAAGGAAGTCTGGGAGTCCCTGCTTAGACTGTTGCCCCCGCGACCCGGCCCCGGATAAGCGGAAGAAAATGGATGGATGGATACTGTATATTGATATATGTTAATACTCTAAACATATTAAAATGAATGTATTGGAATGCGTAGACAGGCTTTCAGATAGAACTGGTTAGTCTGGTTAACACCTGACCATATCACAAGTGAGATATGGGTCTGGAAACTCGCTTCGAAAAATCCCGTAGCGGAGGTGTGGTTAGCGATTGCCAACGGCAGTTTATTGGGCGTTATGAATGTCTATCATTGAGCGTATACGTAAGTCCATAGCCAATCATGTCAGTTGTCAGTTCAAACTACAAGCTTCCGTTTGTCATGTAGTACGCGTCACCGTCTTTCCACCCCTCCCCCGCTCTCTGATTGGGGCCCTAAATCTGGGACTCTCGCTTGGACGAGTTTCCAGGCCGCCTTCCAGTTCGAAACGAACGGAAGCGGCCTGGGAATTCCCAGGCTAAGAACTGGTTGCTTGCAGACACACTGTACCTTCTGATAAACTACTGTTTTTGCCTTATTTTGCATACATTTCCTATTTTGACCCAATACTATATCTTTCATACTATAGCCAAACAGCACTTCTGACTTACTTTTTCTTTATTAGTGACCTAAACCAAGAAGAATTTCACTACTTTTGTTCCAGAAGCATTTTGCCATTAGCTGAAAGGTTAGTGTTGTAGTAGCCTATCATGAGTTTGCTTTGTTTGGGTTGAAGCAGAAGCGTGCAGTGACTTTGATGGGTAGGCAGGGGTTATTTATACTGTTTCATGCAAACAATATTGCAAATTCGTATATTTATTTTTTCACATTAACTGCATGTATACTGAGACATTTTGGAGTTAAATTAGAGAGGCCTAGACCCTATAGTTTATTAATATTGGTATACAGTGAACCCTCGCTGTATCGCGGTTCACTCTTCGCGGCCTCGCTGTTTCGCGGATTTTTTTTTCCAATTTTTTTTTTTCAATTTTTTTTATAGTGTAACTTTTTTTTTACAGTGTAACATTCTGTCCTGCGCCCTGATTAGCTAAGAGACTAGACCAGGACTAAACCAGGTCTAAAGCAGGTCTAAATCAGGACTAAACCAGGTCTAAACCAGGACTAAACCAGGTCTAGACCAGGGATGGTAGGGACAGAGTCTCAGATTTCCTTCACGAGAGCGCCTGGGTGACAGGAGGTGTGGACTTTGTTTACTTGCACGAGCCATGGAAGAGAGTGCGAGCCGGACCATGGAAGAGCCAAGAATCAACATGGACTCTTCCAAGAATCAACATGGACGGGCCCGCTGCGGCGTCCGGGGGAGCCGCAGCGGGGAGAGGACACTCGCGCGCACTGTGGAGACAGTGGCTCTTCCCCGTGAGAGGACGAGAGGACAAACCCGACCCCGTCCTAGAGAGCTGTGGAGTATTGGCGACGCATTGATAGCGGACTGATTTTGGAGCCGGGGTGAAATGCAACCAACTCTTGTGAGCGCAGGTTGGTCTTACCTGGTCTTGTGGTGCTCAGAGGCGTCTGTTAGCAGTTTGGCACTGTTAGCAGTGGCTTGAGTCTTGCCCAAAATGATATCCAGGTCGCTTTCCACTCGACTTTCGCACATGGCATGGATATGTGGTACCAAAACAAACACACGTGTCCGCGCGCACGTGCCCGCGCGCACGTGCCCGCGTGTCACGTGCCCCCGCCCCACTATTAATATATTTTAATGAAAATCTACAAAAGTTTGAGTGTTTAAACAAGAGAAAAATGTTAATACCAGTCTCAGAAAGGTGTATAATGTGTCTGGTGAAGCGTTTTCAGCCTTAAAACATGTAGAATAATTGTAAAATATAAAATTGTCCTACTTCGCGGATTTCACTTATTGCGGGCTATTTCTGGAACCTAACCCCCGCGATAAACGAGGGTTCACTGTATACAGGACTGTATTTGACACCCTCCTTGTACAAGCAGGGCCATTTGAGGTAAACAAAGATGGCGGCGCCCTGCAGTGTGCTCCGGCCAGCCCGAAGACGCCGAAATTCAATGGGAGAGGTAGCTGGGAGGCCAATCGGGCTCAGTTTGAAATTTTAGCTTCGGCTGCTCGCTGGTCAGATGCAACAAGGGCCCTTCAGCTCTAGCGCTGTCACTGACTGAGGACACTTCAGCATGCTTGCTGCTCTTGAGCCCGGAGGAGAGAGGTATAAGACACTGGTGGGGGCGCTGCAGAGGCATTTTGGAGAATCTAATATAAAAGACTCTTTGCGCTGTGAGTTCAAGCATCGCATCAGACAGCCGGGTGAGCCCCTTTGCATCCTAGCTTACTACATTGAAAGCCTCAGCAGTCGTGCTTATGCTGACATGCCACCTGCCATCCAAAGCGAGCTAGCCCGTGATCAGTTTGTCCAAGCCCTGACACCTGACAAACTGCGTCTGAATGTGCAGTTTGCCCATCCAGCCAACTTGGGTGCAGCACTTGATCTGGCCATTGAGAGGGAGACTGCAGTCTGTGCTGCAAGGCAATGGACACCTGCTGCAGTCATGGTTGCTACGGCAATGGAGGTGGTAAACCAGAGGCCTGCGTGGGTGGACGAGTTGGTGCGTGCCGTGCGAGCCCCAGCGGCATGCTCCCTCGAGGACGACACCAGGCGCCGCTCCATCGTGTGCTGGGGGTGTGACCAGCATGGTCACCTGCTTCACCGCTGTCCTGCAGTGAGGGGGCCGGCAGGGAAACGAGACCAGGTCTGGGTAGCCCCGATACCATGGACCCCTTCAGCCGCTCATAGGGGACTGCAGTTTTCATCTGACGGAGGATGGTGCAGGGATGTGGTCGCACAGACTGGCACTGTCGTAACAGTGGGTTGGACGGAAGTGGGTAATTTATGCCATGTTCCAGTGCTGGTGGGCAATGTGTCATGCTCAGCCCTGGTGGATACAGGGTCCACCGCTACGTTAGTGAGGCCTGACGTTGTTCCAGCAGGGACCGTCTTAGAAGAGACCTCTGTTAAGCTGCAAACTGTTACGGGGCAGGCTGCCTCAATGAGAGGTAGAGGGACATTTGTGTTCACATTGGGGGGGTTAGCAGTGACTTTTGTAGCTTGGGTGGCAGAGGTGCGTGATCCATGCATCCTTGGCCTTGATAATGAACAGGGTGTTCATTAAACCTGGGGTCTGGGGTGCTAGCTCTACCGAATGGGCAATGTGTTCAGTTGACCTCCCCCTCACAGCAAGTGACACAAGTTATGCCCACTTGCAGCTTGACTGCACACTTTGAAGTGACAGGCCCTCATGCACAGACGAGACAGACAAGTCCGCCCGTGTCACCCAGGGCTCCGATTCAACAGGCTACGGGCAAAGAGGATCGAACAGAGGCGGTTAGAGACATTTGGAGAAAAAAATTTTGCCGGTCTGGATGACCAACAGCAAATGAACTTGTGGGAACTGTTGTGGGAATTTAGGGAGGTTTTCGCCCTAAGCGATGATGAGTTGGGGCTCACACATTTAGTGGAGCACCACATTGACACTGGCGGGGCACACCCCATCAAAATGCGCCCTCGCCGCTTACCCTTGATCAGTGTTGTATAAAGTACTGGAAAATCAAACTCAAGTAAAAGTATAGGTACCCCTCCCAAAAATGACTTTGGTAAAAGTCAAAGTCACTGACTGAAATGTTACTTGAGTAAAAGTCTTAAAGTATCTGGAACTTCTTGTACTTATTGTTCACCCCCCCCCCCCCCCCCCCAACATTTGTTTTTTTAAATAACAGTGCTGAAAATAAGGCATACATAACAACATTGAAGGAGTGTTTTTGGAGGAAGTGGGTTTTTTGCAATTGGGCCCTTAATTCAACTGTAAAGCACCATATTCGGCTCACCCATGGTAGTTTTGTGTCATATGGAGCACTGTCGAAGATATTGGGTTTGGTGATATCCATGAAACGCCATCCTATGAGCAAGTAAATGCAGGCACAAAATATGTTATCTGTAATTTAATAATTATGGTATGGTAGCACTAATGACGTGTAGTAAATGTTCTTGTTTTAAAACATCTGGGTTGTGTGGGAATGTTGACTGATTAAACTAGCTGCATAAAACCAACAGGTGTAGGCTGATTGTCACGCGCAAGTAGGGAACGACCCCCCTTGCAGTCAGTAGAGGAGTAACTAAATGGCACATTGAAAATGTATCGGAGTAAAAGTATGCAATTAAATTCGGAAATGTAGTGAAGTAAAAGTAAAAGTAATCTTTTTTTTTAACTCAAGTGAAGTACAAAGTCTCCCAAAATGTACTTAAGTACAGAAGTATTATTACTTTGTTACTATACAACACTGCCCTTGATACAGCAGGAGGCTGCAGATCAGGAAGTCCGTGCCATACTCAAGGCAGGCATCATCGAACCCTCCAACAGCACGTGGTCTTCAGGCGTGGTCATGGTCCCCAAGAAAAACAGCCCAAGGTGGAGATTTTGTGTGGATTATAGACCACTGAATAAGGTGACAAGGAAAGACTGCTACCCCATTTCGCGGGTTGATGAAACACTGGACCTGGTGTTGGGGTCCTCATGGTTTTCATCACTCGACCTGTGGAGCGGGTATTGGCAGGTCCCTCTGCTCCTGAGTCAAGACCTAAGACGGTGTTCAGCACTGGCAAGGGGCAATGGCAATTCAAAGTCCTGAGTTTTGGACTGTGGAATGCCCCAGGGACTCATGGACAATGTGCTGGCCGGCGTCCCCCGCCAGGAGTGCCTCGTGTACCTTGACGATGTCCTGGTCCATGGGAAATCCTTCCCAGCTGCGCTGGGTTCCCTAAGGCTGGTGCTGGAGAGAATAGCTGGGGCAGGGCTTAAACTGCACCCTGAGAAATGCCACTTTTTGCAGATAGAGGTGGAGTTCCTCGGCCATAGAGTGAGCAGTGAGGGGATCAGCACGCTTGAAGAGAAAGCCCGGGCCATCAGAGACTGGCTTGTCCCCAACAACCAGAGAGAGCTGAAATGTTTCTTGGGGCTAGCCTCTTACTATAGGAGGTTCATTAAAGATTGTCCTGCATCGGTGCACCGCTTTTCCGCCTGTTCCAGAAAAAACAGCCCTTCACATGGTCAGTGGAATGCCAGCAGGCATTTACCACACTACAACAGGCCCTCACACACACGCCAGTTCTCACCTCCCCAGACTCAGCCTTACCTTTATGCTGGACACAGACGCCAGCAATGTTGGCATGGGCGCAGTTTTGTCACAAGCAGGGCCTGAGGGGGAACGGGTGGTGGCATACTGCAGCCACATCTTCAATAAAAGCGAGTGGCGTTACTGCGTGACAAGGCGTGAGCTGTTGGCCGTTATCACGGCTGCCCGGCACTTCAAGTACTACCTCTGTGGGGTGCCTTTCACCATCAGACAGCTCTAGTGGCTGATGTCTTTCCATGAGCCAGAGGGACAGGTAGCGCGCTGGCTGGAGGAGCTGAAGTCTTTCTACTTCACGTTAGTGCATAGGCCAGGGGCACAGCATGCCAACACTGATGCCCTGTCCAGGCACCCATGTGCTGTGGAAGGCTGTAGCTACTACGATAGGAGAGACGCCAGAGAGAAAGAGCTGCGAGGTGAGGAGATTACTGCGGAACCTACCTGGTGGTGGACACCGCTGAGTGGGTGGCCCGTTGAGCTTACCAGTTGAGCTAACCGGCTGGTTAGCTCAACTGGTAAGTCACTGACTTTCCCCCTGGGGGTTGTGGGTTCAAATCCCCCCTGGCAATGAGCTAACCAGTGTGGGTCCTTGGGCAAGACCCTTCACGGTACTGCCCCCCGGGCGCCGAAAAAGATGGCTGCTCACTGCTCCTGAAAAGGATGGGTCAAATGCAGAAGTCAAATTTCTCCCGTGTGTCACTGTGTGTCATTGTGTGTGAGACCAATAAAGGCTTAATCTTAATCTTAATCTTAGTCAAGAGGAGGACAGGGACCTGAGGTCAGTGGGTCCTCAGCGGGCAGAGACCACCCTGGGAGGCTGTGTCAGGACTGTCGTTGGCCACCAAAGGTTTGTGGAGTAAATTCAATGTGCTGCGCCTGTCTGAGGGAGTGCTGCAGCGTACCTGGAAGGAGCCAGCCACGGGAGAAGAGAGGTGGCAGGTCGTGGTGCCAGCCCGCCTCAGAGAAGCTGTGCTGGGCCTGCCATGGGGGGCTCTGGCTCTGGTCACTTTGGGAACTCCAAAACTCTCCACCGGCTACGCCAGGGGTTCTATTGGGGTCAGCACTGCCGGGATGTTGAGGATTTTTCTAGGCGTTGTGATGTGTGTACAGCGCATAAAGGTGGAACAAATACTGTATGTGCTGTGTGCGATGGATAATGTCACTAAATGGCCGGAGGCCTACGCTCTGCCAGACCAGCAGTGGTGAAAGTAAAGCGGTGCGCACCGGAACGCAGCACCGGTATAAAATTCACAGCCGGTATGCAGCACCGCTAAGAGAATATGATTAATGTTGGCCAAAACCCACACTTGAAAAAAAAGTAAGGTGCGCTATTTAAGTAGAAAACACTATGCCATTCGAGAATAACTGAAAGCTACCCGAAACTCTCGTGCAGAGATATCTGCAGTCTGTTAAGCAAGGATTGTCAAAACTTATCTGACTGTAGCCGTGAAAGTAGTCTAAACCATTGCGAGGCGGTGCTGCGCACTGGTAGAAGATTTAAGGCCGGAGCGCTGCCTGCACCTGTAAGAGAGGGTTTATGCTGACTAAAAAAATATGAAATAATTAAGTATATTTAAAAAGTTATGTATCTATGAAAAAGGTGTAAAACATAAAAAAAAAAAAAACCCAGGTAAAACGAGTGTTTAAAAAAAAAAAAAACTGTAAAGTGATGCACTGGACATTATAGCACCTGTAAGAAATGAAAACTACTTTCACAACTGCAGACCAGGATGCTGAAATAGTAGCTGATGCACTTTTAGAGGGCATGTTTAGCCGGTTCGGGGCAGCAGAGGTCATCCACAGCGGCCAGGGTTGCAATTTTGAGTTGAGGGTCTTTGCTGTCATGTGTGAGTGCTTAGGCATGGAAAAAACACACACAATATAACCATGCAACTGCAGCTAGCCATCCTCACAGCAGACCACCAGTGAGATGTTGTTTTAATGGCCTACCGTTTGGCTGTTCAAAGCTCCACCTACTGCACACCTGCCCTGCTGATGCTAGGCAGGGAGCTCCGGACGCCCGCACAGCTGGTGTTTGGTAGGCCACGCGACGCTGAACATCCACCGGGGCCGGAGTATGCCCGGAAGCTTCAGGATAGACTCGAAAAGGCTCAGGCCTTTGCCAGAGACCAGCTGGAGAAGGCTGGCATGTCACAAAAGAGGAACTATGATGTGAGGAGCAGGGGCAGAGACTTTCAGGCCAGGGACCTGGTCTGGGTGTACACTCCCAAGCGACAGAAGGGCTGGAGCCCCAAACTGGACTCCCACTGGGATGGCCTTTGTAGGGTCATTGAGCGGGTGGACGAGGTGGTCTATAGGGTTCAGTGTGATAACCTGGGTTAATGGTGTTCTGTTATCACTGGTGTATTATGTCTATGGTGTGCGCATGGGGTGTGTGTGGGAACGAGAGGGTGTGAAACAGGTGTGGGTGTGAGAAGTTGAGAACAGTGCAGTTGCTGCTCTGTTGCACTGTTAATGTTATATGAGTCAAGAGTTTTGTTCATCAATAAAGTTTGTTGAAAAGTAAGAAAGCCTTGGGTCATTACAATACTGTAGTCTACATAACCGCATGGAAACGAGAATTAGCTTAGCTCATGCTAGCTATGCAGACCACAGGTTAACAAGGATCAAAGTTGAAACTACAAACAAAAGACACAAAAATTATCAAAGGTCAAATAAAATCGATATTAAAGTAGATCTTGTCTATCTGTTTTACATTACCTGCTACTGGGCCTAGCTTGTGTCACAACACTAAAAGCGTGATTCCGTCCTTTACCATGTGCCTCTTGCGTGCACTATGGCTCTGAATTCTAAAGTCTGCAGAATGTTGCATGATGGTGTTTTAAAAGGCAACAACGCAAGCTTCACTTCAATTTCTTGATGTGACACATGGCAGGGCTTGTTATCTTGTGACGCTCACTTGGGACAATTTACCACTGTTATTAAAAGCTTGTGTAAAGGTCGAGTTAGCTCTCATATACGTCTGGCTAGCTCAACTGGTAAGTCACTTGACTTTCACCTGGGGGACCTGGATTCAAATCCCCCTGGCAATGAGCAAGCCAGTGTGGGTCCTTGGGCAAGACCCTTCACGGTACTGACCCCCGGGCACCGGAAAGATGAACTGCCCACTGCAGCCCACTTGGGTCAAATGCAGAAGTGAATTTCTCCTGTGTGTCACTGTGTGTGAGATCAATAAAGTCTTAATCTTAATCTAATCTTATACATGAACATACAGTCTATGGCAGGCATGGGCAAACTACGGCCCGGGAGCCATAGGCGGCCCGTTAAGCTTTTTAATCCAGCCTGTCGAATTTGAAGAAATTATATTAATAAACCTTGTTAATGTTTTAATGTTTTAATTTCCCTGCAATTCTGGTGTTTTCCAATAGCTGGCACACTAGATACATTGACCTTTGTTGAGGTGCGTATTGCTCCACGTTTGTGCTTTACTCTTTGACCCCTCAGCCCTCCTGTAAAGATGAGCAGAGCTAAGAAAAGAAAAGTGGACAGAGAATGTCGAGTGTTTAATAAGGAGCGGGCAAGTAAATATTTTTTCACCAAATATTTATCAACTGCTGCATGCCTGATATGCCAGGTGTTGGCATATTTGTTGTAATGGTTTTGATTATTTTTAATTGAAATAAAGCACAAGTTTTCTACATATCCCATGTTATTTTTTGCTCTTATGATGTGGATTACCAAAACACTAAATCCACCTGCTCCTGATCCGGCCCTTCTGTCAAATTTTAGATCCCTTTATGGCCCACGAGTCAAAAAGTTTGCCCACCCCTGGTCTATGGCATTTAATAGTAAGGTAACG
Source organism: Paratrypauchen microcephalus (assembly GCA_036785185.1). Classification (NCBI taxonomy): domain Eukaryota; kingdom Metazoa; phylum Chordata; class Actinopteri; order Gobiiformes; family Gobiidae; genus Paratrypauchen; species Paratrypauchen microcephalus. The sequence goes on from JAVJIX010000008.1 coordinate 6,050,002, forward strand.
CTTTTATTTTGGTGACTTCCTGTTTGAGCGGAAGTGGCAGTAAAACAACAACAGGTAACTGAAAAACAAAACCCCACGGTAAAAGTTATACAAAAACCCAAAGATAGCAACAGTCTAACTGTATGTTTGAGCAACTTGTAATTTTGTACTAAATGAATGTTAAAATATGGATAACAGGTTAAAAAATTTAATAAGTAATGTAATACGATTATACTATATTAATTTCTGTTATTTTGTTCTTGTCTGGCTCTTACGTTGAGTCTATGACAAGACATGAAAAAATTAAAAGTCATTTAACCATCACTTCTGGCCTCAATTCGACTGGATGCTACAGTTTGATTGTGCTGTGTCCTTTTGAGCATCGCGTCGATGGGGCGTGTTTTATCCAGTTCTTATAGCCTACATCTGTGTAATCTGAGATTCGTCTGTTTGGGAGGCGGTCGGCCACGGAGCTGAAACGATTCTCCGAGATGGAGGCATTGTGGCAGGTTCTTGGGCTGGAGTGGTTCGATTATAGGAGCATTTTGATATTTCTATTTCTTTTTGCCCTTTTTGCTGATATTGCCAAATACTGGCGGCCTGAAAACTACCCTCCTGGACCGTGGCCAATTCCTTTTATAGGCGACATACCCCGCTTTAAACTTTCAACGATTCAGCTGGACTTTGCACAGGTAGGTAGTCAAAGGGCACATATGACGTCATAATAACGTGTTTCCTGCACCACTCCGTTTTTTTCTGTGGCTTGACTTGCCAGATTTTAGTAATTATTTTGTAGGCCGCTGTCCTATAATTTCTTTCTACCCGTCGAGAGTTGCTGCCAAGCCGTGCGCATGCGCAGAACATTACGTCACTCGAGTTTCAGAATCAGAAAGGTTTTAATGCCATATGTTTGAACAAGTTCACAACATTAGGAAATTGCTGCGGTGCTTGAAGCAGAATGTAAACCAACACTTAACATGCAATAAATAAAATAGAATAAAATAGAGTAGCAGAAAACTTAAATCTAACAAATTTACAAGAGTACAAGGATATAGCAGTGCAGGTGCAGGTATGGTCAGGTGCAAAAAGAAGAACCGGCGCAGGGTCATGTGACTGACACAGAGCGGGGGGTGGGGTCTTGTGACTGACACAGAGCGGGGGGTGGGGTCTTGTGACTGACACAGAGCGGGGGGTGGGGTCATGAACTTTTGTCCTACCGCTCAGCTGTGCTGAGAGAAAAGCAGTAAGTATTTAACGTTTCTACTTAATCTAAGCCAATGTCGATTTCTAGCGTTTGTGTGAATCTTGTTTGAGTCTGTGACCGACCCAACTACTTCTTATTGACTTCTTTTGAATAACAAAACTGTCCGTATGAACTGTCTAAACATGGCGTAATTTTTGCGGACTTACAGCTGTCGTTTGATAGTTATGGTTAAGTTATGTTTGGAACACTTCTGTATTTCAGTCTTTCAGTCATTTGAAACTAACTTATGCTGCTTAAATGAGCGAATTTAGCCACTTATGAGAAGCAATTACATCGCCGTGTTAAAGCTCGCATTTACACGTGGAGATATGGTCAGAGCATGTGGTTATACGTTTGTTAATGTTGTCGATATGGCTTGCAGATCTGAGGCACTCAAGATTGATGCATTAAAATTAATTCGTTGGGATTAATTTGTTAAAATATCATAATATACATGTTGCATCCAAGTATGTCTACTGAAACGCACTGTAACTCACAGTGCCTCTGCCATCCTATTTTATTTCTACAAGCAGAAAACATGATTGATAGATCCCATGACAATACATATATTGCATATCTCGGATCATGTATATCTGTAGGGGCACATACTCCAAAATGTAGAAATGTGTAAACAGCAGCTATTAATAAAGGAATTAACCAATGATGCCTACAATCATGTCAATAGACACATAAAATTGAAGTGGTCTTAATTTTTTTCTAGGCAACATAGAAGATTACTGTGTGGTGTGCTCCATGTTGGAGAACGATGCTGAGAGCAGCATGATTGAAATGGTAAAGATGATGATAAAGAGGGCTCAGAAGTGCCTCTATTTCCTCCGCAAACTGAGGAGTACCCGGAGGAAACCCATCCAGACACGGGGAGAACATGCAAACTCCACACAGAACACACACAGAAAGGCCTGGGCTAATTGTATTGTTTTTATATGTATATATTTTTGTCTCTCTAGGTGCAGTGTGGGACATTGTCTTCGATGGGCCCATTTCGAATGTGTCAAATATACAGATACACACACAGATTATACTTGTAGTAAATGTTCGTAGTTTGTAAATTTATTGTAAATTCATGTAAAGAGTAGTGTAGTTTTGTTTTAAATATCTAGATTTGGAACATGGAAATAGAAGATTTTTAGTTTTTGAGAAAGTTTAAATGGTGTAGAGGGTGTAAATGTTGTGTTTAGGGATGCAAATTATCGATTAATTCATTAATCTATAGTTGATTGACCTTATCGATTTAACTGATGAGCGGCGTTTTCCACATGAATTTTAGTGTTTCAGTAGGGTCTTTAAGAATATAAGCTATAGTATACATGACACTGAATCAAAAATATATCATAGTATTGTATATTCCTCAATTAATTATTCCTTAGTAAAAAGCAGACAAATGTATTGGTGCTGAATAACAAAATACATTCTTTATTGAAAATAAATTGAGGACTGACTCAGTTGTTGCACATGCAGCATGGAAATCTTGAAATTAAAAGGAACAGAAGAAATTAAATAATGTTATTTAGTCTACATATTATGATGAAACCAGTGAATCCAGGCTATTTTTAGGACATTCTTAACATTTATTTTGAACTAAGGCATCAACAATATTTCTCTCCCTTAATCTGTGAAGGTTACAGTACAAAATATAAATTTCACAGGGCCTCTGGACACAGCATAAAACATTACAGGGCCTCAAACCAGAACAATCAAGGAATTATAAAAGCATGTAAGTTACATGCTTTTATCATTTCAAAAATATATGGTTCTAGGTCCAGCTCTACTGTGAGTTGTATGGCAACATCCAGAGAGGAAAGGGTTACATCAGGGGTCGGCAACCTTTACCATTCAAAGATCCATTTGGACCCGTTTCACACGGTAAAGAAAACACTGGGAGCCACAAAACCCTTTTGAAATTTAAAATGAAATAACACTGCATATAATTGTTTTTTGTTTGTTTTTGTTTTTTTTTTTACCTTTGTGCCATTTTGAAAGTGAATGAACTAAAATAAAATATTTTGATTAAATACAGTGGTCCCTCGCTGTTTTGCTTTCTTTTTTTTTTTTTTTTTTAAATAGTGTATCAATGCGCATTGTGTTCTGCATCCTGATTGGCTAAAGGACTGTAGACCTTTGTCAGTCATTCTCCTCCGTGTCTCCTGTACAGTACAGAATGCGTTCAGTTTGCCAAATTTATTTCAATGTTTGATCACGAGCAGTGTGACTCTGAAGCAGTGAGGACTGAGCGGTCTGGCATTTGGCCACATGCCAGAAGGGCGCGCACTTCTCCGGGTGGTTAATGCGCATCGGGAAGTAGCGGCAGTGTTTCCGCAAAACAAACTGGTTTTCTTTTCTTCACGGATTTAGTCTATCGCGGGTTATTTTTACAATGTAAACCCAGCGATAAACGAAGAACCAAAGTACTGAGCCGCATCAGAGAGATCAAAGAGCGGCTCTGTAGCGATTAGTTACAATTAATGCATTTTGTTCGACCAACGTCTTGATCGACAATTAATTGTAAGTCGATTAATTGTTGACATCCCTAGTTGTTATAACTAGATTATACTAGATTTTTTAGAATTAGAATTTTTAGATTTTTTTTTTTTTTGAGAGCTTTGTAGATTTTGATAATGTTAATAGTGTAGAGGGTGTAAATGTATAAATTGTTAATCTGTAATGTAAGTGTGTAATGTTTTGGGGGGGGGGGGGTTCCCCTCTGTTGGTGGCACAGTGGCTAAGTGATTGGCACTCATGCCTCACAGCAAGAAGGTTCAGGTCGCCCGGGCCTTTCTGTGTGGAGTTTGTATGTCCTCTCCGTGTCTGGCTGGGTTTCCTCCGGGCACTCCGGTTTCCCCCACCAAACCAAAACATGCACCATAGGTTTTTTTTTTTTTAACAAATTATTAGAATACTAATGTTTTTTTATTTGTAATTTGAGTACATGTGTGTAAAAGCTTACTCAAGTGAGGTTCATTTGTATAACAGAACATGGTTCTGGTTGCATGCAGAACGTCATACCTGCAGTTACTAATGTGGAAGCATCAGAACACACTTCCACATTGATATATGCAGGTAGGACATTCTGATAGGTAAAATGACCCTATCAGAACACGCTTTCACATTAGTAAGAGCAGGTAGGACGTTCTGACAGTTAATTTTACCCCATCAGAATATGGGTCCACTTTAGTAAGAGCAGGCAGGACATTCGACAGAACAGAATACCTATCAGAACGTCCTACCTGCTCTTTACTAATGTGGTAGCGTGTTCTGATGGGGTAATTTTACCTATCAGAATGTCCTACCTGCATAGAAACAAACATTAAGACAGCGATGACAAAAAAAAGACACTGGAAGCACACGGTAAGATTTTATGATGGGGTAGGAAGTTTCGACAAGGTAGGAAGATTCAACAGAACACCGCATCAAAATTCTAATTTCATTAACTTCATATACAAACTTGCATGTCAAAGCGTGGCCAAGTTGTCCTGCTGTCTAACAAAGTACTAAAGGTGTACTATTTAATTTGCCCGGTGAAGCAAGCACTTTTTGCAATGCATTTAAAGGATATATTCTGTTTTATTGTTATAGAATTTAATAGCATAGCCTATTGTGGAACATTTCAGGCAAATGACTCTATGGAAAACACCAGGTTACAAAAAGTTGCATACTGCACCTTATTAGTGTGAAGAAGCCCTCAGTCGTCCAGGTAGAATCCATGGCAAAAGGAGAAATTCAATTTGTCAACTGGACAAATTTATTTGGTCGAATATGTTTTGCAGTTGCTTCTTCAGTTCTGGTCAGATGCTGGTGGACTTGATTAGGTTCAACATTTGTGCATTTATCTTTTATTACGTTGTATTTTGCCATGACATCAAGAAAATTTGGCTCGTGCCTCATCACAGTAAACAAAATATTGTCTATATAAACTAAATTAATCTATATAAACTAAATTCATATAAAAGTCATACAGACTTTTAAATTAAAGCACAGTTTATATAGACATTTAGTTTTTTGTTTTTTTTTCTTGTTTTTTTTTATTTGTCAGGATTCTCAATCTGTACAATATCAAAGTCAAATGAAAAAGGTAGTACAAATATACAAAAGAACAATCAAAATTGTAATGTCCAAGAAGGAGTGGGGGGAAGAAAATTTATTTAACCCCACCCCCATTACATCTATACGTAATAACATATGTAAAGAAAGGAAAAATCACTTCCATTTTCCCATGGTAATTCTTATCTGTTATGTGCACTTCTTTCTTTTTACTTGGAGATAAGTAACCATATAGTTACGGTTACAGGATCTGTATACTAGTACCAGCAATGGTAAGAAAGCACATACCTGTACAGTATCAGCAATGGTAGAAAAAAAAACGATACCATAAGGTAAGGAAAAGCACATACAATGATAAGAGATGTTCCAGCAGAACTAGTTTTGCAGAAGACAATGATGAAATTACCTTAGACACTCTCCATATACTGTGACCAGACCATATTTTTGTAATGTAATTTAAACGTATTGACACTTTGGTATTGCTTGTAGAGTTTGTCCAAACTGTTCCAGAGTTTCACACCACGTACAGACATGCAAAAACTTTTTTTTAGTGGTTCTTACTTTGGGCAATTTGAAGTCTCCAGTCACTCTCAGGTTGTGGGTTCTCTCACTCAAAGTAAATAGTATTTGCAGATTTTTTGGTAATAGTTTTAAACATAATAATTGCTGTGTAGTACTGAGTAAGGTCTTCAAATTTTAAAAGCTTATAATGTATAAAAAGATTATGAGTGTGTTCTAAAAACCCAACTTTGTGAATAATCCGTAGGGCTCGTTTCTGTAAGACAATTAGAGGTTTTAGTGTTGTTTGATAAGTATTCCCCCATACTTCAATACAGTATGTGAAGTAAGGAAGAATCATTGAGCAGTGTAGTGTACGCAATGCATTGTAATCAAGATAATATTTTGTTCTATTTATTATGGAGAGACTTTTGGTGATTTTTGTTTTTATATGTCTGACGTGGGTTTTCCAAGACAATTTATTGTCTATGATGACTCCAAGAAATTTTATTTCTGCTACTGTCTCAATTTGATCATTTTCAATCATAATTGGTTGTTTTGAGTTTGTTTTTGCATTTCCAAATAGCATAACTTTGGTTTTGTTTAAATTAAGTGATAATTTGTTGAAATCCATCCACTTCTTTATTTTGTCAAGCTCCTTATTTAGTGTGCTGATGAGTTCATTATAATCATGACTGCTATAAAATATGTTTGTATCATCTGCAAACAATATGAGTTTTAGTGACTGTGATACCTTTAAATATGTCATTTATATAAATATTAAAAATTTTGGTCCCAAAACAGAGCCTTGGGGAACACCACAAGTAATACCAAGAATATCAAAGATGAATGACCCTATGTGTATATATTGTGTTCTTTCAGTTAGATAACCTTGAAGCCATTTCCCAGCAATTCCTCTTATACCATGTTCATGTAAGTTTGGAAGTAAGACTGCATGATTAATCGTGTCAAAAGCTTTCTTTAAATCAATAAAAATCCCAATTGGGTATTTATTTTGATCCAGTGTGCTTGTTATTTCTTCAGTTGCATCAAGTATAGCCATTGAGGTAGTTCTTTTTGTTCTAAAGCGATATTGTCCCTCGTTAATGGTTTGATGCTTGTCTATGAAGTTTTCTAAATGTGTATTGAAAAGTTTTTCCAGTATCTTTGAGAACTGAGGTAGCAGAGAAATAGGTCTATAATTAGTAAAGTCATCTTTAACGTCACTTTTGTATATCGGAATTACTTTTGCTATTTTCATTTTATTGGGAAATTGTCCTGATTGAAAAGATAAGTTACAGATGTGTGTGAAAGGTTTTACGATATTATTAATGACCAGTTTGACTAATCTCATTTATGTCATGACAGTCACTTGATGATTTACTCTTGCACCTAACATGAATTTTTGCAGCCAACTCGGGACCGATAATTACAAAAAACCTATTGAAATAATGTGCTACATCTGACCTATTTTTGATTTTGTTTTTTACATTAAAGAATTCAGGATATGCTTCCTTATTAGCTTTCTGTTTAATCAAAGTATTTAATACATTCCACATTCCTTTCATATTGTTTTGATTCTCGTACAACATTCTTCTATAGTATAACTGCTTGCTTGATCTAATTATATCTATTAATTTATTTTTGTATTTTTTTATATCTTAGTCCTGCTTCCCTAGTTTTTGTTTTTATAAATATTTTATATAAATAGTTTTTCTTTTTGCAAGCATTAATTATTCCTTTTGTTAACCATGGACTGTTCTTACATTTATTGTTTATTTAAATTTCTTTTAGGGGACAGTGTTTGTTGTAATGAGTCATGAATATGTTTAAAAAAAATATCATGCTTTATCAACATCTGTCTCTTCATAAACGTCATTCCAATCCTGAAGCATTAAACTGTTATTGAGGGCTTTTATGTTTTCTTCAGTTTGTATTCGTTTAAAGATTGGTTCACTAGCCTTTTTTTCTTTTATAAAATCTGAATCAGAAACAAAGATAGGTAAATGGTCTGTAATGTCAGAAATAAGAAGTCCACTTGTAATTTGACAAGTTTAATCTAATAGTCATGTAGTAATAAAATAAAATAAAATAAAAAATAAATAAAAGCTGAAATATCAATGGAATCAATACTGAATGCCATGTCCTCTGTTTGCCCAGTGTGCAAAGAAGTATGGGAACATCTTCAGCCTTCGCTTGTTTGGGGGGCACATGGTTGTCATAAATGGATACAAACTTGTGAAAGAGGCTTTGGCGGTCAGAGGAGATGATTATATCGACCGGCCCACCTTACCTCTTTTTGAAGACCTGATTGGGAATTTAGGTGTGTGTTAAGGTTAAAGGGATATGCCACCCCCAGGTCAAACTTGGGCATCTCCCCACAGTCCAAAGACTAAAATAAGTGGTGGAAAGCGTTTTTCTGGTGACCCAGCCATTGTCCAGGTCTGTCAGCACTGACCGCCGCGGTATCTGCAGCTACTCCGCGTTAGACTGGAGTCTAACGTCGCCAGAGAAAGATTTCGGCCAAAAGGAATTAATTTGCTCGATGCGTTTCCCAATTACTTTCTGTGTAATGCGCATTCATATCGAGTGCAAATAAATGTGCAAATCAACACGGAGAGCTTGACTTGGTCATTTTGGTCTTGGTCTATTTTTCAGTGTGGAAAAAGACAGACGAAGCACACACCACGCTGCCTAGCAGGGGAACTCCCTTTCTGGTGCGTAACAGGGATTCCCCTGTCAGCGTGGTGTGTGCTTCGTCTGTCTTTTTCCACACTGAAAAATAGTTCCCACCCAAAATGACCAAGTCAAGCTCTCCGTGTTGATTTGCACATTTATTTGCACTCGATATGAATGCGCACTACACAGAATGTAATTGGGAAACGCATCGAGCACATTAATTCCTTTTGGCCGAAATCTTTCTCTGGCGACGTTGGACTCCAGTCTAACGCGGAGTAGCTGCAGATACCGCGGCGGTCAGTGCTGACAGACCTGGACAATGGCTGCGTCACCAGAAAAACGCTTTCCACCACTTATTTTAGTCTCTGGACTGTGGGGAGATGCCCAAGTTTGACCTGGGGGTGGCATATCCCTTTAAGGTTTAAATATTGTATTACTCTTATGTTTTTGTATATTCATGCAGGTCTTGTGGCATCCAATGGCTACTTATGGAAGCAGCAGAGGCGGTTTGCTCTTCACACTCTCAAAAACTTTGGTCTGGGCAAGAGGTCACTGGAACCTGCCATTCAACAGGAGTGCCAGTATCTGGCAGAGGCTTTAGAGCAACAGAAAGGTGCAGTTGTTATACTTTAATTTAATTTGGAAAATGCTAAATATGAGGAAAATTATAAATAAAACATTCACTATACTGTGTTATTTGGTACATCACTTGGAGACTTGCACAATTATGCATAAACTTTTATTCTCTATAAAGGGGCACCATGTAACTTTTTCTGGGTGAGGGGTTAGCCAAAGTATGACAATAGTCTATAATAATCTATGTTATGGCAATAATTATCAACCATAGAATTTACACTTAGAGCTTCAAGGATCTTCTCCTTGCAGCTATGGGCTTTATAAGGAATGATACAAAGCACACACAGAAAATCCTCTTTCTGATTCTCATCCAATTCCAAGGTTAACTTAAAATGGCCATTACTTTGTTTAAAATGTATTTGTCTTTGTTACAGGTGAACCTTTTAACCCTCGCATACTTTTAAACAAGGCTGTGTCAAATATCATCTGCTGTTTGGTGTCTGGGGACCGTTTTGAGTACAACAACAAGGAACATCAGAAGTTTTTGGTGGATATGATGGAGATGGTGGAAGCAGAGGGCAGTATTTGGGCCCAGGTCATTTTTCAATCCCATTAATTTTTCATGGGGCTCTCCAGGTTAAAGAGGGGTATTTTATGCCTATAAGGCATTAACGGCTAACACGTAACATCACAGAGCACCAAGTTAACTTTTATTGTTTTGTATGCTATTTGCCAAAAACAACTAATTAACATGTTTTATAAGTTTCATGTTTATTTTTGACTCTGAGTCTCCCCTTTGGTCCCTTCAATAAGTCACACTCCCTTCTTAGAAATCAGAATGTATCCCTCTAATGAAACTACTGCACATGGCAACAGGTTTGTCAAGTTGCTTGTGTACAGTTTTGTATCATGTTTTTGTGTATTTATGAAGAATTGTCATGTGGGAGCATGGGTGCATAATACCCTCTTTTAAACAAAAACAAAAAAAAGAATTTAGTTTTCCTTAAATATGTTTATTATATATTTGAATGGTGTTAAGTGTAAAATGTTTTACCAAACAACATTACAGCAGTAACAAGTACACAATCACACTTGTACTTCTCCTTATAGATATACAATGTCGCCCCCTGGCTGATGAAGAGGCTCCCTGGACCTCACCAAAGAGTTTTCACTCTGACTCAAAAAGTAATAGACTACATTCAAGTTAAGATTGACAAACACAAAGAAACCCACGACCCATCCAACCCACGAGACTATATTGACTGCTTCCTCTCAGAAATAGCTGAGGTAAATGAGCTGTCAGCTCCACCCACATGTGAAGTGTCTAAGATGTGGTTTTGTTAACCAGTAGTCCAGATTTAGGGTATTTTTCATTTAATTATTACATTTGGATCATTATTAACAAAATGCTACATTAGCTCTAAATTTCATTGCTTGACACATCAAAATGATTTCATCTTTAAAGAACTTTGATCTACTATTTAGAATTCTTATAATGACATTGTCTATAATGATGTACTGTAATATAATTAATTCATAGAAAGAAGACAAAGATGCTGGATTTGATCTGAAGAATTTATGTATTTCTGCCCTGGATTTATTTGTTGCTGGCACAGAGACCACTACAACAACACTGACCTGGGCATTGCTGTTTATGACTTACTACCCCCACATCGAAGGTGGGTTTGATATCTTAAGCTTGTTACTCAGAGCTGCATATTATTAGATCAAATATAGAAACTCAGTTTTGTTTTGTTCAGTCCATATTTTGAACAATTCTGTATTCTCCTGCACTGCTTTTCTATATCATTGAATTAGTTGTTTGTTAAAGAGGGAGTATTACACTTCTTAATTGCTAACACATAACATATCACCATGTTAGCTTTTATGCTTTACTCACCAGAAACAACATATTAACAAGTTTCATTTTTGTTCCCCTCTTTGTTCTTCATGCTCCCCTTCTAAAACCTCTTTAGGCATGTTTTTGGTGAGGGAATGACATGGTAGAAAGCTCCAAAAGAGATTTTGCATAATAACCCATCTTTTTAAAAAATGTGAAACCAAATAATAATGTTTGAATGATGTTTTAATGAATGTTTCTCTCTGTTTCAGAGAAGGTCCAAGCTGAGATTGATGCTGTGGTGGGCTCGTCTCGCCTGCCCTCGCTGCAGGACAGAGATGATCTGCACTATACCAATGCAGTGATCCACGAGGTGCAGAGGATGGGGAACATAATTCCTCTCAATGTGGTGCACATGACCACCAAAGACACCACTCTGGAGAATTACACCATACCCAAGGTCCGCTCTGCAATACTTCAATGCCGAATGCTGTTTGAAGAAATATTTATACTCACTTGAGAAGCTTAGAAGAGATTCCCAGATTTCCACTTTTGACACACATTTTAGACCCAGCTTTCTGGTTTGGTTACAGCATCTTGACAATTTCACAGTGTTTAGTTTTTACTGATTTATCTAATCAATTTCTTATTTTCATGTGCAATTTTACTTTTTTCTACAATAATCATTTATCCAAATCTACACACAATTGTGTTTAAATCTTACATGAGTCTTCCTTCTCAGGGTGTGATGGTTATTGGTAACCTAGACTCTGTGCTGAATGACCCAACAATGTGGGAAACACCCCACACCTTCAACCCTGGACACTTCCTGGATGAAGATGGGAAATTTAGGAAGAGAGAGGCTTTTCTCCCCTTTTCTGTCGGTTAGTTTTAAAATTATTTGTGAATTAGATATTTAAAATGTCACACCTGGCTACATTTTCCTCACCCTTATTTTTTTTAACTCCTGGAAAATGTCATGTTTTACTAGCCACTTTTTAAATTAGTTAAACAATTTGTTGTTTTGTAAAACAATTTTTTTTTAAAGTGGATAGTCTTTAAGATGAACTCTGTCTGTTGTCAGGTAAGCGTGTGTGTCTGGGTGAACAGTTGGCTCGGACGGAGTTATTCCTGTTCTTCTCGGGGCTCCTACAGCGCTTCAACTTCTCTGCTCTTAAGGGAGAGCCCCTCACTATGGAGGCGGACATGAGCGGCGTGCGCGCTCCAAAGCCCTATCGCCTGTGTGCCAAACTGAGATAATCTGTTTCATAATCATCACCATGCACAGGCATTTTACCCAATCAGCCTACTGAATAAAATCAAGACGTAAAATTAATTTAACAAAACCATGAGCAACTTTAAAATAGGCCAAACTGAAACTATCACAGAAAAAAAATAGTTTAAAGCAATACTACACTTTTAAATGTGCACATTAGTGATAGAGTGCCTTTGGATGGAAATGTAATTTTGGAGGATTTATGAAAAAAGTATTATCGCTTTTTGTGCAAGTGTGAGTAGTACCATAGCAGACAATTATTGAGAAGGTAAGTATGTTTTCGATGATGTGATGAAGTGTAGAGCTGTGAGAAGTGTCCAAACGCATACTCCAACAGCAGAACATGTGATACTGTGACAGATTTTGGGATAGGACCTTATTCTATGTCAATCATTTAGATACAGTATGAAGTAAATTGGTAAAATAACTACACATTTTTAATGTTTAATGTTATAACTGATTTGTTTATTCTGCTATACAACAAAGCAATAAAATGTGACCTTGTTTATTGATTTGAAGTACAATCTGGTGAAGATGTTCTGTTGGTCCTGGTGGAAAGTTATGGTTTTACCACATCTACCAAAACTAAAACATCAAAAGCCAAAATGCACCAACTCTAGACATTCAAACACTCAAAAAAATAGTTTGGAAAATAATTTTGTTTCTGCTCCTCTGCTTCTGCAAAGTGCCCACCCCTGCCCTAGCAGAGGCTAGCTTGGGCAATAACATGAATTGTTGCATAAGGCTGTTAAGTGTTAATGTTATGGGCTTGTTCATCACTAATAATATAACAGTGTACAATTAAAGTGCTTTATGTCCAAAATTACATATTTTGTTAAGCTGCTAAAGGGGCCGGACACTAAAATGTAAACAGCCTTAATAATTACTGTAACTATAAAATACTCACTATAAAATTACTGTAACATATGAAAACAAAAAAACAATGTGATATATTTTAGGTGCACTACATTAACCACAATTTTTGGACTCGATCTGCTTTTGAGATAAAAGTGGCTAAATCTCATTTATATTGATAAGATGAACTGAAAATCAATTGATAACTGCTGGTTAGCCAATGTATTGCAGATATGTTGTGTGTGTGTATATATATATATATATATATACACCAGTTGAGCTGGTTAGAGAGAGCCTCATGAAGACAGTTCTATTCATAACTATGTCTCTGAAATGCTTTATTCTGGGCGTTGTTGCTTGAATGCAAATGAGGAGGACAGAGACAGGCCAGTGCAGCGTGTGGGTTGTGGCCAAATACGCAGCTGTTTCCTGTTGATTAGCTGTTGATTAGCGGTGCGCTGGATTAGCGGTGCGCTGGATTAGCGGTGCGCTGGAGCACTGTCACCCACTTCCGCGTTTTAAGCGCTTTGGAAAATACTAGACGCGTTCCATGAAAAAAAACATTTCCACAGAAAATAAAATTAAACCACTGCTGTTTCAGAGGTTCGGATAAAGGACATCCGAGCCTGGAAACACTCTCACGTGTCTCCAGGCAAATAAAAAAACGCATCTCGCATTTCGTAGCTCGTTTGCGGTCCAAATTCTCTGGACGTGATTTCCAGAGACGGTGGGTAGACATCCAGACAGGGGTGGACATTCATTTGTATTTTCCCCGAGTGTGACATCAGAAAATTCCCTTGTTCAGAATCTCCCGTTTGGGCTGTCTTTTTTTTTTTCAAACGCAGAAAAGGACCGCATTTGCTCAGTTTACACATTTTGCAACTTTTAGCCTTGGGGGGGGGGGGCCTAAACAGGGTAGGGGAGCTCACATTAATGTTCAAAAACCTCAGAAAGTGAAAAATTTCATGCCATGGGACCTTTTAATATTGGTATATACTGGACTGTATTTGACACCCTCCTTGTACAAACAGGGCTATTTGTGGTCTATTTGTTTCCACTCCTGTTGGGGAGGAACTTCACTAGATTGGATTGTATGCACTGGTTCAGATTTAAAGCTGTCACTACTCTAGGGCAGTGTTTCCCAACCAGGGGTACAAGTACCCTTAGGGGTACGAGAGCTCACTGCAGGGGGTACTCGGCAGTGTCACTGCCAGGCACAGGGGGAGACTTGGGGGATTTTTTTTTTTAAATTCTAATTTGAGTAAATTTGAGTTAAAGAAAAGAGAAAATTTTAAATTAAGTAGATGAAATAAAATTATAGGGGCGGCAGTAGCTCAGTTGGTAGAGCATATGTCTCGTGATCCAGGGGTTAGTGGTTCGAATCCCGCTCTTGACGGGTTGACCGCATATGATCCCAGCTCCCACAGATGAGTGCTGCCGTTGTGTCCTTGGGCAAGACACTTAACCCCACCTCGCCCCCAGTGTCTGTGGACACTGGTAGCCCCCATGGCAGAAGATAAATCAAGGCCTGTGACGTGAGCCGTCCTCCTGTGGACCCACCACCCGCGGAAGGATTCATGAGGGCTGGTGCATTGTGTTGAGGGCAGCAGAACACTGCTTGGACTGCTGCCCCCGCAACCCAGAAAATGGAAAAAGCAGAAGAGAATGAATGAAAAAAAATAAAATAAAATTATTTTCATTTAATAATCTGTTGTGTCACGTTCTACTTTTGATGAATTATCAACATGTATGAGTGAGGGGGTACTCGAGGTATGACAAAAAGGCTCAGGGGGTACACAAGTCAAAAAAGGTTGGGAAACACTGATCTAGCGTGTTGGCCAGAACACCTCTTAAGGCCCAGATGAATATCCAGACAGGAGGAGACGATGAGGAGACAAGTGGTAATGTTTAGGGTTTGTATTGAACATTAGGGGTTACACACAGGTACAGATTGATGGGAGGCTGAACGTGGGCGTGGGTGTTTGTGTGCGGTCACTAATTGTCCATGATAGCTTAACGAAACACATACGTTACTCAGTCCCCCTTTAACATAACATACCATAGAAAATTTAACAGTAACAATAAACTAAGATACTATAGCCTACACAACCACAAGGAAACGAGAATTAGCTTAGCTCATGCTAGCTATGCAGACCACAGGCTAACAAGAATCAAATCAGGGCTCTCAAGTCTCACGCATTGAGAGTGTGACACACGCAATTCGACGTGTTCACACGCTCACACGCCACACATGTTTTTTTTTTTGTTTTTTTTTGTGCCCAGAAAATCGGTCTGTGTGGCTCAGTTTATGCAGGCTCCGCACGTTTTCAGCGAAAAAAACCTCCCCCTGCTCCAGACGCACGGTCCGAGCGGAGGCCGGAGCAGACGCGCCGTCCCCCGGGCACGTCCTGAGCCTCAGTCCCGGTGCCACGTCTCCTCTGAGACGCACTGACTCCGGTCCCGGTGTCTTCGTCTGTGCGTAACGTGTCCCCCCCGACGGCTTACGTGCGGCATTGTACACGTTTTACATTGCATTTGTGCAGAAAAAAAAAAAAAGTTCTCACTGCTCACTTTACACAAAGATGTGATTCCCTTGTAAGCCCTAAGGCTGTAGAACTAGCCTTAGAATACAAGAGGAGAAAAGAGAAATGCTCTAAAGAATGAGAGGGATATGCACGTGACGAGACAAACTGAATGACAGAAACAGAGAGAGGAATGACCAGAGGCGATCTGACGAGATGGGAGGGAGCAGAGGAGAGACTGGTGCGTGTGTGTGTCTGTCTGACAGTCCACGCTGTTCTCAACTCCGCCCCCGCCGCTCTCTGCCTGTGTCTCTCTTCCACTGCCCCACCTGGTCCCTCTCTGTCTCTTTCTCTGAACGGGGAAAGAGAGAAAACGGCGCAATTATTTTTTCCCCTCCCGCGATCTTGGAGCCTCTGATCACCAAAAAAGTCGCTAGATTTGTTGCTAGTCGCTTTTGTCTAATTTTCTCGCTAGGGGGGTCCAGAAAGTAGCTAAAAATAGCGACAAAGTCGCTAAGTTGGCAACACTGCCCCGCCCCGGTCCCTCCTCCCCGCCCCTCTCAGCGCGCACTGACATAGTGCGGTGATGATAAAACAAACTGAGAACCATCAGGTAATAACTTCATTTGCAGTATATAACTCTCATTAGTTGCTTTGTAGTTTAAGTTTGCTCTTTAGACAAACGGGGCTCTCAACACGCAATTCAAGCCCCCCCCCTCCTCGGGAAAAATTGTTCACTCGCCGCCCCCCCCCGTCCTCGGAAATTACAGTCTCACGCACGACCCCGCTCAAAACTTGAGAGCCCTGCAAAGTTGAAACTAGAAACATAAAAGTCACAAAAATGATCAAGGGTGAAATAAAATCGTTATTAAAGTAGACCTTGTCTATCTGTTTTACATTACCTGCAACTGGGCCTAGTTTGTGGCACAATACTAAAACGTCGAGTTAGCTCTTATACTGTATATACAATAAACATACAGTCTATGGCATTTAATAGGAAGTTTACGCTTTTATTTTGGTGACTTCCTGTTTGAGCGGAAGTGATGGTAAAAGAGCAACGGGTAAGTAAAAAACAAAAGCCCAAAGAGCAACAGTCACAAATTATTTGTGACTGTCGACTGTTGCTCTTTGGTTTGTTTTATTTCTTGTTTTATTGTAATTTGTACTAAATGAATGTTAAAATATGGATAAAAAATGTAATAAGCAATGTAATACGATTATATGGTAATTTCTGTTATTTTGTTCTTGTCTGGCTCTTATGTTGAGTCTATGACAAGACATGAAAGAATTAAAAATCATTTAACCATTAGTTCTGGCCTCAATTCGACTGGATGCTACAGTTTGATTGTGCTGTGTCCTTTTGAGCATTGCACTGAGGAGGCGTGGTTTGTCCAGTATTTATACATCTGTGTAATCTGAGATTCGTCTGTTTGGGAGGCGGTCGGCCACGGAGCTGAAACGATTCTCCGAGATGGAGGCATTGTGGCAGGTGTTTGGGCTGGAGTGGTTCGATTATAGAAGCATTTTGATATTTCTATTTCTTTTTGCCCTTTTTGCCGATATTGCCAAATACTGGCGGCCTGAAAACTACCCTCCTGGACCGTGGCCAATTCCTTTTATAGGCGACATACCCCGCATTAAACTTTCAACGATTCAGCTGGACTTTGCACAGGTAGGTAGTCAAAGGGCGCATATGACGCTACGTTGTGACGTCATAATAACGTGTTTCTTGCGCCACTCCGTTTTTTCTGTGGCTTGACTTACCAGATTTTAGTAATTATTTTGTTGGCCGCATCTAAATTCTAATTTCATTAACTTCAAATACAAACTCGCATGTCTAAGCCTGGCCAGGTTGTCCTGCTGTCTGACAAAGTATTAAAGGTGTACTATTTAATTTGCCCGGTGAAAAAAGCACGTTTTGCAATACATTTAAAGGATATATTCTGTTTTATTGTTATAGAATTTAATGGCACAGCCTATTGTGGAACATTTCAGGCAAAGGACTCTACGGAGAACACCAGGTTACAAAAAGTTGCATACTGCACCTTATTAGTGTGAAGAAGCCATCAGTCGTTCAGGTAGAATCCATGGCAAAAAGAGAAATTCAATTTGTCAACTGGACAAAAGTTTATTTGGTCAAATACATTTCGCAGCACATCCAAGCTGCTGCTTCAGTTCTGGTCAGACGCTGGTGGACCTGATTAGGCTCAACATTTGTGCATTTATCTTTTATTACACTGTACTTTGCCATGAAATCAAGAATATTTGGCTCACACCTCATCACAGTAAACAAAATATTGTCTATATAAACTAAATTAATCTATATAAACTAAATTCATATAAAAAGTCATACAGACTTAAATTAATTTAAGCACAGTTTATATAGACATTTAGTTTAATCTAATGGTCATGTTGATAGTAAAAACAAAAAAAGCTGAAATGTCAATGGAATCAGTACTGAATGCCATGTCCTCTGTTTGCCCAGTGTGCAAAGAAGTATGGGAACATCTTCAGCATTCGCTTGTTTGGGGGGCACATGGTTGTCATAAATGGATACAAACTTGTGAAAGAGGCTCTGGCGGTCAGAGGAGAGGATTATGTCGACCGGCCCAATTTACCTCTTTTTGAAGACCTGGTTGGGAATTCAGGTGTGTTTTAAGGTTAAGGTTTAAATATTGTATTACTTTACTGTCTCTTATAATGTTTTTGTATATTCATGCAGGTCTTGTCTTGTCCAATGGCTACTTATGGAAGCAGCAGAGGAGGTTTGCTCTTCACACTCTCAGAAACTTTGGTCTGGGCAAGAAGTCACTGGAACCTGTCATTCAACAGGAGTGCCAGTATCTGGCAGAGGCTTTAGAGCAACAGAAAGGTACAGTTGTTATACTTTAATTTCATTTGGAAAATGCTAAAGACTTATTAATTATAATATTTAATGCTAAAGATTTGAGGAAAATTATAAATAAAACATTCACTATACTGTGTTATTTGGTACATCACTTGGAGACGTGCACAGTTATGCATAAACTTTTATTCTCTGTAAAGGGGCACCATGTAACTTTTTCTGGGTGAGGGGTTAGCCAAAGTATGACAATAGTCTATAATTAAAGCCGCAAGCGGCGTTGGTCGGGACCTCGCACCTGCGTTTGTTCGTCTTACTGAGACGCACACCCATACCGAATTTCGTGTGCCTGGCAAAAATGGTAAGCCATATCGGACAATTTTTCCTGTTAGGGGCTCAGCTAGCGGTAGATTTCTGACAGTTCACTGGCCTGTCATATGGGGGCGCTATGTCAGACTGCCAGTTATTTGGCATGAAAATCTTGGTAGTCCTCATCTACATTACCCTGTGAAGTTTTAGTCTGAGGAAGAACTCCAAATTCAATAAAAACTTCCCATTCATAATTCATAACTCCCATTCAATAAATACCTAAGTTTATCGATCCACCGTATCGTCATATTACCGCCTATTTGAAAATCCTTCGCAATTTAACATCTCCAATGTCTTCAGATTATGTTCACCAAAATTTAAGCCCATCTGAGGTACGTTGTAGGAGAAGTGTTTCAAATTCCATTGTATGTCAAATTTTAGAAAATCACACAAAAGGCCAATTATCTCACTTCCTGTTGGGCGTGGTCATGACATTGCAGTGAGGCATTTGTTCGTCTTATTGAGATACACGTCCCTACCGAATTTCGTGCGCCTATCTTAAACGGTATGCCAGCCCCGAAAGACAACGTGCTAGGGGGCGCTATCGAGCTCCTGGGGGTCACCGGGGGACGGGTCTTTTTGGAGGCGTAGCTGCCGCCCTACGTGATGCCCCTGCAAAGTCACGTTCGTTTTGAAGCATGGGAACATGCTCCAAATTGCCCAAAAGCGTGTGAACAAGAACCGTAATAATAATAGAGAAACAGAGCAACTACAATAGGGACCTCATCCCCCTTCGGGCTCGGTCCCTAATAATCTATGTTATGGCAATAATTATCAACCATAGAATTTACACTTAGAGCTTCAAGGATCTTCTCCTTGCAGCTATGGGCTTTATAAGGAATGATACAAAGCACACACAGAAAATCCTCTTTCTGATTCTCATCCAATCCCAAGGTTAACTTAAAATGGCCATTACTTTGTTTAAAATGTATTTGTCTTTGTTACAGGTGAACCTTTTAACCCTCGCATATTTTTAAACAAGGCTGTGTCAAATATCATTTGCTGTTTGGTGTTTGGGGAACGTTTGGAGTACAACAACAAGGAACATCAGAAGATTTTGGTCGATTTCAAAGAGCTGGTGGAAGCAGAGGGCAGTATTTGGGCCCAGGTCATTTTTCAATCCCATTAATTTTTCATGGGGCTCTCCAGGTTAAAGAGGGGTATTTTATGTCTATAAGGCATTAACGGCTAACACGTAACATCACAGAGCACCAAGTTAACTTTTATTGTTTTGTATGCTTTATTTGCCAAAAACAACTTATTAACATGTTTTATAAGTTTCATGTTTATTTTTGACTCTGAGTCTCCCCTTTGGTCCCTTCAATAAGTCATGCTCCCTTCTTAGAAATCAGAATGTATCCCTCTAATGAAACTACTGCACATGGCAACAGGTTTGTCAAGTTGCTTGTGTACAGTTTTGTATCATGTTTTTGTGTATTTATGAAGAATTGTCATGTGGGAGCATAGGTGCATAATATCCTCTTTTAAACACAGAAATAAGGATTATTTTGTTTTCCTTAAATATGTTTATTATATATTTGAATGGTGTTAAGTGTAAAATGCGTGAAAAGTCCCTCAGTCGTCCAGGTAGAATCCATGATAAAAGGAGAAGTTCAATTTGTCAACTGGACAAAGTTTGTTTGGTTGAAAACGTTTCGCCGCTCATCCGAGAGGCTTCGTCAGCTCTGGCCCTCATGCTGGTTAGACCCCGTTTATATCTAGCTGCAAAGGGAGGAGCTACCTACCCTGAACAAAGCTCTGAACCTATCCCAGCTACTCTTTTGTTTTACGAATTCCTCTGGCGTCTGGTATTAGCATATCTATAAGCCCTAGGCGGCGCTCACTACACTGAAATAGCTCTGAAACTATCAACTAATCTGTCTCTTTGTATTTCAAATTTCTCTGGCGTCCAATTCCCTATTCAAGACAACGACCCTCTCCACCCCTCTGCAATGGCTTGTCTGTCCTAATGTTTCTTTGTCTGTTTTTGACTTTGGTTTGAGAATCGATTTATAGATGGGAGACAAGTTGTGTCTAACTCCCCCATTTCTGTTTAACGACGGATTCTCTTTTTTGACAAAAATAGCCTCTTTAACTCTCCTCTCAAACCAGTTCTTTTCCCTGGCTAAGATCTGAACCTCACTGTCCTCAAATTAATGGCCCGCGGCTTCTAGGTGAAGATGTACGGCAGATGACGGTCCACTCTGGCCCGCCCTCCTGTGTTGGTACATCCTTTGATCGTCCACCCAAAGGACAAAACACCGAGCCACAAACAAAGCAATGTGGTCTACTCCATTCAGTGTAGTGAAGACTGCAGTGAGCGCTATATTGGGGAAACCAAGCAGCCACTTCACAAGAGGATGTACCAACACAGACGGGCGTGCCAGAGTGGACCGTCATCTGCCGTACATCTTCACCTAGAAGCCGCGGGCCATTCATTTGAGGACAGTGAGGTTCAGATCTTAGCCAGGGAAAAGAACTGGTTTGAGAGGGGAGTTAAAAAGACTATTTTTGTCAAAAAAGAGAATCCGTCGTTAAACAGAAATGGGGGAGTTAGACACAACTTGTCTCCCATCTATAATTCGATTCTCAAACCAAAGTCAAAAACAGACAAAGAAACATTAGGACAGACAAGCCATTGCAGAGGGGTGGAGAGGGTCGTTGTCTTGAATAGGGAATTGGATGCCAGAGAAATTTGAAATACAAAGAGACAGATTAGTTGATAGTTTCAGAGCTATTTCAGTGTAGTGAGCGCCGCCTAGGGCTTATAGATATGCCAATACAAGACGCCAGAGGAATTCGTAAAACAAAAGAGAGTAGCTGGGATAGGTTCAGAGCTTTGTTCAGGGTAGTTAGCTCCTCCCTTTGCAGCTAGATATAAACAGGGTCTAACCAGCATGAGGGCCAGAGCTGACGAAGCCTCTCGGATGAGCGGCGAAACGTTTTCAACCAAACAAACTTTGTCCAGTTGACAAATTGAACTTCTCCTTTTATCATTAAGTGTAAAATGTTTTACCAAACAACATTACAGCAGTAACAAGTACGCAATCACACTTGTACTTCTCCTTATAGATATACAATGTCGCCCCCTGGCTGATGAAGAGGCTCCCTGGACCTCACCAAAGAGTTTTCACTCTGACTCAAAACTTAATCGACTACATTCAAGTTAAGATTGACAAACACAAAGAAACCCACGACCCATCCAACCCACGAGACTATATTGACTGCTTCCTCTCAGAAATAGCTGAGGTAAATGAGCTGTCAGCTCCACCCACATGTGAAGTGTCTAAGATGTGGTTTTGTTGACCAATAGTCCAGATTTAGGGTATTTTTCATTTAATTATTACATTTGGATCATTATTAACAAAATGCTACATTAGCTCTAAATTTCATTGCTTGACACATCAAAATGATTTCATCTTTAAAGAACTTTGATCTACTATTTACAATTCTTATAATGACATTGTCTATAATGATGTACTGTAATATAATTAATTCATAGAAAGAAGACAAAGACGCTGGGTTTGATCTGAAGAATTTATGTTTTTCTGCCCTGGATTTGTTTGTTGCTGGCACAGAGACCACTACAACAACACTGACCTGGGCATTGCTGTTTATGACTTACTACCCCCACATCCAAGGTGGGTTTGATATCTTAAGCTTGTTACTCAGAGCTAGGGGTGTGCAAAATAATCGTCATGACAATGCATCGCGATACTAACTTTCACAATATACTGCATCGATTCTTGATGCCAAAAATCATTTTTTATTAATTAATAATTAATTAATTAATTATTAATAAATAAATACATTGATTATTAATTTATTTTTTTAAATAAATCCTATGCACTTTTTTCTTTTTGAAAGGGTATTGTTTGGTATGATGGTAGCTACCTCCAAAATGGCAAATGTTTGATCATAATTTTTTGTTTTAGAAAAAATCCTATGCACTTTTTTTTTGTTATTGGTTTGGTTTATTTGTTTTTGTTATTCAATAAATTCAGTTATGAATTGAGTTGCTCAGAGTTATGTATCAATTGAAGACACTACCCAGATACACAGCCACTGATATTTAAGTTATCCTCTTTTTTTTTGGTACATTTTCACAGAAGTATGTCGAATATATTGCAATGCATCGCAATAATTCAAGTATCGTGATGCATCGTGATGGTATCGCATCGTGGCATATGAATCGTGATTCGAATTGAATCGTGACTTCTTTGCCAATACCCACCCCTACTTAGAGCTGCATATTATTAGATCAAATATAGAAACTCAGTTGTGTTTTGTTCAGTCCATATTTTGAACAATTCTGTATTCTCCTGCACTGCTTTTCTATATCATTGAATTAGTTGTTTGTTAAAGAGGGAGTATTACACTTCTTAATTGCTAACACATAACATATCACCATGTTAGCTTTTATGCTTTACTCACCAGAAACAACATATTAACAAGTTTCATTTTTGTTCCCCTCTTTGTTCTTCATGCTCCCCTTCTAAAACCTCTTCAGGCATGTTTTTGGTGAGGGAATGACATGGTAGAAAGCTCCAAAAGAGATTTTGCACAATAAGCCATCTTTAAAAAAAAAAGTGAAACCAAAATATTGATGTTTGAATGATGTTTTAATGAATGTTTCTCTCTGTTTCAGAGAAGGTCCAAGCTGAGATTGATGCTGTGGTGGGCTCGTCTCGCCTGCCCTCGCTGCAGGACAGAGATGATCTGCACTATACCAATGCAGTGATCCACGAGGTGCAGAGGATGGGGAACATACTTCCTCTCAATGTGATGCACATGACCACCAAAGACACCACTCTGGAGAATTACACCATACCCAAGGTCCGCTCTGCAATACTTCAAAGCATAATGCTGTTTGAAGAAATATTTATACTCACTTGAGAAGCTTAGAAGAGATTCCCAGATTTCCACTTTTGACACACATTTTAGACCCAGCTTTCTGGTTTGGTTACAGCATCTTGACAATTTCATAGTGTTTAGTTTTTACTGATTTATCTAATCAATTTCTTATTTTCATGTGCAATTTTACTTTTTTCCACAATAATCATTTATCCAAATCTACACACAATTGTGTTTAAATCTTACATGAGTCTTACTTCTCAGGGTGTGATGGTTATTGGTAACCTAGACTCTGTGCTGAATGACCCAACAATGTGGGAAACACCCCACACCTTCAACCCTGGACACTTCCTGGATGAAGATGGGAAATTTAGGAAGAGAGAGGCTTTTCTCCCCTTTTCTGTCGGTTAGTTTTAAAATTATTTGTGAATTAGATATTTAAAATGTCACACCTGGCTACATTTTCCTCACCCTTATTTTTTTAACTCCTGGAAAATGTCATGTTTTACTAGCCACTTTTTAAATTAGTTAAACAATTTGTAAAAAGAGTAAAACGTTTTTTTGAGGATAGTCTTTAAGATGAACTCTGTCTGTTGTCAGGTAAGCGTGTGTGTCTGGGTGAACAGTTGGCTCGGATGGAGTTATTCCTGTTCTTCTCGGGGCTCCTACACCACTTCACCTTCTCTGCTCTTAAGGGAGAGCCCCTCACTATGGAGGCGGACGTGACCTTTGTGCGCGCTCCAAAGTCCTACCGCCTGTGTGCAAAACTGAGATAATCTGTTTCAAAATCACCACAATGCACAGGCATTTTACCCAATCAATCTACTGAATTAAATCAAGACGTAAAATTAATTTAACAAAA
This sequence comes from Paratrypauchen microcephalus, assembly GCA_036785185.1. Taxonomy (NCBI): domain Eukaryota; kingdom Metazoa; phylum Chordata; class Actinopteri; order Gobiiformes; family Gobiidae; genus Paratrypauchen; species Paratrypauchen microcephalus. The sequence goes on from JAVJIX010000008.1 coordinate 6,074,456, forward strand.
CCATGAGCAACTTTGAAATAGGCCAATCTGAAACTATCACAGAAAAAAATAGTTTAAAGCAATACTACACTTAAATGTGCACATTAGTGAGTGCCTTTGGATGGAAATGTAATTTTGGAGGATTTATGAAAAAAGCTTTTTGTGCAAATGTGAGTAGCACCATAGTGGACAATTATTGAGAAGGTAAGTATGTTTTCGATGATGTGATGAAGTGTAGAGCTGTGAGAAGTGTCCAAACGCATACTCCAACAACAGAACATGTGATACTGTGACAGATTTTGGGATAGGACCTTATTCTATGTCAATCATTTAGATACAGTATGAAGTAAATTGGTAAAATAACTACACATTTTTAATGTTTAATGTTATAACTAATTTGTTTATTCTGCTATACAACAAAGCAATAAAATGTGACCTTGTTTATTGATTTGAAGTACAATCTAGTGAAGATGTTCTGTTGGTCCTGGTGGAAAGTTATGTTTTTACCACATCTACCAAAACTAAAACACCAAAAGCCAAAATGCACAAACCCTAGACATTCAAACACTCCTTGTCCTGGCGCTGCTCCGCTGGCGCGGGTTTTGTCGGAGAGAAAACTTGCAAACATACTGCACTTCAGGGTCACACTGCGATCGAACATTTATATAAATTTGGCTGAATGCATTCTGTCCTGTACAGGAGACACGGAGGAGAAGGACTGATGAATCGGCAAAGGTCTACAGTCCCTTAGCCAATCAGGATGCAGAACACAATGCGCATTGATACACTATAAAAAAAAAAATCTGCCAAACAGCGAGGCCGCGAAAAGTGAACGATATAGCGAGGGACCACTGTATTTGATTAAAATGTATTTTATTTTTGTTCATTCATTTTCAAAATGTAATTCTATGGCACAAAGGCAATATATATATATATTTTTTAAAGGCCGTTATATGCAGTGTTATTTCATTTTAAATTTCAAAAGGGTTTTCTTTACTGTGTGAAACGGGTTCAAATGGCTCTTTAAGTGGTAAAGGTTGCCGACCCCTGGGCTAGGGCAATAACAGGAATTGTTGCATAAGGCTCTTAAGTGTTAATGTTATGGGCTTGTTCATCACTAATAATATAACAGTGTACAATTAAAGTGCTTTATGTCCAAAATTACATATTTTGTTAAGCTGCTAAAGGGGCCGGACACTAAAATGTAAACAGCCTTAATAATTACTGTAATTATAAAATACTCACTATAAAATTACTGTAACATATGAAAAAAAACAATTTGGTGATATATTTTAGGTGCACCACATTAACCACAATTTTTGGACTCGATCTGCTTTCGAGATAAAAGTGGCTAAATCTCATTTATATTGATAAGATGAACTGAAAATCAATTGATAACTGTACTGGTTAGCTAATGTATTCAAGATATGTAATGATATAATAATGATATATTATATATATTGATATATGTGCCTGACCATGGCAAAGCCAAACACAAGTCATCCTGGAGGCATTTGGAGTTATTCACAGATTCTAAAAGTGGAGATTCTAAGCTTTCCAACGATGCCTTAAACATGAAAATCTGAGAACATTTAAAGAATTTGTTGCCAATTAAAAGCAGTACATTCTTCAGTTGAGAAAAGCCACATTAAAGGTCTGCTTGTAGAGCAGAAAGGAACTAATTTGCATTACATTAAGATAAGCCCTCCCCCATCAGTGACATCACTGTGTGGCATTTCAGGGCAGGTCAGAATTAGAAGGTACTTTGTTAAAATGGAAATGCTTTTATAACAAAAAGTCCATATAATCATTCAGTAATACACAAGATAATAATGTTAAGTCAAAGTCACCTGTATTGTCAATTGAATACAAAATAGTATAGGACACCACACACACACACACACTGGACACACATGCACACCTTAGTCCTGTTTTAGTCCTGCTTTAGTCCTGGTTTAGTCCTGGTTTAGTCCTGCTTTAGTCCCGGTTTAGTCCTGTTTTAGTCCTAGCAAAAATAAGCTAGGCTGGAGTGAGAAGCCCCGTGCGAGCCCGCGCCACGTGATCCTGCACACTGGTTAAAGTTTATTGCTGACCGCAGCAGCCGTCATGAAATATGATCACCACACAAAAGCTGAATTAGTATTTAAACATGTCCTAAAGTCTATAAAGTAAATGTTTTCCTGCAAACATCTTCAGGTACACTTACTTGCCTTGTTGTTTGCCTCATTGTCCGATTATTCGTGTATCCAACGTGTTTTGGCAGTGAATGTATCCGATTGCATTCTGTAGATAAGCTTCGGAAAAACGGACGTGTCCCAAACGTGTCCGGAGGAGAGACTCCTTCCTTCTTATGTAGCATTTTCAGTCAAAGTTACAGATTACTCCTTTTTCACTGTTGTTATCCTGTTGAAATGCAGCTACATATTCATGAGGTTTGCTCACAGCTGATAGGCGGAAAAAGAAAACAAAAGAGTGCTAATGTCACACGATTGGTCCCCAGTGGTAGTATGGTCATTTCTACACGCCCCGATTCTTTCTGAAAAACAAGCCAATGTCACAGATAAAATGTATGCTTTTAAAGCAGCAAATGCTGTTATCTGAAACATGGAGTGGCTTCTTCATGATCTCAACTAGCACCAATGTTCCCTCTAAGCTGCGCGCCTGCGCAATTGTGCACTGCTCGCACATTCTCAGCGCACAAGAAAACCTATGCAGCGCACTGTAAATCAGGGATGATCCTTTTAGCGGATCGCCGCTTTTTTTTTCAGCCACGGAGTAATTTTTTTTTATATCTGCAAATTTGTTGAGAAAGATTTTGGGTGTACATATATGTCTAGTTGTGTTTAGGGTTACCAGCCGTCCCTTGAAAAACGGAATCGTCCCGTACAAAAGTACGTGTCTCGTATTAAACTTCTACCGGTGTGCAAGCCCGCGTGCTCGTCTGGAGCACGTCACCACACGTGCCGCGAGTGCGTGCAGCTCTTTCGCAACAGCGTGTACCTTTGCGTCCCAGCGTGTTTCACAGGGCAGGTTAAACTTTATAAAACATCCTACCTCCCCGTGCCTCACTTAGCGCCTTTTCAGGCTCTCGCTCCTCCTGCTCATAGCACGCATAAGCTCCTCCTCAATGCCTCTGATTAGAAGAGCAAGACTAAGTGCAAAGCAAAAACAAATCAACATTTATGTTTCAATATATACTACTAGTACCTGTTAATAAAATGTGGGGTTTTTTTGTACTTTGATGTACAGTTTTACTTTATTGCAAACATATATCATCTACAATTCCAAATTTCAGAAATTCTTGGTTTCACGAATGCCGACATGTGCTGGCTTTTCGAGTGGCGGGTCACATATGTTAAAACTCTAGACCAGGCGTCGGCAACCTTTACCACTCAAAGAGCCATTTGGACCTGTTTCACACAGTAAAGAAAACACTGGGAGCCACAAAACCCTTTTGAAATTTAAAATGAAATAACACTGCATATAACAGCTTTTTTTTGCCTTTGTGCCATAGAACTACAATTTGAACATGAACGAACTAAAATAAAATACATTTATTTAAATACGGTGGTCCCTCGCTATATCGAGGTTCACCTTTCGCAGCCTCGCTGTTTCGCAGATTTTTTTTATAGTGTATCAACGCACATTGTGTTCTGCATCCTGATCTTTGTCAGTCATTCTCCTCCGTGCCATGTCTCCAGTACAGTACAGAATGCGTTCAGTTTGCCAAATTTATTTAAATGTTCGATCACGAGCAGTGTGACACCTGAGAGCACACGGATGCGTTCTCACTACAGTTCTGTGTTTGAATGAGAAGCAGTCCGAGCCGCACCAGGCTCCACTTTCACGCCTAGTGCGTCCTCCTCTGGAGCATGAGGAAGGATGCGAAGACCAGGGACAGACTCAGAACTGGCTTCAACAGACCCAAAAAGAGCCGTTTCCTATGGAGCCAGTGACTCATGTCTCCGCACCCCTCGTGCATCCAGCCGGACTCCCGGAGCCGTGTGACCAGTGCGCACGGTGCAGAGCTGTAGAACCCCTCCCCCCCGTTCCACGGTCTGCGGGGCCACTTGTACAGTGCCGTGAAAAAGTATTTGCCCCCTTCCTGATTTCTGTGTTTTTTGCATATTTATCACTCAAAACATTGTCAGATCATCAAACCAATTTTAATATCACACAGAAACAACCCAAGGAAAGACAAAATTCAGTTTTTGAATGATGATTCCATTTATTAGTGCACAAAAAAAATCTAAACCTATCTGGCCCTATGTGAAAAAGTAATTGCCCCCTTAATCTAATAGCCAGTTGAGCCTCCTTTGACAGCAATAACTGTAACCAAACGTTTGCGATAATTGGTGATGAGTCTTTCACACCGCTGGGGAGGGATTTTGGCCCACTCTTCTATGCAGAATTGTTTCAATTCTGCCATATTGGAGGGTTTTCTTGTATGAACTGCCCGTTTAAGGTCACACCACAGCATCTCAATCGGATTTAAATCCGGACTTTGACTTGGCCACTCCAAAACCTTAATTTTGTTTTCTTTGAGCCATTCAGAGGTGGACTTGCTGGTGTGTTTTGGATCATTGTCCTGTTGCATGATCCAAGAGCGCTTGAGTTTGAGGGCACGAACTGATGGCCGGACATTCTCCTTCAGGATCTTCTGGTAAACAGCAGAATTCATTTTTCCGTCAATCACAGCAAGTTGTCCTGGTCCTGAGGCAGCAAAGCAGGCCCAGACCATCACACTGCCACCACCATGCTTTACTGTGGGCACCATGTTCTTTTTATCAAATGCTGTGCCATTTTTACGCCAGATGAAACGGGCTGCAGACCTTCCAAAAAGTTCAATTTTAGACTCATCGGTCCACAAAATGTTTCTCCAAAAGTCTTGAGGGTCATCAAGGTGCTTTTTGGCAAAGGTGAGACGAGCCTTTGTGTTCTTTTGTGAAAGCAGTGGTTTTCTCCTGGGAACTCTTCCATGGATGCCATTTTTGGCCAGTGTTTTTCTAATGGTGGAGTCATGAACACTGACCTTAACTGAGGCCAACGAGGCCTGTAGTTCTTTCGATGTGCGTCTAGGTTCTTTTGTGACTTCCTGAATGAGCCGTCGTCGCACTCTTGGAGTAATCTTAGTTGGTCGACCACTCCTGGGAAGGGTTGCAACTGTTCCCAGTTTCCTCCATTTTTGAATAATGGCTCTGACAGTGGTTCGCTGGAGCCCCAGAGCTTTGGGAATGGCTTTGTAACCTTTTCCTGAATTATAGACTTCTATCACTTTTTTTCTCATTTGTTCTTGAATTTCTTTGGATCGTGGCATGATGTGTTTGTTCTTGAGATGTTGTAGCCAACTTCACTTTGTTTGACAGGAACTATTTAAGTGATTTCTTGATTCAACACAGGTGGTGACAATCAGGTGTGGCTGTGGCATGTAGAACTGAACTAAGTTTTCTCAAAACTGTGGTTAGTCACAGTTAGTTTGTGATTTAACAAGGGGGGGCAATTACTTTTTCACATAGGGCCAGATAGGTTTAGATTTTTTTTGTGCACTAATAAATGGAATCATCATTCAAAAACTGAATTTTGTCTTTCCTTGGGTTGTTTCTGTGTGATATTAAAATTGGTTTGATGATCTGACAATGTTTTGAGTGATAAATATGCAAAAAACACAGAAATCAGGAAGGGGGCAAATACTTTTTCACGGCACTGTAGGTGCAAAATGCCAGGGCCGTTTTTTGATCCCAGTCCATCACTGCTCTGAAGTGCTGTACATTTGCAAGTTTTCTCCCCAACAAAACCCGCAACAGTGCAGCGGCGCCAGGTAACCTGGGAAATCCCAGGCTGCTTTCATTCGTTCCGATATGGTCTGGTGTAAACCAGGCAAGGCGCCAGGCGCCTTGGTCAGAGGAACTGTGAAATACACGCATATTTATACACACAATATAAAGCTGACTACTTCACGGATTTCGCCTAATCCCCCCGATAAACAAGGGACCACTGTACTGAGCCGCATCAGAGGGATCAAAGAGCTGCATGCGGCGTCGCAGCCGCGGGTTGCCGACCCCTGCTCTAGACATATTAAAATGAATGTATTGGAATGTGCAGACAGGCTTTCAGATAGAACTGGTTGCTTGTAGACACACTGTACCTTCTGATAAACTACCGTGTTTGCCTTATTTTGCATAAATTTCCTATTTTGACCCAATATTACACTCAACAAAAATATAAACGCAACACTTTTGTTTTTGCTCCCATTTTTCATGAGAGGGACTTAAAGATCTAAAATTCATTACAGATACACAATATTACCATTTCTCTCAAACATTGTTCACAAATCTGTCTAAATGTGTGATAGTGAGCACTTCTGCTTTGCTGAGATAATCCATCCCACCTCACAGGTGTGCCACATCAAGATGCTGATCTGACATCATGATTAGTGCACAGGTGTACCTTATACTGCCCACAATAAAAGGCCACTCTGAAATGTGCAGTTTTGTCTCACAGCAAAATGCCACAGATGTCACAAGCATTGAGGGACCGTGCAATTGGCATGCTGACAGCAGGAATGTCAACCAGATCTGTTGCTCGTGTATTGAATGTTCATTTCTCCACCATAAGCCGTCTCCAAAGGCGTTTCAGAGAATATGGCAGTACATCCAACCGGCCTCACAACCGCAGACCACGTGTAACCACACCAGCCCAGGACCTCCACATCCAGCAGGTTCACCTCCAAGATCGTCTGAGACCAGCCACTCGGACAGCTGCTGAAACAATTGGTTTGCATAACCAAACAATTTCTGCACAAACTGTCAGAAACCGTCTCAGGGAAGCTCAACTGCATGCTCGTCGTCCTCATCGGGGTCTTAACCTGACTCCAGATCGTCGCCGTAACAGACTTGAGTGGGCAAATTCTCACATTCGATGGCGTCTGGCACGTTGGAGAGGTGTTCTCTTCACGGATGAATCTCGGTTTACATTGTTCAGGGCAGATGGCAGACAGCGTGTGTGGCGTCGTGTGGGTGAGCGCTTTGCTGATGTCAATGTTGTGGATCGAGTGGCCCATGGTGGTGGTGGGGTTATGGTATGGGCAGGCATCTGTTATGGACGAAGAACACAGGTGCATTTTATTGATGGCATTTTGAATGCACAGAGATACCGTGATGAGATCCTGAGGCCAATTGTTGTGCCATACATCCATGAACATCAGCTCATGTTTCAGCAAGATAATGCACGGCCCCATGTTGCAAGGATCTGTACACAATTCTTGGAAGCTGAAAATGTCCCAGTTCTTGCATGGCCAGCATACTCACCGGACATGTCACCCATTGAGCATGTTTGGGATGTGCTTGACCGGCGTATACGACAGCGTGTACCAGCTCCCACTAATATCCAGCAACTTCGCACAGCCATTGAAGAGGAGTGGACCAACATTCCACAGGCCACAATTGACAATCTGATAAACTCTATGCAAAGAAGATGTGTTGCACTGCATGAGGCAAATGGTGGTCACACCAGATACTGACTGGTTCTGAGTCCCCAGACCCCCAATAAAGCAAAACAAATGCACATTTCAGAGTGGCCTTTTATTGTGGGCAGTATAAGGTACACCTGTGCACTGGTCATGATGTCAGATCAGCATCTTGATGTGGCACACCTGTGAGGTGGGATGGATTATCTCAGCAAAGCAGAAGTGCTCACTATCACACATTTAGACAGATTTGCGAACAATGTTTGAGAGAAATGGTAATATTGTGTATCTGGAATGAATTTTAGATCTTTAAGTCCATCTCATGAAAAATGGGAGCAAAAACAAAAGTGTTGCGTTTATATTTTTGTTGAGTGTATATCTTGGAAACTATAGCCAATCAGCACTTCTGATTTACTTTTTCTTTATTGCTTCTGATCATAATATTGAGATCTAAGCCCTAGTTTTTATAGTTTTGCCTCTAGAATCATTCACTTTTTAAAATTTTAAAGGCTCACTATGGAACTTTTCTGGTGGAGGGTCTGTTTTAGTCTGACAGTGTTCTTGATCTATGGCCTAGTTTCTATCGTCTGCCTCTAGAATCATTCCCATTTTCCAATATTGAAGGTGCACTATGTAATTTTTATGGTGGAGGATGTCAGTCCGGGCGGCTGTGAGGAAGACAGAATGGTGGTGGTCGCAGGCAGGGGTGGTCGCAGGTCCCTGGCGGTTGCGTGGGAGGGGCGTGCGCACCATGGACATACCCTCCATGTGGCAGTGGTCGCTCAAAAATCTCCTCCAGAGCATTTCCGGCGTGAGCGGAAGTGCTCTTGTCCTCTCCACGTGCCTCGTCAGACCCTCTCCACAGTCCAAACATTGCACTGTACAACTTTAAGAAGATTATGGTGGTCCCTACTGCCAAGGTGAGTCCAGTCTGTCCTCTCCGGACCTCTGAGGCCCTGTGCTGTTTTCCGCTGAGGTTGTCAGAGAGAGAAAGAATCAGAGAAAATCCAGAAAGTCTGAGGTTCAAACACGGAGAGCGAAAAACACATGTGCGCCAGAGCTACTGCTGTCAAGTCTGCCTCCACTCGCAATCACTAGCTCCTTCAGAAGCTGTGGACGCGCTTCTTTTCAACACCCTCACTGCAGCATATGAAACGGTGCACCGAACAAAGTAACAACAGTATCCTTGATACATTAATACGCCTATTTGGAGCAAATAAAGAACCGTAGCAAGCTAAAATTCAATAAAAAGACTGTGCTCATTTAGTGTGTCTTCAGTTGTGTGTGTCATGACATGACTGTCATTCTGAAACATTTCAGAGATTGCACTATATGCAGCAAAACTGACAAGCCTTTAACAACAAAACAGTTTGATATAGTAGCATTGTTTGCAATCAATAATTATGACACATAGGATTTTTTTTCCCACTCATACCACATCTTAAAATCACTTATGTCTTCATGAGCTATCTCAGCCTTCAAAAGGATTGCAATGTCAAAAGGCTTTGTCAGCTGTTTTATTTCTGAAACAGAAAAATGCAACAAAGCACACAAAAAGAATGTGTGCAAGTGCAAATAATGTGAATATTTCACTAAGACGCAAAAACATAGTGCTAAATGGTATCATATATATGGAATTCAAAATATATGGGTCTAAACATTCCTACTTTCATAGATGACACCTGATCAATTGAAAACAGGCCAGAAACTGAAAATAATAGCAATGGGTATACTTACTCTTCACTCCCAATAGTAATGATCAACATTTTTTAAGATATCATGTCTGAAACTAATATTGAGAGGTAAACCAGAGTACACTTAACACTTTCCTTGCTGTTTTAGCACTTTACAAAGCCCTGGAGAAGTTAAAAATCAAAATACAACTATAAATGCCAAAATAAGAGTGATGACGTAATCACTCAACGATGCCATTGTAATAGAGCTGCACAACTAGAGGGCAAAAGTGAAAGTGCACATTTCAATAAACAAAATTGGTTAATTCCTACTTTGAGTTGTTCCAACATATATTGAACCCACTACAGGGCAATAACAAAACAATGAAATATGAGCAAGCTAACCTATAAACAATTACATTTCTCAATAGGCATCAACCCACACTGATAGACGAGATAATTGTTCCAGAGTCTGGGTCTATCTAGACCAGGGGTCTCAAACTCAATTTACCTAGGGGCCGCATGGGGTAGAATCTGAATGAGGCTGGGCCGCATCAGGATTTCCACAAGAAAAGTGCAAATAAATCATTCCAATGTTCTCAAATATATTTATTTTTAATACAAATGAAATAAATGAAAAAATGATAAAATAATAAATCAATCAGTAATAAATAATTTAATAATAATAATGGTCATACAGTAGATACAGACGACTAAAGAAACCGCATATTGACTGGCTGGCTGGCTAGTTATTTTTTATTCCGTTTTAAATGTATGTATTAACAGTTTTTTAAACGTTAATTGCCTGAAATGGAACATTGAACATTCTCTGGTTCAGTCCTGGTTTAGTCCTGGTTCAGTCCTGGTTTAGTCCTGGTTTAGTCCTGGTTTTAGACCTGGTTCAGTCCTGGTTTAGTCCTGGTTCAGTCCTGGTTTAGTCCTGGTTCAGTCCTGGTTTAGTCCTGGTTTAGTCCTGGTTTTAGACCTGGTTCAGTCCTGGTTTAGTCCTGGTTTAGTCCTGGTTTAGTCCTGGTTTAGTCCTGGTTCAGTCCTGGTTTAGTCCTGGTTTAGTCCTGGTTTTAGACCTGGTTCAGTCCTGGTTTAGTCTTGGTTTAGTCCTGGTTTAGTCCTGGTTTTAGACCTGGTTCAGTCCTGGTTTAGTCCTGGTTCAGTCCTGGTTTAGTCCTGGTTCAGTCCTGGTTCAGTCCTGGTTTAGTCCTGGTTTTAGACCTGGTTCAGTCCTGGTTTAGTCCTGGTTCAGTCCTGGTTTAGTCCTGGTTTAGTCCTGGTTTAGTCCTGGTTTAGTCCTGGTTTTAGACCTGGTTCAGTCCTGGTTTAGTCCTGGTTCAGTCCTGGTTTAGTCCTGGTTTTAGACCTGGTTCAGTCCTGGTTTAGTCCTGGTTCAGTCCTGGTTTAGTCCTGGTTTAGTCCTGGTTTTAGACCTGGTTCAGTCCTGGTTTAGTCTTGGTTTAGTCCCGGTTTAGTCCTGGTTTTAGACCTGGTTCAGTCCTGGTTTAGTCCTGGTTCAGTCCTGGTTTAGTCCTGGTTCAGTCCTGGTTCAGTCCTGGTTTAGTCCTGGTTTTAGACCTGGTTCAGTCCTGGTTTAGTCCTGGTTCAGTCCTGGTTTAGTCCTGGTTTAGTCCTGGTTTAGTCCTGGTTTAGGCCTGGTTTAGTCCTGGTTTAGTCCTGGTTCAGTCCTGGTTTAGTCCTGGTTTAGTCCTGGTTTAGTCCTGGTTTTAGACCTGGTTCAGTCCTGGTTTAGTCCTGGTTCAGTCCTGGTTCAGTCCTGGTTTAGGCCTGGTTTAGTCCTGGTTTAGTCCTGGTTCAGTCCTGGTTTAGGCCTGGTTTAGTCCTGGTTCAGTCCTGGTTTAGTCCTGGTTTAGTCCTGGTTTAGTCCTGGTTCAGTCCTGGTTTAGTCCTGGTTTAGTCCTGGTTTAGTCCTGGTTTTAGTCCTGGTTTAGACCTGGTTCAGTCCTGGTCTAGTCAATATATGGATTATCGCAGTATCGCCCGGGTCTCACGCGCGCGCACATCAAACAACACGTAGCGCAAGTGAGGCCGTGACACTATCTGCACGTGTGGGAACAGGGCCGCCTGCCGCCTCTCCACAGATCTGACAGGCTCTGAATGGAGTCAGAGACGGACGAAGACGCGTCCCTCCCGCCGGAGCTGTGCGCAAAGCGGGAGGGAGGAAGAGAGGAGCGAGCGAGCACTCTGTGAAGAAGGGACACACAAATGCACCACTGTCTGCCTCCCTCGTGTCTAAGAAATGGATCAATCACTGTCCCTGTCTGATGTCTGCCTGCCGCAACCCCAAACACACAAGCACACACAAGCACACAAGCACTAAAAGCTCTAAGCACTGGGACCTCACCCTAGCCCCGCCACACATTTAGAGAAAATAAGCACGACCGATGTCCCGCCCTCCAGAGCCATATACCACATCGTGATTGGTTCATTCTGCGTCGCACACAAGAAATGAAATTCATATTAATCTTGCGGGCCTCACTTATATTAATCTTTCATATTAAGACGAGGGCCGCAAATTATCGTCCCGGGGGCCGCAGTTGGCCCGCGGGCCGCGGGCCTGAGACCATTGATCTAGACACTTTGGCACAGTTTGTTATACAGGTGCTGGTCAAAAAATTTGAATATAATGAAAAAAGTTGATTAATTTCAGTAATTCCATTAAAAAAGTGAAACTTGTGTAATGTATACATTCATTTCACACAGACTAATATATTTCAAGTGTTTATATCTTTTAATTTTGCTGATTATAGCTAATAAAACCCCCAAATTCAGTATCTCAGAAAAACATGGATTTCAGCTGTCGCATTCCTTGTGTCAAGCCACTCTTGAACAACAGATAGCGTCAGAAGTGTCTCACCTGGGCTAGACAAAAAGGACTGGACTGCTGCTGAGTGGTCCAAAGTTATGTTCTCTGATGAAAGCTAATTTTCATTTCCTTTGGAAACCAGGGTCCCAGAGTCTGGAGGAATCGAGGGGAGTCACAGAATCCACGTTGCTTGAGGTCCAGTGTAAAATTTCCACAGTCAGTCATGGTTTGGGGTGCCATGTCATCTTCTGGGGTTGGACCTTTGCGTTTCCTGAGGTCCAGGTTCAACGCAGCCATCTACCAGAAAGTTTTAGAGCACTTCATGCTTCCTGCTGTTGACCAGTTTTATGAAGATGCAGATTTTATTTTCCAACAGGACTTGGCACCTGCACATATTGCCAAAGCTGTCAGTACCTGGTTTAAGGACCATGGCATTCCTGTTCTTGATTGGCCAGCAAATTCGCCTGTCCTTAACCCCATAGAAAATCTATGGGGTATTGTGAAGAGGAAGATGCGATACGCCAGACCCAGCAATGCAGAAGAGCTGAAGGCCGCTATCAGAGCAGCCTGGGCTCTCATAACACCTGAGCAGTGCCACACACTCATCGACTCCACGCCACGCCACATTGCTGCAGTAATTGAGGCAAAAGGAGCCCCAACTAAGTATTGAGGGCTGTACATGTACATACTTTTTATGTTTATACTTTTCAGTTGGCCAACATTTCTAAAAATCCTTTATTTGTATGGTCTTAAGTATTATTCTAATTTTCTGAGATACTGAATTTGGGGTTTTCATTAGTTTTCAGCTATGATAATCAAAATTAAAAGAAATAAACACTTGAAATATATTAGTCTGAGTGGAATGAATCTATACATTACACAAGTTTCACTTTTTTAATAGAATTACAGAAATAAATCAACATTTTCATGATATTCAAATTTTTTGACCAGATGATGAAAAATGATTGATGCTTTTGTTTATTTTACAAAATTGTAGATTTATCACATTTGTCAACATTTTGAATACATGTACAAAAAAGTGTATTAAATCTTCAATAAATCCTTAATAAAACAGAGTACAAACTTGACTTCAGTTCTCTTAAATCTTTAAACCTGCATACAGCATTTCTTACAAATATTCTTTGACACCTAATAACCAGTGTTGTGCAGTAACGCGTTACTAATAACGCGTTACTGTAACGCCGTTACTGTTGACAGTAACTAATACTGTAACACATTACTTTTAAAATAAAGGAACTCAATTACCGTTACTAAACGGCGCGTTACCGCGTTACTGAACCTGCTCATTTAGAAACTGGCATCATGTGCGTGACTCGCATAGGCACAGGGGAATTTTTTTTCTCCCTTTGGTAAGGGCGGGATAAGTAATGATGATTGGCTAAAGCAGAGTAAGATTTCATGTTGAGCCAACCAGAGACACCCAGTGGGCGGTGGGCGGGTTCTACACACAATCCCAGCACACGTAGTGCGCACACACAATACACACACCCTGTGTCAGATGGCGAGTCCCGAGTCGAAGACAGAAGTATAGGCAGTATTTTAACCTCGTCGAGGTAAAAGGTAAAAACGTACATGTTACGTGCACATTGTGTCAAAGACCAAATACTTTGTCCACGTCCAATGTAAGCAACTCGAATTTAATGAAGCATCTCTCTACGGTGCGCGCTTCTGTTAAACTAGTGGCCCCCAGCAGGCCCCATGATGATAATCGCATGCTCGGTGCCGTTAACAATGGAGGAGAGAGGAGTAGGAGGAAGAGGAAAGGAGGAGGAAGAGGAAAGGAGGAGGAGGAGGAGAGGAAGGGGCAGAAGAAGCAGGCCCCATGATGATAATCGTATGCTCGGTGCCGTTAACAATGAAGTCCACGGTGACAGAGCCACGCCAGCCAAGCAGCAAAAGCTGTATAATGCACTGTAAAAAAAAATCCAAATTATTTGACATTTTTTAACTTAAAAAAAAAATAACGCATTAGTTACTTTCCTAGGTAACTAGTTACTTTTATAGTGTAGTAACTCAGTTACTAACTCGGTTACTTTTTTGGGTTAGTAACTAGTAACTGTAACTAATTACTTTTTCAATGTAACGTGCCCAACACTGCTAATAACACACACTATATCATTACACATTTTTGTCACAGCAACAAAGGAAAAATCAATTATTTAGATCAGAGGTCTTCAACAGGGGGGTCACGACCCCTAGGGGGGTCGCAGAGGTACTGCAGGGGGGTCGCGAAATCTTTTGATTTCACTCTAAAATAATATAATTTTATATTTTATACTGTAAAATACAGTATTAACCTGTGTATTATTTCCTTGTATTGGATGTACCATAACAGAGTAGCAATGTTTATACATGACACTAAGCTCAATTTAATATAAAACACAATTCTATGCCGTATATAGTAGGGGGTCCCTGGCCCAGTTCACCATCTGTTTGGGGGTCCCTGACCTGAAAAACGTTGAAGACCCCTGATTTAGATGAAGATTTAATTTTCTTCCGACACTGGACAAAACCACTTGCCTTTTGGGCAAGCTACAATGCCTACACACTTGTAGTGGAACCACTGTATTCACATGATTTTCCATCACAACATATCATGCTGCCAGATTCACCCTTATGACACAAACACCATACATTTACAACATCCTGATCATTGTTGTTTGGGTCTACAGGAGTAAGAACAGAGTTAGGACGTCGAGTGAAATATTTCCCAATCAGTTCTGGCAGTACACTGTAATGGAAAACATGCTTTGCTTTTTCAGCAATATCTGACCACATTTCACCATCAAAAGATATCTGTTCAATGTGCAGGTCTTTTTCTGTCCAAACCACAAAGTAGGCACGCTCAAGATTACACACTGCCATCTAAGTCTGCACTTGATAAAAGTATTTGTGTTTAATGTCAGGTGTCAACTGTCCATTGTTCTCTTTTAAACAAAATGCATGAGTGCCTGCCTGTACTATCTGCTATAGACTTGTCTTTTACACAAAATGGGCATTTGATTTCAATAACTGACTTTCCACAACAATCACAGGAAGCAATGCCATCAGGTGATGCACCAATGAAAGGATGATCCTGGCCATTTGGAATGATGTGAAAGTTATCATGTTGGGACTGCATGTGCTCACCAAATATTTCAGATGCATGTTTTTCATGTTGACAGCCCCATGCTGTAGCCTCTGTGGTGAACTTCTGAGGATAGCAGATATTTTTGATGAGACTAAGTGATGGAGAGGCAGAGTTAGTTGAGCACACACCCTTCATTTTTGATGCAGTGATGCGCCCGGCTCGGAACCTCTACCAAAGTTTAGATTTACTTTGCCCCTGTGTCGCACTTTCAACATGTTTAACCTCGTTTTCAGAAACTGACAGGTCCAGATCATGACTTGGGAATGTAGCTGTCTGCAGGCTTGGTTGGACTTAAATGAAGAGCTGAGAAGAAATGGTTGATTTCTGAGTCTGAAGGGGCCGGGATGCATCTTTTTGTCAACCGGCTGTCTGAAGTATGTGGTGGTCTTCCCTGGTCAGTACAGGAATCAAGATTCTTTTTCATGGCCCTTGCAGATGTAAAGTTAATTGAGGACACTGGCTTGTACTCCACATTTTTAATAGATGATGGCATCCAATAAGCCTTTTCTTCTGTCACAGTCTTTGAGTTTCTGACTCGCATAGAAGCATCAATGGAGAAAAGAACTGCAGCCACATGAGTGCAGGTCTTTCCCAAGTCTGCCATACATGTGCAGTGAGCAGCGAGAATGCTCCCATCTTCAGCAGCAGTGATCCAGGACTGTAGCAGCGCTCTCAAGTTTTGAGCGGGGTAGTTACGCTTGAATTGCGTAACTAAATTTCAGCGTGAGAAATACCATGTGTGGCGTGTGAGCGTGTGAACACGTCGAATTGCGTGTGTCACACTCTCAAAGCATGAGACTTGGCTGTAGTGGTTTCTCACTCAGTCGCTGAGAATGAAGAACC
Source organism: Paratrypauchen microcephalus (assembly GCA_036785185.1). NCBI lineage: Eukaryota > Metazoa > Chordata > Actinopteri > Gobiiformes > Gobiidae > Paratrypauchen > Paratrypauchen microcephalus. Next base: position 6,090,403 of record JAVJIX010000008.1, read on the forward strand.
TGAAATAAAATTAACAGACACTGTCAGACAATAAAAATTTAAACTATTATTCAATTAATATATTAAATTATTAACACCGTGTAATTTTTTAGGTCCATGCATCAGTAACTTATTAAACTTTGTTAGCTGTACTTGTACATGTACATTTGCTTCATTAGCCCCTACAGTAAATTGCATTACAATGTTAATATTTTAATCTTTGCAAAACGTGAATAATAAAAAGCAATATACTTGTACTTGAAGACGTTACACATGTAATACAAGCAGTGTTGGGCACGTTACTTTGAAAAAGTAATTAGTTACAGTTACTAGTTACTAACCCAAAAAAGTAACTGAGTTACTACACTATAAAAGTAACTACACTCAACAAAAATATAAACGCAACACTTTTGTTTTTGCTCCCATTTTCAAAAATGATCAAAAATTCAAAAATGATCAAAAATTCACTCCAGATACACAACACTACCATTTCTCTCAAACATTGTTCACAAATCTGTCCAAATGTGTGACAGCGAGCACCTCTGCCCTGCAGAGACAATCCACCCCACCTCACAGGTGCACCACATCAAGATGCCGATCCGACATCATGACCAGTGCACAGGTGCGCCCCAGACTGCCCACAATAAAAGGCCACCCCAAAATGTGCTTTTTTTTTGCTTTATTGGGGGTCTGGGGACTCAGAACCAGTCAGTATCTGGTGTGACCACCATTTGCCTCATGCAGTGCAACACATCTTCTTCGCATAGAGTTTATCAGATTGTCAATTGTGGCCTGTGGAATGTTGGTCCACTCCTCTTCAAAGCCTGTTATGGACGAAGAACACAGGTGCATTTTATTGATGGCATTTTGAATGCACAGAGATACCGTGATGAGATCCTGAGGCCCATTGCTGTGCCATACATCCGTGAACATCACCTCATGTTTCAGCAAGATAATGCACGGCCCCATGTTGCAAGGATCTGTACACAATTCTTGGAAGCTGAAAATGTCCCAGTTCTTGCATGGCCAGCATACTCACCGGACATGTCACCCATTGAGCATGTTTGGGATGTGCTAGACCGGCGTATACGACAGCGTGTACCAGCTCCCACTAATATCCAGCGACTTCGCACAGCCATTGAAGAGGAGTGGACCAACATTCCACAGGCCACAATTGACAATCTGATAAACTCTATGCGAAGAAGATGTGTTGCACTGCATGAGGCAAATGGTGGTCACACCAGATACTGACTGGTTCTGAGTCCCCAGAACCCTAATAAAGCAAAAAAAAAAAAAAAAAAATTTCAAAAAGCAAATTTCAGGGTGGCCTTTTATTGTGGGCAGTATAAGGCACACCTGTGCACTAATCATGATGTCAGATCAGCATCTTGATGTGGCGCACCTGTGAGGTGGGATGGATTGTCTCAGCAAAGCAGAAGTGCTCACTATCACACATTTAGACAGATTTGTGAACAATGTTTGAGAGAAATGGTAATATTGTGTATCTGGAATGAATTTTAGATCTTTAAGTCCATCTCATGAAAAATGGGAGCAAAAACAAAAGTGTTAAATTTACATTTTTGTTGAGTGTATATATATATATATAGGATGGGTTAAAATGCAGAGAAGAATTTCTCCAGTGTGAGATCAATAAAGTTCACATCTTCATATATTCTTATTATCTATGGTCCTCATTACCTCTGCCAAAAAGCTTATGTTTTAATGCATTTGTTTGTTTATTTCTCTGTGTTACACAAACTAATGGTAGAATTTTCATGAAATGTTTACCAGAGATATTGTTTGGCCCAAGACAGAACCCAGTAAACTTGAGGATTCATCCAGATCAGAATAGCATATAGGTAAGGGATTTTCAGATGTATCCGCTCTCAGAGTACTCTTGTTTGGGACAAAAATTCTATTTAGTATTGTCTGGAAGAAATGTACATGAGCATGTTGGTGTATTTTGAAATTTATTACATGGTGGCATATACAAAACATATCAAAAATAGTCTCATTTTGGTGAGCAAATGAGATGGTAAGCAAAATGTAGTGCAAAATCAGCAAAAAACGCAAAAATCATCCCTCTCACCAAAACGTTCATTTTTCAGAAGGTTTTATTGATCGGATCAAATGTCTCCACATCTTATTCAATTCAGCTTGCTTTACACTCTTATATACCAATTTTTATGTTTCCCGCCAAATGTGAACTTCTTTTTCACATATCTGCCCTACTATTTTCACTCAAGGTGCCAAAGCGAGTGCCATTGCCACTTATGGGCAAAGTGAAAGAAGAGTTGGACAGGATGGAAAAGCTGGGCGTAATAATGGTGTTGTGGCATGGTCATGGCTCCCAAAAAGGACAAAGAAAAGGTGCGTATATCCCTCACCTTTCGGCGAAATTTGCCGTTTTGAAGTCAAAATGCGTGACCTACATGAATCATGTAGATCCGAGGAGAAAAAAAATGGGGGGGTCGGGAAAATATTAATTGACTGAGCAAAATCCCTGCATGTTCGAAGGGCCAATCTGCGCTCCAGCTTCCAATCATGTTCCAGCATAATTATCCACCGATGGCACTCCCGCCAATCATGACGATTAGCACTGTTGTGTTTGCACCTGTTCGCCAATCAGCAGTGTGCGAGCCTCATCAATATGTATGCAGCATTTCATGAAACTGGAGAAAATACTTAAATTACTTGCTACGTTAATGCTACGTAAGAAGGAACTCTCGCCTCGGGCTTTATCCGGAGCTCCAGATAATTAAAGTCCGTGGATATACGTGACACGCGCATACACGTGAATACGCAAATAAACACAGCAAACTGTTACAATGGAGTGACTGCGTTCTTATGGGGCGAGTCATATTATCATATTATACACAAGAGTGTTTTCACCGTCTTTGTCTAGTCTATCTTGTTCGTCTTCAGTGTTTTCTAACAAGTACAGTAGGCAGTTCTTGCTGGACATAGGCAGAACTGGCCAGCACAACTCCCTGGACACTGTACTAGAGGAGAAGCTGGCGCGCTTCGGACTACTCCGCCGGCCTGCTGCTAATGCTGCTAACGCTGCTACACCGGACTCGCCTGCCGCCCCCCGCCCGGAGAGGAGACGCCGCAAGCGGTGTGAGAGGAGGCAGAAGCGAGGCCAGCGCGGCGGTATCAGAGCTAGGCTAACGGCTAGCCCGCACCGGCCGGCCATTCCATCCATTCTCCTCGCCAACGTGCAGTCTCTGGACAATAAAATGGACTACATCAGACTGAGGGCTGCCCAGCGCGACGTGAGGGAGTGCTGTGTTTTTGTTTTTACGGAAACATGGCTCCATGACAACATCCCGGACTCAGCGGTGCGCCTGGGCGAGCTAACATGCTACCGCTCGGACCGAGCTAGCGGTGTCCCCGGAGTTAAATCCCGCGGAGGGGGTTTAATAATTTTTCTTCGGGACACTTATTGTCGGGACGCTGTGGTGGTATGTAGACACTGTTCACCCCTAGTGGAGTTTATGATTCTGAAGTGCCGGCCTTTTTATCTCCCGCGTGAAATCACGGCAATATTGCTAGTGGTTGTTTACGTCCCCCCATCACCGAACAGCGCTGATAGGAGGGAGGCACTGTATGAGTTGTATAACTCTATTAGCGAGCAACAGACTGCTCACCCGGACGGATTTTTTATCCTTGCCGGGGATTTCAATCATGCAGACCTCAAAACTGTCATGCCACAAATGCATCAGCATGTTGATTTCCCAACCAGGGGAAACAACATTTTGGACATGGTTTACACTACACACAAGGGAGCATACAAGGCTTACCCCCTCCCCCACATAGGCCTCTCTGACCACATCTCTGTTGTGCTCAGACCGGCATACAGACCCCGTGTAAGGGTCTCTAGGCCGGCTCTGAAGCAGATCCAGGTGTGGCCAGAGGGGGCCTCGTCTGCACTACAGCACTGCCTCGGTACAACAGACTGGGCAGTGTTCAAACAGGCCGCCACATACAACAATCACACTGACATTGAGGAGTACGCAGACACTGTGACCTCCTACATCACCAAATGCATTGGTGATGTCACACACACAAAAACCATCACCACCAGGGCTAACCAGAAGCCATGGCTGACAGGGGAGGTTCACAGGCTGTTGAGAGCCAGGAACGCTGCCTTCAGAGCTGGGGATGTCCCCCATCTGAGGGCAGCAAGAGCCAACCTGTCCCGTGGAATCAGGAAAGCCAAACACAAATACACACAGAAAATAACCGGACACTTTAGAGATAGCAGGGACACACGGAGTCTGTGGCAGGGCATCCAGAACATCACGGATTACAAACCCTTGCCACAGACCTGTGACAATAATATCACCCTGCTCAATGACCTCAACAGCTTCTTTGCACGGTTTGAGGCAGGAAATGACACCCGGCCCCAAAAAACTCCACCACCTCCCCACGACCAGCCCCTGTGTGTGTCTGCAGCCAGCGTGAAGAGGACACTCTCCAGGATCAACACCCGCAAGGCTGCAGGCCCGGACAACATTCCTGGTCGTGTGTTGAAAGACTGTGCAGAGGAGCTCAAGGATGTCTTCACAGACATCTTTAATGCTTCTCTGAGCCAGGCTGTCGTTCCCTCCTGCTTCAAAACCACTACCATCGTTCCCGTGCCAAAGAAGCCCACTCCGGCCACTTTTAATGACTATCGCCCTGTTGCACTGACCCCCATCATCATGAAGTGCTTTGAACGGCTAGTCATGGCACACATCAAATCCATCCTCCCCCCACCCTAGACCCATACCAGTTTGCATACCGGGCCAACCGCTCTACCGAGGATGCAATCTGTTCTGCACTTCACCCGGCTCTCACCCACCTAGACAATAAAGACTCATATGTGAGAATGCTGTTCATAGATTTCAGTTCAGCATTCAACACTATAATCCCACAGCAGCTCATTATCAAACTAGACCACCTGGGGCTTCAGACCTCACTCTGTAATTGGCTGCTGGACTTCCTCAGTGAGAGGCCACAGGCAGTGCGGGTCGGCAGAAACACCTCAAGCTGCATTAGACTGAGCACAGGAGCCCCCAGGGCTGTGTGCTCAGTCCGATGCTCTTCACTCTGCTGACCCACGACTGCTCACCAGCGTTCAGCACCAATCACATAGTGAAGTTTGCGGACGATACGACTGTGGTGGGTCTCATCTCTAATAACGATGAGACAAACTACAGGAGTGAGGTGAGCCTTCTGACCCAGTGGTGCAGCAATAACAATCTCCTTCTTAATGTTGAAAAGACCAAGGAGATTGTTATTGAGGCCCCACCCAGCACCCCCCACTGTCCATCAATGGTGCTGCTGTAGAGAGGGTGAGCAGCACCAAATTCCTGGGGGTGCACATCAGTGAGGACCTCTCCTGGACAGTGAATACTGTATCACTGGCAAAGAGGGCTCAGAAGCGCCTCTATTTCCTCCGCAAACTGAGGAGAGCTGGAGCCCCTCCACCCATTATGACCACCTTCTACCGAGGCACCATTGAGAGCGTCCTGACCAGCTGCATCACTGTGTGGTACGGGAGCTGCACTGAACAGAACAGGAAAGCTCTGCAGCGCATAGTGAATGCAGCTGGGAGGATCGCTGGTGTCTCTCTCCCTCCCTCCTAGACATTTTTAACACCCGGCTCACCCGCAGAGCGTCCAGCATTGTGGGTGACCCGAGCCACCCCGCACATAGCCTGTTCAGCCTCCTGCCCTCGGGGAGAAGTTACCGGAGTCTCCGGGTCCACTCCACCAGGCTTTCAAACAGCTTCATCCACCAGGCTGTCAGGAGGCTGAACTCACACCCGAACTCGCACCCGAACTCCCACCTTACCCATCTCCCACCCCCCACCCCCCATATTGGCATAACCTGTATTCCATAAAAAGACCTATCACTCTAGACACTTTAAAAAAAAAAAAAACTGCTGCTAAGGACTACTGTTGCACTGTTGCACATTTACATTTACTACTGGATTTTACTCCTGTTGCACTGTTGTTTACTACTGTTATTGCACACTTACATTTACTACTGGAATTTTTAGTACTGTTGTTTACTCCTGTTATTGAATTTTACCCCCGTTGCACTGTTGTTTACTACTGTTATTGCACATTGACTACTGGAATTTTAGTACTGTTGTTTACTCCTGTTACTGCACTAGAATTACTACTGTTGCACATTTATTTTTATTTTATCTTAACTCCTATGCACATTCTACTGCACATGACCAAGTCACTGCTGTATCTTCCATTGCACATTTTTGATGCACACTGCACACTTTGGAAATCTGTATATAGTATAGTTTATTTATTATGTTGCACTGTTTTAAGATTTTAGATCGTAGACTTTAGTTTTAACTTTAGATCTCTGTCTTAGATAGTTTTTTGTTGTGTTTTGTCTTCATATTGTATTTTGTACACTGTCTTTTTGCACTACCTGGCCAGAGAGAAACAAAATTTCGATTCACTGTATGTTGAACACATATGGCAGAATTGACAATAAAGCTGACTTTGAACTTGAACTTATTTCTGCATCAAAGGTACATATTAGCTGACAGCAGGGGCCTAAACTAGGACTAAAACAGGAGTAAACCAGGTCTAAACCAGGTCTAAACCAGGTCTAAACCAGGTCTAAATCATGACTAAACCATGACTAAACCAGGTCTAAACCGGGAATAAACCACAATTAAAACTGGGTCTAAACCAGGACTAAACCCAGACTAAACCCAGACTAAACCAGGTTTAAACCAGGACTAAACCAGGACTAAACCAAGTCTAAACCAGGTCTAAACCAGGTCTAAACCAGGTGTAAACCAGGACTAAACCAGCACTAAACCAAGACTAAACCAGGTCTGAACCAAGACTAAGGTGTGTGTGTGTGTGTGTGATAACATATTATCCTGTGTATTATTGAATTCTTCAAATGTTCTCATATTTCCATGTGTAAGGCATTGTTAGAAAGCTTAGAATCTACACTTTCAGAATCTGCGAATAACCCGGGGGGGTTAGCGTTAGCGCACCCTTCTCACCTTTTTCACCCCTGACCCGTTTTCATGCCTGGTACCTGTGTAGACATGACACCATTGAATGAGTCCATGTGCTGTGAAAGATACATCCTCCCCTCTGTGGATCAGACACTAGGCATGCTCACAGGAGCACAGTATTTTTCAAAGCTTGACGCAAATATGGGCTTTTGGTAAATACCACTGTCCAAAAAGTCGGCTCTCCTCACCACATTTATCACGCCATTTGGTAGATACCACTTCAACCGGCTCCAATTTGGGATATCCAGTGCCCCAGAACATTTTCAGAACATGATGGCGACTGAAGTGACGGCAGGCCTCGAGGGAGTAGTGTGTCACATGGATGACATCCTAATCTGGCGGTCCACCGAAGAGGAGCATGATATGAGAGTGTGTGCTGTTCTTGAGCGTGCGAATGAAACCTAACCTAGACAAAACCCAAGCTGTTCATAACATGAAAGAACCATGCAATGTGAGTGAGCTTAGAAGTTTCCTCGGAATGGTAAATCAACTGCGAAAATTCATTCCAAACCTATCTCAGAAAGACAAGCCATTGAGAGACTCGTTATCAGCTCAGAACATGTGGTACTGGGGGCACGAACAACAAAAAGCATTCTGCAGTTTAAAACAAGAACTGTCCACTGCTGCAGTGCTGCAGCTGTACGACCCAAATAAACCACAAAAGATCTCCGCAGACGCTTCTTCGTACGGCTTAGGAGCAGTCTTGTTGCAGAAGGAGCTGAGGTGTGGTCACCAGTTGTTTATGCGTCACGCTCACTGACCACCACAGGACAAGGAAGCACTGGCTCTCACATGGGCCTGCTAAAGGTTCAGTGATTTTATTTTGGGCCTACACTTCAAGCTTGAAACCCACCACAAGCCACTAGTGAGTCTATTAGGGGGACAAGCATTGGATGCGCTTCCACCACGAGTACAGAGATTTCGCATGCGTCTAATGAGATATATACCTACGCCATAAAGCACATCCCTGGTAAAAGCCTTACCACAGCAGACACACTCTCACGTTTACTGCTCACAAACAGTGTAACCTGCAAAGACATTTTATCCAATCCAATCCAACTTTATTTCTATAGCACATTTATAAACAGAAACAGTTTCCAAAGTGCTGCACATAAAATCAATAAAACTTAATAAAAACATTACTAAAATAGCAATAAATAAAGTGATGATAATAAAATAACTAAAAACAAAAGTAATTATAAAAAAATGTTGTTGATTTATGTTGATTCTGTGGTAGAGGGTCTCCCCACAAGCAGCAAATAGCTTGTAGATCTTCAAGAGCAGCTCCAGTTGGACAGTGTCTGCTCTCAGATTATGAAGTACTGTGCAGAAGGTTGGCCAGACAGGAACCAGCTGCATAGAGCAGTGAAACACTATTGACTAGACAGAGCAGTTTTGAGTGTGCACAGTGGACTACAGGCACAAGGTTAGTCATACCTGCAAACATGAGAAACGCACAAATGGACAAAATACATGAAGGTCACCAAGGTGTGGTTAAATGCAGAGAGCGTGCCCGCCAGGCAGTGTGGTGGCCAGGTTGAAGTACGTAACCAGATTAGTGAACTTGTGCTTAAATGCAGGCAGTGCATACAAGAAAGAGTTAATGTAAGAGAGCCTTTGATGCCTACAGACTTACCTGAGAGGCCATGGCAGAAATTAGGAGCTGATTTGTTCACATTGAAGGACAAATCAGGATCTTAGTAGTGGACTATTTGTCTAGATATGTAGAGATCGCTCAACTCAAGCCTTCTCGCCCTGCCAATATCATTGTACATTTAAAATCAATATTTGCACGCCACGGAATACCTGACACACTACTCACTGACAATGGTCCACAATTTGCATGCCAGGAGATGAAAGACTTTGCAAATGAATACTGTTTTGAGCATGTTACAAGTAGCCCCAGGTACCCATAAAGCAACGGTGAAGCAGAAAGAGCCGTTCAAACCATCAAAAGCCTGCTCAAGAAGGCCAACGATCCCTACCGAGCTCTCTTGGCCTACAGAACCACAGCACTGGCAAATGGCTATAGCCCAGCACAGCTTCTCATGGGCCGTAGACTCCGCACCACTTTGCCAATGTTTCCTGTGTCTTTGAATTCATGTCTGCCTGATCTGCAGCAGGTGCATTAGAGAGAGAAGAACGAGACAAACCAAACACTTCAACAAAAGACACAGAACAAGAGATCTGGACAAACTGTTACCAGGACATCCTGTTTGGATCACAAAACCAAAGGTTAGTCACATCTGTCCATGCAACTCCGCGATCCTAGGTCATCAACGGACCACATGGGACAGTAAGAAGAAACCGCAGTCATCTCATTCCTACACCGAAATTAGAGACAGAACAATTACAGACCCAATCCACAGATAACACTATTACAGAGACCGTCTCTGAACCAGAGACACGGCAGACACCAGAGGTTGTGAAAACCAGGTCTGGTCAAGAACTGATTACGGTAAACCAAAAAGACTTGATCTGTAATATAAAGCAAAACAAAGTGTGTTGTTATTTGATATGCCAAGTTTGAGTTTTGGAAATGGTAAAAAAAAAAAAAAAAAAAACGTTTGTAGAAGGATGAAAAGAAAACAAATGTAATTACTTTGGTTACTTGTTTGTCAGTATGTTTGGTTGAAACAAGGTATTCCAAAGTTGGATATATTTTTGTTTATTGTGACAAGTCACAGTTTTATGGCGTCAACTTGGCTTCAGTAAGGGGGATGTGGCATAATCATTATGTGTGTGTTTGGAGCCACAAGGGGGAAGCAGCAGTTAGATCGTATGTTGAATGAGGAGCACGTCAATAAAAAGGTTCCATGTGAATCAGAGTGTTGTTTATTTCAAGCCAGTACAACAAAAATAGTCCTAATTACATTGCTAACAAGCATAAAGCCAGTTATTCATCCATGACTGATCTTGTACCAAAGCAGGATTAAACTAAGGATGAAATCAGGGACAAAACAGCCCTTAAAGGGATATGCCACCCCCAGGTCAAATTTGGGCATCTCCCCACAGTCCAGAGACTAAAATAAGTGGTGGAAAGCGTTTTCCTGCTCACCCAGCCATTGTCCGAGTCTGTCGCCACTGACCGCCGCGGTATCTGGTGCTCCGCCGCCTTAGACTGGAGTCTAACGTCGCCAGAGAAAGATTTCGGCCAAAAGGAATTAATTTGCTCGATGCGTTTTCCAATTACTTTGTGTGTAGTGCGCATTCATATCGAGTGCAAATAAATGTGCAAATCAACACGGAGAGCTTGCCTTGGTCATTTTGGGTGGGAACTATTTTCCAGTGCGTAAGAATACAGCCGTATCACGCAGTACGCTGCCAGGGGAATCCCAGTTACGCACCGGGAAGGGAGTTCCCCTGTTGCACAACGTGGTGCGTGATACGGCTGTATTCTTACGCACTGGAAAATAGTTCCCACCCAAAATGACCAAGGCAAGCTCTCCGTGTTGATTTGCACATTTATTTGCACTCGATATGAATGCGCACTACACACAAAGTAATTGGGAAACGCATCGAGCAAATTAATTCCTTTTGGCCGAAATCTTTCTCTGGCGACGTTAGACTCCAGTCTAAGGCGGAGGAGCACCAGATACCGCGGCGGTCAGTGGCGACAGACTCGGACAATGGCTGGGTGAGCAGGAAAACGCTTTCCACCACTTATTTTAGTCTCTGGACTGTGAGGAGATGCCCAAATTTGACCTGGGGGTGGCATATCCCTTTAAGGAAAAACAAAACAAAAAAACAAGGACTAAGTCTAAACTAGATCCTGGATGGGTCCTGGTTTGAAACCAGTTACATTCTAATGTAGGCTTGGTTTGGTTCTGTTCTAATCCTGGTTTAGTTCTGGTCTGGTTTAGTTCAAAACAATGGTACAGGTTGGTAGGTGTGGTTTCTGCTGGTGCTTGTGACCTTATTTCTGCATGTCTTACCACAATCTGCACGTGTTATCTCAATCAGAAGACGTATGTTGATTTCTGTTGTTTCTTGCAAAAAGAGGTGCAGAGATCATTCAGTACAGTACCTTTAATGATGTTACAGCAAAGATTCTCAGCACATACAGGCATACAGGCAAAAAAACAAAAAAACCAAAAGAGAGTCTATAAGCATCTAGCTGAGGTTTCTGCGAGTCTACAAGTGTCTACCAAAGAATTTTTGAGAGTCTAAGGGTCTGAGAGTCTAACCAAAGCTTTTGTATTGTCCAATTATAAAGGTTATCTTGAGCTTATAGTTTTACCCTGGGAAGGTTCCAGAGCATAGAGTAGCATTCACCATTCAAGGTTACTGAACAGAACATTTTGGACTTTAAATGTAGCAAGCATTAAGTATGAAATGAATATAATAAGATTATTGTTCACACGTACAAAAGTCCAATCACACTGAACTCACAAAAATCTCTACTAAATATATTAAAATAAACATTACTGCATTTACTCTGCCCTGTTTCTGTTACTCTCTTTTGCAGATTGGATTTTGTTTCCATCATTTTTCTGCACCAGGTTTGAAAGCCTTGGAAATCTGACTGTAGAGCCACCTGTTCCCTTCCTCATAGGCTCCAACCTGACTGTCCTGTTACATCTTCAAATGTCAATACCCATAAGTTACCCAGTGTTGGGAAAGTTCATTTTCTACTAGTTCAAAGTTCAGTTCACACATTTCAAAATGAACTAGTTCGTTCATAGTTCATAATTGTTTATAGTTAGTAGTTCGTTCATAGTTCCAAAAAATGAACTAGTTCATAGTTCTTTTTTTTTCCCAATACATTGCTGCAAGCTATTATTTTTCAATATCATTGCCAAAGCCCATATAGAACCATAGACAGCAATTATTATATCAGTTTTAACAATCAAACCATGTGTTATTCATGTGTTATCTCCATCTTCATATCCAATTTCACATCCTTATCCAACTACAAATAATGGTCCCCATAATGATAAAACACCTGCAATTCAACATAATAAAGAAAATACTTAAATAACCCCCATATGATATGACTTAATTAACTAAGAGACTTAAGAAAACAAAATAAACCCACAAATTAACATTAGTGATTCCCCCTTTAATGTGGCCCCCTTTAGCGCACCACTCTGCGCTGTTTCTCGCAAGACCAGGAAGTGCCGCAGTTTGGCCCCTAAACCAGAGAGCAGCGCAGAGGAGAAGGTCGGGAGAGCATGAGGGGAACAGAGTCCAGATAGCAGGAAACAGTTTGTAAGCACTCCTGCAGTAGCAGCGAAAGGTTTGAGGCAAACCAGGCGGAGCGTTCCGCGCGAGAGGGAGAGAGGGAGAGAGAGGTGCCGGTCGGAAATTTCAGATGGATGGATCAGAAATCTGAGACCCTATTGAACGAAGTTAAAGAGATAGCGCGTGTCGTTCACAGACACCAGAATGAACTCGTTCACAGTTCGTTCATCAGGCAGTAATACAGAGCGTTCAGTTTACGATCACCCAAAATATGAACGCGTTCATGAACTATCGTTCAGTGAACGCGTTCAGGGACAACACTGAAATGACCTATCTATCAACTATTATGGCAGTGGCTCAGTCTGTAATTGGTGGTTGGAGGAGAAACCGATGGTGCAGATTGGCCTCCTCAGTTTGCCCCAGGGTAGGTGCGGCTGCAGTAATAGCTTACATTCGCAGGTGTGGAGTGAGTGAATAATACAAAACTACATACATTATTGAGGGTTCAAAATGTATTATCCTTCTCTTCATTTAGCCATCAATTTTTAATCTGTTTTGCTCTGTGTCTTTCAGATCAAATATATACTCAACAAAAATATAAACGCAACACTTTTGTTTTTGCTCCCATTTTTCCTGAGATGGACCCAAAGATCTAAAATTCACTCCAGATACACAACACTACCATTTCTCTCAAACATTGTTCACAAATCTGTCCAAATGTGTGACAGCGAGCACTTCTGCCCCGCCGAGACAATCCATCCCACCTCACAGATGCACCACATCAAGATGCCGATCCGACATCATGACCAGTGCACATGTGCACCCCAGACTGCCCACAATAAAAGGCCACCCCGAAATGTGCATTTTTTTTTTCTTTATTGGGGGTCTGGGGACTCAGAACCAGTCAGTATCTGGTGTGACCACCATTTGCCTCATGCAGTGCAACACATCTTCTTCGCATAGAGTTTATCAGATTGTCAATTGTGGCCTGTGGAATGTTGGTCCACTCCTCTTCAATGGCTGTGTGAAGTTGCTGGATATTAGTGGGAGCTGGTACACGCTGTCGTATACGCCGGTCAAGCACATTCCAAACATGCTCAATGGGTGACATGTCCGGTGAGTATGCTGGCCATGCAAGAACTGGGACATTTTCAGCTTCCAAGAATTGTGTACAGATCCTTGCAACATGGGGCCGTGCATTATCTTGCTGAAACATGAGGTGATGTTCATGGATGTATGGCACAACAATGGGCCTCAGGATCTCATCACGGTATCTCTGTGCATTCAAAATGCCATCAATAAAATACACCTGTGTTCTTCGTCCATAACAGCCATTGAAGAGGAGTGGACCAACATTCCACAGGCCACAATTGACAATCTGATCAACTCTATGCGAAGAAGATGTGTTGCACTGCATGAGGCAAATGGTGGTCACACCAGATACTGACTGGTTCTGAGTCCCCAGACCCCCAATAAAGCAAAACAAATGCACATTTCGGGGTGGCCTTTTATTGTGGGCAGTCTGGGGCGCACCTGTGCACTGGTCATGATGTCGGATCGGCATCTTGATGTGGTGCACCTGTGAGGTGGGGTAGATTGTCTCGGCGGGGCAAAGGTGCTCGCTGTCACACATTTGGACAGATTTGTGAACAATGTTTGAGAGAAATGGTAGTGTTGTGTATCTGGAGTGAATTTTGGATCTTTGGGTCCATCTCAGGAAAAATGGGAGCAAAAACAAAAGTGTTGCGTTTATATTTTTGTTGAGTGTATATTTAGAGATTGAAAAAAATGAGAAAAGAAAGAGTATTGCCATGGAAATTCATCGGCTGCACGGCAATATTCTCTTTGACCAATGTTAGAGAGCCAGAGTCGAATGTGTACTGCAAGAAACAGGACCCTGGGGCAGATTACTATATCACCGGGATAACTCTACGCAGTGGCTGTATGTAAGAAAACTGTACAATACCACAAAATATATACAGTTTTTGCTCACAACCACTTTGGAAAGTCTCATTCTGATCCATTGACCTTCACTTTCAATGATATTGGTAATACCTCCCCCTTGGAACGAGTTAATTCAGTTAGTCTAGTAGAACATTATGACCACTCCATGTGGCTTAAAAAAGAAATAACACCAATATGAACAATCTCAAAATATAATAAATATTAACTACAAAGACACTACTTGTAATACTGTTGTTGTGCCTTATGGCAAGAGACACTTCACCTGTTTTCCCTAATGTCCACACAGACAGAATGCTCTGAGGAAGTAGACAGCTCTGTTTAAATTGAGTATTGAAAGGAAAGGAATTTAGCTGAGACATTTAACTGTCAAATTTGCTCAAATCAATGCACTTTTGATACCTCCTGAACAAACATTTACTCTCAGTGGCCATAATGTTTTGCTAGATTTGTGTATTTTGTTTTTTTAATTTGATTATTTGTTGTGAACTGTTGCTGAGTAATGCTTTTCTTTGCAGTTGTCCCTGAAATGCCTCAGATTACCCAAATAGACATTCATGAATCTTCGGTTGCTGTATTGCATTGGAAAACCAGTGAATCATCTGAAAGTCTAAAGCCGTACATAAGAGTGCGCACAACTAATGATCATTGGGTAAATTAATTCTTAATTCTATTCAAATCACTGACAAAAGAGCGTTTCACTGTATTGACCTGACCTGTCTCCTGTATTTATATAAATGTTATTGCATTGTACTGTAATTCTGATCATAAATATAAAAACTATACAGTAAATTGTGTTATTTGGTAATGATCTTAATGCTTTGCAGGAAGAAGCAGAGCTTTCAGAAACTGGTGATAGTCTGGTTCAAGTAGTCAGATTACGCCCTCTTACAGAATATTTAGGGATTCAGTATTTCCCATGAAAAATGGATAACAAGAGGTCACTGTGTTTTGGAAGGTATATTAATGCTAAATAACTAAATACTAACAACTCTATGTGTGTAGAATCTCTCAGTCGTCCAGGTAGAATCCATGGCAAAAGGAGAAATTCAGTTTGTCAACTGGACAAAAGTTTATTTGGTCGAATACATTTCGCAGCTCATCCAAGCTGCTTCTTCAGTTCTGGTCAGAGTACTGAAGGACACTGCCTATATCTGCCTGAAGGGAGGAGCTAACTACAATGAAATTACTTTGAAACTACCACACCTACGTATTGGACCAAATCAAATTTTGTCCAGTTGACAAAAAATTGAATTTCTCCTTTTGCTATAAATCAACACTAGTTAAACAAACATGACAAATTATAATTGTTGAATGTCTTTGCTTTCAGCCCCCTCCATTATGTGAATACAGTGGCGAGATCTATCGTTATGATATCCTCTCCGGTGATGGTCAAAAACACAGTCACAGTTGTGCTCCCATGTCCCAGTGCTCACCCAGTGCCTTTGTTACCACCAATCAGTGTCACTACTGTCACCCCATATGGGACGTCCCCGCCTGCTACTGTCCCACTCACACAATCGGGTACAAACTGGTGGCTCCACAGCTGCACATCGCTCTTCCAGATGCACCTTCAGATAACCGCCATGCAGAGATTGAACCAGCAGTCTCCACAGAATAATCCCCATTTTCAGACCAAGGGTTTGGTCTGAATGCAATTAAAAGTTCCTGATAAGAAAGGGGGATGTAGTGATATGTGGGTAGGAACCATGTTGTCATATGTTCCGGGGGGAAGGACAATAAAATAAGATTCCGTCTTGCCATGAACATGGCAGTGCCTCGCCTCCATTATGAACCCATAAAACTAACAGAGAACATTCATCACTATGGTAGTTGCCATAAATAAAGTGACTGTACATGAGTCAAATGAATGCTGTTAAATAAAGAGCTGCGCTAAACCTGCATACATTAAATCTGCACTCCTATGACCTTCACAGGTATGATCTCTGAAAAGTTTAACCTGAAGCACCTCCAACACGATATACGCACAGAACAGACTCACCATCAGCAGCACATGCTGTCACAGAAAGAACACGCATATTACACTGAGTCCTGTTTAGTTTGACAGAAGTTGACTGCATCAGTGGCACAAGAGCAAGATGTTTTTTTCTGCACTTATAGTTTATGCAAATGAGCCATGTGTTTTTTGTTGGGTAAAGTTTAGTTTCTGTAAACAGATGTGCGCAAAGCTGCATTAAGGGGATAGTGCATTTTTTTGGATGTGAATCTGTATGGTGTCCCCTTCAGCAGTATCGTCCATTAACACTGACTTATCCCTGACAGCGTCCTCTGAGCCCAGTTCTGCTCCGGTTCTGTAGCTCACGAAAGTAGTTCCGGTAAGTTAGCGGGGACATTTAATAAAGCTTGTTTTTCTTCTCAAAACAATATTTGTCCAAAAAGTGATATATTTGCGTCACAAAACAGTTGCCCATGAAAAAGTCTGAAGTCTAATTCGCTTGGTGCTATTTTCTGTTGATTCGTATCACTGCGCGCCTATTATTATTATTAGCCTGTTCACTTGTAAACATCCACTTACAAGTGAACAGGATAATAATACTAATAGGCGCGCAGTGATACAACAGAAAATAGCACCAAGGGAATTAGACTTCAGACTTTTTGGTGTGCAACTGTTTTGTGACGCAAATATATCACTTTTTGGACAAAAATATTGTTTTGAGAAGAAAAACAAGCTTTATTCACTGTCCCCGATAGTAATAATGCAAATACATCAGTATCCTCCTTTTCCCCTGTGTTCTCTAAAATTAAAGGACAATATCGATAATTTAATCTAATAATAGTAATAATAGTAATAAAAAAGCTTAAAAAAAAAAAAAAATTAGCATAACATATGACCAGAATTCCTGTCTTAGTGTCATATGGTCTCAAGTGAGTAAATTCTATTTTGTTTTGTTCCTGAGTGAATTGTGGTACTTGGAATCAATTCTGAAAGCCATGTCCTCTGTTTGCTCAGTTTGAAAAGAACATCTTCAGGCTTCGCTTGTTTGGGGGCCACATGGTTGTCATAAATGGATATAAACAGCTTGAAGCGCAAAGCGCGAGTACAGAGAGGTGATAAGAAGAGCGCTATAATGAGCGCTATAAGAACGCTATAATGTTTGGCGAGTATGTCTGGGTCTGGAAATACTATAAAGCTGATGACAACTAGTCTGGTTAACACCTGACCATATCACAAGTGAGATATGGGTCTGGAAACTCGCTTCGAAAAATCCCGTAGCGGAGGTGTGGTTAGCGATTGCCAACGGCCGTTTTTTGGGCGTTATGAATGTCTATCATTGAGCGTATACGTAAGTCCATAGCCAATCATGTCAGTTGTCAGTTCAAACTACAAGCTTCCGTTTGTCATGTAGTACGCGTCACCGTCTTGCCACACCTCCCCCGCTCTCTGATTGGGGCCCTAAATCTGGGACTCTCGCTTGGACGAGTTTCCAGGCCGCCTTCCAGTTCGAAACGAACGGAAGCGGCCTGGGAATTCCCAGGCTAGATGACAACAACATTGACATAGCAAACGGTGGGATATGTAAACTTGGGATTGCAAGGGGGGAAAGGAAAGGGCTATGTTTAACACAACAAACCGATACAGCACCTCAAAAACAAACACCCGACACAAGACAGCGAGTTACAGGTAACCCAGCCAAAGACGAGTCAGCTCACGCTGCAGGAGAGTTTGAAAAGGAGACAAAAAATGCCCCTTGACAGTGCGAAGGCACAGAAGAACACAGCCAGGAGCACAAATGGTCGCAATGCGTGACTTACCATTCACCTTTGTAGAGAACCCTGGATTTCTTATGCTTATGGAGCACGTTGGACCTCGTTAATAATAATAATAATAATAATAATAATAATAATAAGCCCCGCGCCGGGTCATGCTGCGCTATCACACACGTGTCCGCGCGCAGTCTTCTCCCCCCTCCCCCTTCCCCCCACACTTCACTATTAATACATTTTGTTGAAAATCTATGAAAGTTTGAGTGTTTAAACGAGAGACAAATGTGAGAAAAGTTTAAATCCAGTCTGAGAAAAGCGTATTATGTGTGTGGCTGAGCGCGCATTATTTGAATTTTTGAGATTTCGCGTTTCGTAACTTGAATTTTCTTTCATATCTAGATACCAAAATTTAACGTGAAGGCGTTTCGTAACTTGGAATTTTCGTTTGTTGGGTCTTTCGTAAGTTGAGGTACCACTGTACCTGCATAAAAGGGGGATCGGCCCCATATAGAGGCAGCCATTTTGATTACTAGAGCCGCAGAAGGACATTTGGGCTCCGCCTTCGGCAAGGCTCGTGGTTTTGGGTAAACAACACAAGCATGTTGCCGGATCACACGTCGTAATGGATCTAACACGTGTTTTGGACTAAATTGTTTTACTGGATTTTATTCGCTGGATCCTTACGTACAGATTGAGACCAAGTTTATGGTGAAATAATGAGTTTGACCTGTCCAGAGCCTTCAAAGGTAAGCTAAGTAACAAACCTTGTTTTGTGCTTTTCCGTATAAAAGCCCCATGTTCTCGGGGAATGATTGTTGTGCATAGTCAAAAAGAGGAGACTGTAAGGTTTCATTTGATGTGTAGATTGTCATGGTACACGATCGGGAATGTGTGCTTTCATGCGAAAAGAAAAAAAAAAACAGTGAACGGGACCGCGTTTTATTTATACCGTAGTTGTCGGCGAGGGCTCGCACAGCGCCGGGTGCGTTTCACGTGTTCGTGCGCGGGTACGCGAGCTGTCCGCGTTACGGTGTGCCCGGGTGACCCTCGAGGTCTGCCGTAGCTAAAACAGGAAGCGCAATAGCCACCATCCACCTATGAGCCACGAATCCTACACATTGTACCTTTAAGTAAAAGTCAAAGTATCACATGAGAAAATATACTTAACTAAAAGTGCTAAAGTACCTGCTTAAAAATGTACTGAATTTAGCTGATTTTAAGTCATTCAGTAGATTTTTTTTTTTTTCCTAGCCGTTTTTGTGTATTTGGTTTGCTCAAAGTTGGGACTGTAACTCAAATTACAAGTGCTAAAAAAAGTCTCAGCCATTTCAGCAGGTCTCAAACCATAAAGAAAAGTACTTTTTACTTTTCAGTCCAGTTAAAAAATGTACTGGAGACTTGTACTTTCACGTTTGTACTTGTTACCATCCACAGCTGATTACTCTACCATCTTTTATAATGTTGCATATTCTTTTGTTTTCCAATGGCTACATATGGAAGCAGCAGAGGCGGTTTGCTCTTCACACTCTCAGAAACTTTGGTCTGGGCAAGAAGTCACACGAACCTGCCATTCAACCGGAGTGCCAGTATCTGGCAAAGGCTTTAGAGCAACAGAAAGGTACAATTGTTATACTTTAATTTCATTTGGAAAATAAATAAATCTTTCAGTATACTGCGTTATTTGATACATCATTTGGAGTCAGTGGAGACGTGTACAATTATGCATACACTTTTATACTCTTTAAAGGGTAAATTATAGATAAATTATTCCCTGATTGTGAGAAAAATGGACTGCCATGCATAGAGCAGTTAGATGTATTGTTTTTCCTTAAAGGGATATGCCACCCCCAGGGCAAATTTGGGCATCTCCCCACAGTCCAGAGACTAAAATAAGGGTGGGAACTATTTTCCAGTGCGTAAGAATACAGCCATATCACGCAGCACGCTGCCAGGGGAATCCCAGTTGCGCACCGGGAAGGGAGTTCCCCTGTTGCACAACGTGGTGCGTGATACGGCTGTATTCTTACGCACTGGAAAATAGTTCCCACCCAAAATGACCAAGGCAAGCTCTCCGTGTTGATTTGCACATTTATTTGCACTCGATATGAATGCGCACTACACACAAAGTAATTGGGAAACGCATCGAGCAAATTAATTCCTTTTGGCCGAAATCTTTCTCTGGCGACGTTAGACTCCAGTCTAAGCCGGAGGAGCACCAGATACCGCGGCGGTCAGTGGCGACAGACTCGGACAATGGCTGGGTGAGCAGGAAAACGCTTTCCACCACTTATTTTAGTCTCTGGACTGTGGGGAGATGCCCAAATTTGCCCTGGGGGTGGCATATCCCTTTAAGTGCTGTAGAAAAGAAGCAGCCACTGTCTTGTGTGCATGCTCATCAAAGTATGACAATAGTCTATAATAATCTATATTATGGCAATAATCAAACATACAATTTACGCTTAGCGCTGCAAGGATCTCCTTGCAGTTATGGGCTTTATAAGGAATGATACAAAGCACACACAGAAAATCATTACCCTTTCTTTCTTTCTTTCTTTCTTTTTTTGCTTTTCTTTCTTTCTATGTAAAAGGGACAATGCATATTCATGAACATCCACCCATCCATTTTCTTCCGCTTATCTGGGGCCGGGTCACAGGGGCAACAGTCTAAGCAGGGACACTTCCTCCAGCTCCTCCATGGGGACCCCAAGGCGTTCCCAAGCCAGCCGGGAGACATAGTCCCTCCAGCATATCCTGGGTCTTCCCCGGGGCCTCCTCCCGGTGGGACATGCCTGAAACACCTCCCAAGGGAGGTGTCCAGGAGGCATCTGGAACAGATGCCCGAGTCACCTGGCTCCTTTCGATGTGGAGGAGCAGCGGCTCTACTCCGAGCCCCTCCCGTGTGACTGAACTCATCACCCTATCCCTAAGGGTGCGCCCAGCCACTCTGCAGAGGAAACTCATTTCGGCCGCTTGTATCTGCGATCTTGTCCTTTCGGTCATTACCCAAAGGTCAAGACCATAGGTGAGGGTAGGAACGTAGATTCACCGGAAAATTGAGACATTTGCCTTTTGGCTCCGCTCCCTCTTCACCACAACGGTCCGGTACAGTGACCGCATCACTGCCAACGCTGCAATCATCCGGCTGTCAATCTTATGCTCCATCCTCCCCTCATTCGTGAACAAGACCCCGAGATAATTGAACTCCTCCACCCACCCGGAGAGGGCAAGCCACCTTTTTCCAGCCACCTTGGCAAGGAGGGGACTGCACGCAGTCTGAGCGCATGAACGCATGAACGCATGAACGAGACCCACGAACGCATGCAAGAGCCGCGGTGGTCTAGACCTGCAGGTCTAGAGGAGGTCTAGAGGAGGCACGGTTTGAGCATGGGTCTCGTTCATGCGCTCAGACTGCGTGCGGTCCCCCTCGCTGCTCCCCTCAGCTGTGACTCGAAACGAAACCAGGAAATAGACCCGCGTGCGGCGCTTTAATCCACCTGGTCTAGTCCTGGTCTAGTCCTGGTTTAGTCCAGGTTTAGTCCTGGTCTAGTCCTGGTTTAGTCCAGGTCTAGACCTGCTGGCAGCCCCGCGCCGGGTCATGCTGCGCAGTTTTCTCCCCCCTCCCCCTTCCCCCCACACTTCACTATTAATAATTTTGTTGAAAATCTATGAAAGTTTGAGTGTTTAAACGAGAGACAAATGTGAGAAAAGTTTAAATCCAGTCTGAGAAACCAATCAGGACGCAGAACACAATGTTACATTATAAAAAAAAGTTTTTTCCATTGAAATAGCTTTTTCCATTGAAATAGCTACTCAACTTACGAATTTTTCACGTTACGAAACCACTTCTGGAACAAATTAATTTTGTAAGGTGAGGTACCACTGTAGTTGGAACACACACAAGTATATGCATTTAAGCATTTAAAAGTATATGTTCATGAATGGGTGTTCCAATTCATGAACATATACTTGTAAATATGCCAGAATTAGCCCGAAGGCTTCTTTACATTTGTAGTCCCTAGCAAGTCAGAGAGATAGAAGCAACATCAATCAGCTTCACACAATAGACAAACTGTCAATGACAATTCATAGGACAAACATGATAGAAACAGCACAATAAGACATAACTCATGAATTGGTCATAACCCATATCCAAGGTTAACTTAAAATGTCGATTGCTTTGTTTAAAGTGTATTTGTCTTTGTTTGTTTCAGGTGGACCATTTAACCCTCGCATATTTATTATGAAGGCTGTTTCAAATATCATCTGCGGTTTGGTGTTTGGGGAATGTTTGAAGTACAACAACAAGGAGCATCAAAAGATTTTGGTCAATTTCATAAAGCTTGTGGAAGTAGAGGGCAGTGTGTGGGCACAGGTCTTGGCAGATGAATGGGAGAGTGTTTAGCTACCTGTATAGCCAAGTTATTGTTAAAAGCTACATTGTTGACTTGACTTCTCCAGCGCTTTCAACACCATCAGGCCGGCGCTGCTGCGGGGGAAGCTGGAGGACGCGGGAGTTGATGGACATCTTGCTGCCTGGACCATCGACTACCTCACTGACCGTCCACAGTACGTGCGGCTGCGCGGCTGTGAGTCAGAGGTGGTAGTCTGCAGCACTGGGGCCCCCCAGGGAACTGTCCTCTCACCCTTCCTCTTCACCATCTACACCTCGGACTTCACATACAACACGGACAGCTGCCATCTCCAGAAGTTCTCTGACGACTCGGCCATTGTGGGCTGTGTGTCTGAGGGGAACGAGCTGGAGTACCGCTCGGTCATCAGTGACTTTGTGGACTGGTGTGGGCGCAACCACCTGAGCCTGAACACCAGTAAAACAAAGGAGATGGTGATCGACTTCAGGAGGAGACCACTACCTCACTCACCGGTGAACATCCAGGGGCAGGACATAGAGACTGTGGACAGTTTCAAGTACCTGGGTGTTCACCTCAACAATAAACTGGACTGGTCCCACAACACCGACGCCCTGTACAAGAAGGGCCAAAGTCACCTCCACCTCCTAAGGAGACTGAGGTCCTTTGGAGTGTGCAGGCCTCTGCTCAAGACTTTTTATGACTCTGTGGTGGCCTCTGCTCTCCTCTCCGCTGTCATCTGCTGGGCCCTGAGCAGCACAGAGCGGGACAGAAAGAGACTTAATAAGCTGGTCAAGAGGGCCAGCTCTGTCCTGGGCTGTACTCTGGACTCTGTAGAGGAGGTGGCTGAGAGGAGGGTGCTGGCCAAATTAACGTCCATCATGGACGACACCTCTCACCCTCTGCACCGGACTGTAGAGGAGCTGAGCAGCTCCTTCAGCAGCCGACTGAGTCACCCTCAGTGCAAGAAGGAGCACTACCACAGATCCTTCATCCCCACCGCCATCAGACTGTATAACTCCACTATATAGGCCAGACGTGCAATATCCTTTTTCCATGCTCTCCATGTTAATGTTTGTATTATTACTATTATTATTATTAATTATTATTAATTATTATTAATTATTATTATTATTACTTATTATGCAGAGAAGAATTTCTCCTGTGTGAGATTAATAAAGTCACTACTTCTTCTTCTTCTTCTTCTTCTTCAATGTTGTAATGTTCTTTCGTTATACTCACTGATGTCATCTAGTGGTGAATATTACTGCAGGTTGTTTACCAGAAAGAAGCAGTTTTCCAATTCAGCGACTGCACGCTTGTGAGCGTCCTTAGAGGGGGATGTGCATCATATCCGGCGCGAGCATGCACAACGCGGGAGGATATATGACTACAAAGACCGACTCGCCAGCGACATCCACATGTGACAGTTGCGACGTCACTATAAAATATACGTACTGGTTCACCTCACCTACAACTATGCTACATGAAACTCTTCATAAACTACGCTAAACATGTGTGACGGTAGCCGTAACGGCATAGTTCACAGCACCTGTATTACCGTTCACATGCTTTTCCCCTTACACTTATATTTCCTTTGCTGTTGTAATGCTGGATATTCTACAGTGTAGCCATGTCCAACGTTTACTCTAAGCTGCGCACTGCTCGCACATTCTCAGCGCACAAGAAAACCTATGCAGCGCACTGTAAATCAGGGAAGAAAGAGCTTTTAGCGGATCTCCGCTTTTTATTCAGCCGCGGGGTCATTTTTTTATATCTGCAAAGTGCGAGCCGCGCGGGGGGGGGGGGGCATTTCAGATGTCGCGCACAGGGCAAGGAGCGCTCAGGGAGTTAGTGTGTTTGCTCAGACACATTAAAAAGTAGTGGGAACATTGGCCATGTCCCAATTCCAAGTATTACTAGTCGCAATAGAATAATATTTTTTGAGGCGGGACTTGTTCCATTTCGCAGACGGCCATGCGAGAAACATAGTGCACTAGGGACCGAGCAAGTATGCGCCGTCTCGACTGCAGACCGATACCACACTCATAAGCGTGCAGTCGCTGGATTGGAAAACGGCTAAAAGTCAGTCTGAGTAGCCGTTTTCCAATTCAGCGACGGCACGCTTGTGAGTGTGCACTTGGTCTGTCGTCGAGACTGCGCACACTCGCTCTGTCCTTAGTGCACTACGTTTCTCACATGGCTGTCTGCGAACTGGAACAGGTCCCGCCTCAGCTCAATGAGCCGGGTGGTCTGCTCCTTGTTCCCTAAAGTTAGAGTAAACGTTGGACATGGCTACACTGTAGAATATCCAGCATTACAACAGCAAAGGAAATATAAGTGTAAGGGAAAAAGCATGTGAATGGTAATACAGGTGCCGTGAACAATTCGTTACAGCTACTGTCACACATGTTTAGCGTAGTTTATGAAGAGTTTCATGTAGCATAGTTGTAGGTGAGGTGAACCAGTACGTATATTTTATAGTGACGTCGCAACTCTCACATGTGGATGTCGCTGGCGAGTCGGTCTTTGTAGTCATATATCCTCCCGCGCTGTGCATGCTGGGGCTTTTAAGTGTGCGAAGCGTGCATGTTTGCACGCTTGGTCCACGCCCCGATTTCCATGGAAACGACGGCGCCGTTCAGAGCTCATCTTAACGGTGCAGGGGGAAAAAAACGGATGGAACGGCGCTTGTCGCGCCAGATATGACGCGCATCCCCTTCCAAGGACGCTCACAAGTGTGCCGTCGCTGGATTGGAAAATGGCTCACGTGTGCTCAGTCAGAAGCCATTTTTCTTGTCTTTTTTTTTTTTTTTTTAGTGCAGAAAGGCATCGTCTGTAAGTTTTGGGATTTTTGGGGGGGATTATTATGCTAAGATAATAATTTTTAACTGTCTACAACAGTTTGTGGAGTGTGTTTATCTACCTGTATATGTGTTAAAGCTGCAGTGCTCAGCGAGGGCAGAACAGGTGCTTTAATGTTACTGTAAAACTCCCAGAGTGCCCTCTAATGTAATGGCCCTACTACCACCTTTTAAACACAACAAATAAGGTGCCTTTGTTTTCCTAAAATATTTTTATTATATACATACATGTAATATTAAGTGTAAAATGTTTTACCAAACATTACAATAACCCTAAGTACACAATCACACTTGTTCTCCTTGTAGCTCTACAGTGTCGCCCCCTGGCTGATGAAGAGGCTCCCTGGACCTCTTAATGTTCACCCTGATTCAAATTTTTGTCGACTACGTTCAAGTTAAGATTGACAAACACAAAGAAACCCATCCAATCCATCCAAGAGACCCATCCAACCCATGAGACTATATCAACTGCTTCCTTTCAGAAATAGCTGAGGTAGGTGAGCTGTCAGCTCCACTTACATGTCAGGGCTCTCAAGTTTTGAAGTTTGGTTGGAGTGAGATTTTCAGCCCTTTTCAGATTCGCTGAAAAGGGCGCGGTGCCTGGATAACTAACTCTTCTGAGCCACACAGACCGATTTTCTGGGCACAGAAGCGCTGTGACCAGTGGCTAGAGTTTTGAATTGCTTAACAAAATTTCAGCATGAGAAATACCATGTGTGGCATGTGAGCGTGTGAACTCGTTGAAATGTGTGTGTCACACTCTCAAAGCTTGAGACTTGTAAATCATCTTATTATTTGCACCATGTTAAAAACAGAGTGCAAAATCTGCACCACAAATCACCTCCAAATGAGCATCTATGTCCTTTTATGAAAAGTGTATTTCCTAAGAGATGGTAAGGTAGGTTGATATGCAACTAAAACTAAACAAACACATGATTTGACAACTAAAAAGATCTAAAAAAAAAAATAATAAAAAAATAAAACATCATTGATAAAAAGATCACTGATTTAGCCTTCCATCTGCCATCTAAAATAGCCACTCGAAATGGCAACCGGATGCTAAGAGCTCAAGTTCCAGGCAAGAATCTGGAAGTTTGTATTTTCCCGTGTCTATTATAAACAAAATGCTTTATTATCTCTAAATTTTAATGCTTGGCACATCAAATTTCAATGCTTAAAGAACTTTGGTCTACTATTAGCTAACAGTTCTTATAATGCCATTACTTATAATGAAGTAATACTACATGCTGTGTGCATTTCATTTGTAGAAAGAAGACAAAAAGGCTGGATTTGATCTGACGAATTTATGTATTTCTGCCTTGGATTTGTTAACTGCTGGCACAGAGACCACAAAAACACTGACCTGGGCATTGCTGTTTATAATTTGCCACCCCCACATTCAAGGTGAGTTTGATATCTTAAGCTTATCTTAAGCTTATCTACGTATCTTAAGCTTGTTACTCAGAGCTGCATATTATTAGAAACTCGGTCGCAATTGTGTTTTGTTTTGAACAATTATATTCTCTCCCGCACTGTCTTTCTATCATTGAATTTGCCCTTTCTTAAATTGCCCCCTCTCTTTGCTCTCCATGCTCCCCTTCTAAAACCTTGTCAGGCATGTTTTGATGAGGTAGAAAGCTCCAGAAAAGATTGAGATTGATGCTGTGGTGGGCTCGTCTCGCCTGCCCTCGCTGCAGGACAGAGATGATCTGCACTATACCAATACAGTGATGCACGAGGTGCAGAGGAAGGGGAACATACTTCCTCTCAATCTGATGCACATGACCACCAAAGACACCACTCTGGAGAATTACGCCATACCCAAGGTCCGCTCTGCAATACTTCAATGCATAATGCTGTTTGAAGAATTTCTTATTTTCATGTCCAATTTTACTTTTTTCCACAATAATCATTTATCCAAATTTACACACAGTTGTGTTTAAATCAGAGGTCTTCAAATCCACAGGGGGGTCGCGACCCCTATGGGGGTCGCGGAGGCACTACAGGGGGGTCGTGAAATCTTTTGATTTCACTTTAAAATAATATAATTTTATATTTTATACTGTAAAATACAGCAGGGCTCTCAAGTTTTGAAGATTGCTAGGAGTGAGATTTCTGAGGAGCGGGGGGGGGGGGGGGGGGCAGGGCAGAATTAGAAGGTACTTTGTTAATATGGAAATGCTTTTATAACTAAAAGTCCATATTATTCAATAATGCACAGGATAATATGTTATCACACACAGTCTTGGTTTAGTCTTGGTTTTGTCCTGGTTTAGTCCTGGTTTAGTCCTGGTTTAGACCTGTTTTAGTCCTGGCTTAGTCTTGGTTTAGACCTGATTTTGTTTTGGTTTAGACCCGGTTTAGACCCGGTTTAGTCTTGGTTTAGTCCTGGTTTAGTTCTGGTTTAGTCCTGGCTAGGTCCTGGTTTAGTCCTGGTTTAGAGACGGTTTAGATCTGGTTTAGTCTTGGCTTAGTCCTGGTTTAGACCTGGTTTAGTCCTGGTTTAGACCTGGTTTAGTGCTGGTTTAGTCCTGGTTTAGACCCGGTTTAGACCCGGTTTAGTCTTGGTTTAGTCCTGGTTTAGTTCTGGTTTAGTCCTGGCTAGGTCCTGGTTTAGTCCTGGTCTAGTCCTGGTTTAGTTCTGGTTTAGTCCTGGTTTAGACCTGGTTTAGTCTTGGTTTAGTTCTGGTTTAGTCCTGGTTTAGTTCTGGTTTAGTCCTGATCTAGTCCTGGTTTAGTTCTGGTTTAGTCCTGGTTTAGACCTGGTTTAGTCCTGGTTTAGTTCTGATTTAGTCCTGGTTTAGTCCTAGTTTAGTTCTGGTTTAGTCCTGGTCTAGTTCTGGTTTAGTTCTAGTTTAGTCCTGGTTTAGACCTGGTTTAGTCCTGGTTTAGTCCTGGTTTAGTTCTGGTTTAGTCTTGGTTTAGTTCTGGTTTAGTCCTGGTTTAGTCCTGGTTTAGTTCTGGTTTAGTGCCGAAATAGATGCAGAAATAATCTGATATGACATCACCGCACTTTGTCAGTGCGCGCTGAGAGGGGCGGGGAGGAGGGACCGGGGGGGAGGGGGGGGGGGGGGGGCGAGATGGGTTTTAGGGGTTTGGCCAAATTATATGTGATAGAGTCATTGTGTGTAGTGTTGACTCTATCACATATAATTTGGCCAAACACCTAAAAACCATCTTGGCTCCATTGGTGGGCAACACGGAGCACCACATTGAGAACACAGCCGAATTTGTAAACAAAGTTAAGTTTCTCCAGTTTGGTCAGGATGAGACAATGGTTTCCTTTGATGTAACCTCTCTTTTCACTTGTATCCCCACAGCTGTAGCAGTCGAAGCAGCGAGAAGGAGTTTACTACAGGATTCCAAGCTAGAAGAGAGAACCAAACTTTCTCCTGACCAAATCTGCCAACTGCTGGAAATTTGTCTAAATACCACCTATTTCCAGTTCAGAGGGAACTTCTACAGGCAAATTCATGGCTGTGCGATGGGCTCACCGGTCTCCCCTATCATGGCTAATTTATACATGGAACAATTTGAACAGAGTGCCTTAGCTTCATATCCAAGCACTCCTCCCACACTCTGGTTTCGTTATGTTGATGATAATTTTACAAAAATCTAAATTCAAGATTTGGAACCTTTTACTGCACATATCAATTCTGTAGATCCTAATATCAAATTCACCCGTGAAGATACCAAGGATAACACATTGGCGTTATCCTTATCCAGATTGTGCAGTAACGATAGGAGGAGACCGGGGACTCCAAGTAGAAGTCTTCAGGAAGCCCACACACACAGACCAATACCTGCTTTTTGATTCACACCATCCACTGCAGCACAAACTGGGAGTTATTCGGACATTACAACACAGGGCCCAAGTGGTTCCCACAAGCACAGAGGGTAAGGAAAAAGAAGAACAACATGTGCAGGAAGCCCTCTCTGTTTGTGGTTATCCCAAATGGGCTGTTAACAAAACCAAGAGAGACAAGGGCAAGAAACAAGATAATAGAGAATCCGAACCCAGGAGGAAAGGGGTAGCGATTCCGTACCTGGCCGGCGTGTCGGAAAAACTACAGAGGATTTTCAGACAATATGAAATCCCAGTTTATTTCAAACCCACAAACATTTTAAGACAAAAACTCGTCCACCCAAAGGACAAAACACCGAGCCACAAACAAAGCAATGTGGTCTACTCCATTCAGTGTAGTGAAGACTGCAGTGAGCGCTACATTGGAGAAACCAAGCAGCCACTTCACAAGAGGATGTACCAACACAGACGGGCGTGCCAGAGTGGACCGTCATCTGCCGTATATCTTCACCTAGAAGCCACGGGTCATTCATTTGAGGACAGTGAGGTTCAGATCTTAGCCAGGGAAAAGAATTGGTTTGAGAGGGGAGTTAAAGAGGCTATTTTTGTCAAAAAAGAGAATCCTTCTCTGAACAGAAATGGTGGAGTCAGACATAATTTGCATCCCATCTACAATTCCATTCTTAAAGGGACAGTGTGTAAGATTTTTACCTGTTAATTACTGAAATTGAAGATACCCATTCAAAAATACATTGTTTTCCAAGCCTTTTCACTTCCATCATGAAATCAAAGTATTCTTTTGGACTTAGATATAGTCACATAAAAGGGGGATCTTCCCCATATAGAGGCAGCCATTTTGAATACGAGAGCCGCAGAAGGACATTTGGGCTCATCCTT
The DNA here is from genome assembly GCA_036785185.1 of Paratrypauchen microcephalus. Taxonomy (NCBI): domain Eukaryota; kingdom Metazoa; phylum Chordata; class Actinopteri; order Gobiiformes; family Gobiidae; genus Paratrypauchen; species Paratrypauchen microcephalus. Next base: position 6,120,235 of record JAVJIX010000008.1, read on the forward strand.
CGCCTCGGCTCCTGCTAACAGCTGCACAGCCGCGCTGTATATGGCTCCCCCCTTCCCCCCTCCCCTTCCCCTTCTCTCCTTCGGTCCTCTGCTCCCATATGCAGCCAGGAGCGAAGGAGAGAAGGGGCAGGGGAAGGGGGGGCAGGCTAACGGATCACACTCGTAATGGATATAACACGTATTTTGGACTAAATTGTTTTACTGGATTTTATTCGCTGGATCCTTATGGACAGATTGAGACCAAGTTTATGATGAAATACAGAGTTTGACCTGTGCAAAGCCTTCAAAGGTAAGCTAAGTAAGCTAAGTTTTGTGCTTTTCTGTATAAAAGCCCCATGTGCTCGGGGAGTGATTGTTTTGCAGGGAAATGAATTGCATAGTCAAAAAGAGGAGACTGTAAGGTTTCATTTGATGTGTAGATTGTCATGAATCATGATCGGGATTGTGTGTTTTCATGCGAAAAGAAAAAAAAAAAAGTGAACGGGGGACCGCGGTTTATGTATACAGCGGTGCGCGGTTCGTGCGCGGGCACGCGCGATGTCGGCGCTACGTCGCGTCCGGGTGACCCTCGAGGTCTGCCATAGCCAAAAGAGGAAGTGGAATAGCTAGTAACCACCTATGCGCCACGAATCCTACACACTGTCCCTTTAAGCCTAGATCAAGCAAACAGGGAAACAATAGGGCTAGCCAGGTCAGGGCCAGAGGTTGGGAAATGAATAGGGATCGTTATCTAGACGCCAGAGAAACAAAAGACGGAAACCAATGAGATAGTTTCGGAAAGTAGTTAGCTAGGTAGCTCCTCCCTACAGCAAGATATAAGCAAGTGTCTTACCAGTATTCTTATTAGAGCTGACGAAGCCTCTCGGATGAGCGGCGAAACGTTTTCAACCAAACAAACTTTGTCCAGTTGACAAATTGAACTTCTCCTTTTATCACGTTTTAAAGTAAAGTAAAATCCACTTTTTTTTCTTAAGTGGATAGAGTCTATAAGATGAACTCTGTCTGTTGTCAGGTAAGCGTGTGTGTCTGGGTGAACAGTTGGCTTGGATGGAGTTATTCCTGTTCTTCTCGGGGCTCCTACACCACTTCACCTTCTCTGCTCTTAAGAGAGAGCCCCTCACTATGGAGGCGGACGTGAGCTTTGTGCGCGCTCCAAAGCCCTACCGCCTGTGTGCCAAACTGAGATAATATGTTTCAAAATCACCACCATGCACAGGCATTTTACCCAATCAACCTACTGAATTAAATCAAGACGTAAAATTTATTTAACAAAACCATGAGTAACTTTGAAGTAGGCCAATCTGAAACTATCTAAGAACCATTATTGACATCAGTCGTCAAGTGTTACTATGGCAGCCACATGTAACATATGTAAAATATGACTAAACCTGAAAAACTATATTTTATCTTTGACACAAACTGGGGTTTCCCTTGAATGCCTTTGAAGTACTGTATACATCAGTTAAGTATTGACAATAAAAAGGAGATCAAAGGAGCTGTGACAAAAGTATCATCAGCATGTTTTTGAAGAAGTTTTGTGATGGGGTTTCTTTTTGCATGTGCAGCATATTTTATGAGCACAATCTTAATGTTTAGCCTCAATGTGGAAATGAAAGGCACCACTGAAGTTGCACATTTTTGGCTGCGCCCCCAACTAGGTCAGTGACCTCCTTAAAATGTTTCACATTGACAAAAACCCTCATAAGAAGACAAATTCTCATAAAGTACACTTGATGGTGGAGCTGGCTAAACTAAGGTAAGCTATTATTTTAAAATGTTAGTTATAAGTTTTGAGGAAAATACTAAATGTACATTCATTTTCAATAGTGAAGTCATGTTTTTGCAAAGAAACAGAAATGCTTTTATCTGCTGCAGCACATGTAGGGGAAGATTTGATCTCTAAATGTCACACAAGAATACAAAGCTGAGGAAGGAACTGCACAAAGTAACCATATGTTGATTTTAAATCAAGACGGTCTTTGTTTTACAAGGACCTGGTCATGAAGAGTGGCTGTTTGGATTTAAAGGATGATTTGAGATGCCTCCAGCCAGGTGGAATAGCCAAGTGTTAGTGCTCTTTTTCTGTATCTGTGAGTACTGTGTTGTATCTTCTTGAAATACTTCAAGCTACAGGTTTATGCTTTGTACTGTATGTTTGTGTATTGTTCATGGTCCCTGGGTTCCAAATACAGACAAAACTTCTATAGGTGGAACTAAATTAGGACTAATTTAGATCTGAACCACAATCAAAACAGAACTAATATATTTACAAAAATAAAAAATAGTCCTAATTACCGTGCTAACAAGCCTATACCAGGTTCAAACCAGTTATTTATCCACGACTGATCTTGTACTAAAGCAGAAACAGCCCTTAAAAAAAGAAACAAAGCAAAAGAAATGTAGGCCTGGTTTGGTTCTGTTCTAATTCTGGTTTAGTTCTGGTCTGGTTTAGTTCCATGTTTAGTCCCAATTTGGTGATTTGATGCAGGTCAAAGTCATGTGAAAACAATGGTACAGCCGGTAGCTGTGGTTTCTGCTGGTGCTTGTGACCTTATTTCTGCATGTCTTACCACAACCAGGAAAACTGCTTCTCTGTTTATTTTCACCATTTAACAACAATCCATGAGAAGACATACAAAAGTCCAATCACATTGAACTCACAATAATCTACACTAAATATATTAAAATAAACACTACTGCATTTACTCAGCCCTGTTTCTGTTACTCTCTTTTGCAGATTGGATTTTGTTTCCATCATTTCTCTGCACCACGTTTGAAAGCCTTGGAAATCTGACTGTAGAGCCACCTGTTCCCTTCCTCATGGGCTCCAACCTGACTCTGTCCTGTCACATCTTCAAATGTCAATACCCGTGAGTTACCTATCTATCAACTATTCTGGCAGTGGCTCAGTCTAATTAGAGCCAAATCCCAACAACATAAGGTTTGTCAGTTTGACCCCATCTCCAATCTCTGTATACTGTTGTTGTGTCCTTGAGCAAGACACTATTGCTTTTGTATGAATGTGATGAGTACATGAATGAGTAATTGGTGGTTGGAGGAGAAACCGATCAGTTTGCCCTAGGGTAGGTGCAGCTGCAGTAATAGCTTACATTCGCAAGTGTGAAGTGAATGAATAATACAATATAAAACTACATACATTGTTGAGGGTTCAAAATGTATTATCCTTCTCTTCGTTTAGCCATCAATTTTTAATCTATCTGTTTTGCTCTGTGTCTTCCAGATCAAATATATATTTAGAGATTGAAAAAAAAATGAGAAAAGAAAGAGTAATGCCATGGAAATTCATCGGCTGCACGGCAATATTCTCTTTGACCAATGTTAGAGAGCCAGAGTCGAATGTGTACTGCAAGAAACGGGACCCTGGGGCAGATTCCTATATCACCGGGATAACTCTACGCAGTGGCTGTATGTACCAGTTCTGTACTGTACTATAGAGATGAAGATACATTAACTTAGGTTTATGTATTCTAGCATGTATTGGTGCTTCATTACATTTTTACTTATGTACAAATTTACGAGGAGTATTTTGTACATGTAACTGTACTTTCACTTGTAAGATTTTGTTAAAACATATATTTCTTTGTGAAGTGCCACCAGATAAACCTCTAAATATCAGTTGTGAAACTACAAGAAATGCTGACTTTATCAACTGCAAATGGGAAAAAGGAAGAGAGGCCTATAAGTCCACTACCTACAATATTTCAGTCAACAACATGTAAGATGTCTTTTTCTGTATGGAAGAACTGCCAATACAATATTTAAATTTTACATTTTACAATTTTAAATGTATGTTTTTTGTTATAGTGGAAATGGTTCATGGAAATATGATCGTACAGTGAAAGATAAAGAAAACTGTACAATACCACAAAATATATTTGATGATAATTCCACATATCAGTTGACAGTTTTTGCTCACAACCACTTTGGAAAGTCTCATTCTGATCCATTGACCTTCACTTTCAATGATATTGGTAATACCTCCCCCTTGGAACGAGTTAATTCAGTTAGTCTAGTAGAACATTATGACCACTCCATGTGGCTTTAAAAAAATAACACCAATATGAACAATCTCAAAATATAATAAATATTAACTACAAATACACTACTGATGTTGTGCCTTATGGCAAGAGACACTTCACCTGTTTTCCCTAATGTCCACACAGACAGAATGCTCTGAGGAAGTAGACAGCTCTGTTTAAATCGAGTATTGAAAGGAAAGGAATTTAGCTGAGGCATTTAACTGTCAAATTTGCTCAAATCAATGCACTTTTGATACCTCCTGAACAAACATTTACTCTCAGTGGCCATAATGTTCTGCTAGATTTGTGTCTTTTTGTTTTTTGAATTTGATTATTTGTTGTGAACTGTTGCTGAGTAATGCTTTTCTTTGCAGTTGTCCCTGAAATGCCTCAGATTACCCAAATAGACATTAATGAATCTTTGGTTGCTGTATTGCATTGGAAAACCAATGAATCATCTGAAAGTCTAAAGCCGTACATAAGAGTGCGCACAACTAATGATCATTGGGTAAATATTGCCTTTTTCTTTGAAATCTCATCTTTGGTTTGTCTTTTTTACTATGTCTCCTCTGAACTGTGATGCTCTTAATTCTATTCAAATCACTGACAAAAAAGCGTTTCCTAAAAATGTTTTGTATAAATGTTATCGCATTGTACTGTAATTCTGATCATAAATCTAAAACTATGCAGTAAATTGTATTATTTGGTAATGATCTTAATGCTTTGCAGATAGGAGCAGAGGTTTCAGAAATTGGTGATAGTCTGGTTGAAGTAGTCGGATTACACCCTCTTACAGACTATGGATTTCAGGTTAAAACATGCACCAAATCACTCAGAGAAACGGATACAAATCTTCACAATGCAAAGAAAATGGTTTGCAGCAAGTGGAGCCCGTCTGTGTGGAAGAAAACTCCTGGCAAAGGTATTGTTTGTTTGTTTGTTTGTTTGTTTTACACTGAATGGTCTAATGTACAAAAGGATGATTGTGATTAAACTAGCAGAAAGTTTGAGGCCTGACTGAGAAATACTAAACAGATTTTATGCATGTAGCGAAAGAAAATCTAGAAAAGAGATTGATACTTCTTGAACAAAATGGCATTTCAGCAGCAGATAAACTGTACTACCTCAAAAAATATGTGACTGGCCCAGCTTGCAAATGCCTTGAAGGAACTTTCTTTAGAAATGATGAAGAGGCTTCTAGAGATGCCTGGGAAAAACTGAATCAAAGGTACGGCCAGCCATTTGTGATACAAAAGGCATTTAGAGAGAAGCTGTCTAACTGGCCAAAAATATAGTCTAAAGATGCTGATGGACTATGGAACTTTGCAGACTTTGTAAATGCATGCATGCTTGCTCTGCCTCATGTAAAAGGATTACCAATACTCAACGACTGCGAAGAAAATCAGAAACTGTTACACAAATTCCCAGACTGGATAAATGTGAGATGGGACAGGCATGTGACAAAGACACTTATGGACGAGGGTGAGTTTCTCAGCTTCAGTGATTTTGCCTCATTCCTCTTGCTTGAAGCAGAAGTCGCATGTTACCTAGTCACCTCCATACATGCACTTCGCCCCACTGAAACAAATGGTGATAGAAGAAACACAAAGGAAATCAGAAGGAACAAGGCAAGTGTATTTAACACAAACAGAACTGAACAAGGTGACAATAAAGCAAAGAATAAAACATACAGCGGCTCTTCATGCATGGTGCATGTGTGAGAAAAAACTAGTCTATGCGTTACTAGACACTCAGAGTGACACAGTCTTTATTGATCAGGATGTAACACGTGAACTGAAGGCAGAGGTGTGCCCAGTGAAACTCAGACTGACTACAAGGATGAGTAAAAACGTAGTTGTAAGCAGTGGAAAGGTGTGCGTGATCTTCTTGTGAGAGGTTACAATTCAGAAACAGTGATAAGGCTCCCCACTACTACTATAAAGGACTACATACCTGCAACCAGAGAACACATACCGACATGTGAAACAGCCAAAGTGTGGAGTCATTTGTTACCCATTGTCAATGAGCTCAGCTGTGAAGTAAGTCTTGTCATTGGTTATACTTGTCCCTAAGTTCTAGCATACAGATAAGAACTCTTAGGCAAAGACAATGAGCCATATGCTATTCAAACTGATTTAGAGTGGAGCATAGTTGGTAACTCAGTGCCCTGCAATGATACAGACACAACAAGTAGTCTCAGTCACCGAGTAACTGTCAAAGAAATACCTCCATCCACTCCTGCAATATGTGTTCTTGAAAAGGATTTCAGAGAAACAGAGAAATTAAAAAACTGTGCCTCAGGAGCCGAAGCCAGAACTGAAGAAGCAACTTGGATGAGCTGCGAAACGTATTCGACCAAATAAACTTTTGTCCAGTTGACAAACTGAATTTCTCCTTCTACCTGGGACGACTGTAGGATTCTACACACGTCTCAGGAAGATCTCATATTCCTTGAGAAACTTGAAGAAGGCATAACACAGACTGAACATGGACATTATGAAATGCCATTGACATTCAAAGAAAGGCCACAAATGCCCAATAACAGACAACTTGCCGAAGCAGACTTAATCAGCTCAAACAAAAACTCAAGTGTGATGACAGAAACAGAAAGGACTATGTTATGTACATGAACGACATCATCAGAAGGGACGATGCAGAAGAGACAGATGATAATGGACCAGCAGGTGAAATATGGTACATACCACACCATGGCATCTATCATCCAAAGAAACCAGAGCAGCTGCGCGTGGTGTCTGCCTGCTCAGCTAAGCACAAAGGTACATGTTTTAATGAACATTTATTGAACGGCCAAGACATGACTAACAATCTAACTGGTGTACTTGTGCGCTTTTGACAGCATCAGATGGCTTTAATGTGTGACATAGAAAAGATGTTCCAACAGTTCAAAGTCAATGCAAGCGACTTTGCAACTACTTACAGTTCTTATGGTGGAAAGATGGTGACTTTAGTAAACCACCGCAAGGATACAGGATGACAGTACACCTCTTTGGAGCTGTTTCGTCACCCGGCTGTGCGAACTATGGACTCAAATATTTAGCCAAAAAAAAACAACAGAATTGAGTATCCTGTAGGTTCACAGTTCATTGCTAGAGACTTATGTAGATGATGGAGTCACAAGTGTTGAGACAGTTAAAGGCAAAGTAACGTTATTTTACAATCTGAGCCTTCTTTCGGTAATAAAACAAGTCGTTTTACTCACCCATAGCATTTTTCTGTCAATTGGAGCAGTATCGCAGAACTTATGTTGAGCCGTTCTGTTCTAGTAATGATCCCGTATCTTTTAACATGGTGCTGTATCATTTGCTCGGGGCATTACTTTGCGGTCTCCAAATAACACAAACTTTAGCACTTTTCAAATCATAGAAGCCCGATGTCTTAATGAAAAATTTCGTTTGAAGCAAAAGTGGCCTGTAATCCGAGATTTAGCCATAGTTTCGAGTAGATGAGGACGCCAGTGCGCATGTGCGGACTGCTCCCGGGACCCAAAGAGGAAACGCAAAGCTGAAAACTATGGATAAACCTCGGATTACAGGCCACTTTTGCTTCAAACGAAATTTTAATGCCCCGAATACAAATGCTAACAAATGCTAACAGAAACGCCACAACATAACTTTCTTCAAACAGCTCCAAATGACACGAACGTGATATGGGTGAGTCAAACGACTTGTTTTATTACCGAAAGAAGGCTCAGATTGTAAAATAACGTTACTTTTCCTTTAAAGATGCTGTACAACTGGCTAAGGAAGCACACAAACTATGTGCAAAGGGTGGACTAAGGTTACACAAGATTGTGTCCAATATCTGTGTCGTTCTAAACAGCATCCCAACTTCAGAACATGCAACACACACAAAAACACAGGACTTGGCATTCAGTGAAATACAAACAGAAAGAGCACTCAGCATTCATTGGAACATAGAAAAGGATTGTTTCACTTTCAACATTGCAATAAAAGACTAACCCCCAACCAGGCGCGGCATCTTGTCCACAGTCGCAGCAATATACGATCCCCTGGGATTCATTGCTCCATTTGTGCTCAGTGGCAAAAGAATCCTCCAAGAAATGTGTCGACAATGAACAGACTGGGACAATCCATTATCTGAACATCTCAAGCCACGGTGGGAGAGCTGGAAACAAGATCTGAACAATTTGAAAAGGTTGCAAAAAAAGATGTTATGTTCTTGCAACATTTGGATATATCATAAAAGGGAAATTGCATCACTTTTCCGATGTAACTTTGAGAAATTATTTGTGTTTTATTTTGTGTTTGCAAACAGCAAATAATTGGGTTGTGTAAAGGTCGAGTTAGCTCTTATATACATTACCATACAGTCCATGGCATTTAATAATAAGGTTACGCTTTTATTTTTGTGACTTACTGTTTGAGCAGAAGTGACGGTAAAACGTGAGCTTGATATACAAAAAAGATGCAAAGTAAAGACAGCAACAGATAACAGTGAAAAACAAAAACCCACAGTGAAAAGTTTTACAAAAACCCAAAGACAACAACAGTTGACAGGGGAACAAGGTTTGTTTTATTTGTGAATGCATATTTGATCAACTTGTAATTTGTACTAAATGAATGTTATGGATATAATGAATAAATATAGATAACAATGTAATAAGCAATGTAATACGATTATATGGTAATTTCTGTTATTTTGTTCTTGTCTAGCTCTTATGTTGATTCTGTGAAAGGCATGGAAAAACTAAAAGTAATTTAACCATCAGAATGCTACAAAGAGGAAATTATTGACAATTTGTTTAAGTAAAATTCAAAAAAAGAATAAAACATTTGCCAAGCTTTCTGTCATATCTATTTATATCTATAGATATCTATAGCCATTGACTAATATAAAACATATATCCTTTTGCACAGGGCCTTCTCAGCCATTATTTGTTTGGAGGGATTCAGTATTTCCCATGAAAAATGGGCAGCAAGAGGTGACTGTGTTTTGGAAGGTACTATTGATGCCAAATAACTAAATCAACACTAGTTAAACAAACATGACAAATTATAATTGTTGAATGTCTTTCCTTTCAGCCCCCTCCATCACGTGAATACAGTGGCAAGATCTATCGTTATGACATCCTCTCTGGTGATGGTCAAAAATACGATCACCATTGTGCTCCCATGTCCCAGTGCTCAGCCAGAGTGCCTTTGTTACCACCAATCAGTGTCACTGCTGTCACCCCATATGGGACGTCCCCGCCTGCTACTGTCCCAATCACACAATCAGGTACAAACCACCAGGCACGTGCACACATAGGGCCCTAGGGGTGCTTGGGTCCCTGCCCTTTTTGCCTCATATTAAAAAGGTGCCCTCTGTGTGTGTGTTTTTACCAAAACTCCATGGTGTTCTATCGTATCCATTTTCTTGTAATACGGAGTTGTTGTGTGTGTTGAGCCTGCCACTTCTCTGTGTGCTGCGGCTCCGCTCTGCCACAGAGCTGCCAGAGAGAGTGAGCCTGTCTGAACATGCAATATTATTCAGATTAGAGGTAGAGAATACATTGTTTAAGGTTGTTTAATGTTTAATGAAGTAGGCTATCATTTAACCCCGGCAGCTTAAAAATCTAAGGCCCAACGTTCATAACATTCTGTTCAAGCTATACTATGGTATAGTAGTTTAGGTTAGTAGACCTAGTTCCTAAAACAGAGTAGGCAAACCTTTTCTAAATCGTCACAAGCCGACAACCTACATATGTTGAACCCAACATCACATGTTGTTCTCTGTTTACCTACATTACACACGCCATTTCAGTGACCTACACAGGACACATAAGATAAGATAAGACTTTATTGATCTCACACAGGAGAAATTTACTAAGTACCACATAGCTAAGTAGTTAGCTTTCTATTAGTACTTTAGTTTTTAATTTTACATTAATTTCCATATTGTGTAAAGGACCAAAAAAAATTCACACAGGTGCTGCCCTTTTCTGACTTTGGGCCCCTGCCCCTCTATAATCATGTGCACGTCCCTGGTTGGGGCTATGGTTAGGGTTATGACTAGGGTTAGGTTTAAGCTTAGGGTTACGTTTAGGGTTAAGCCTAGCGTTAGGGTTGGGGCTAGGGGTTAGAGCCATGGTTGGGGTTTATGGTTATTAGGTTAGTGTGGGGCACAGAGTTTGCGGGGCACAGAGTTTGCGGGGCACAGAGTTTGCGGGGCACAGCGTTGACGGGGAACGGGGTAGGCGTACGCGACAACCGATCATTGCCTATATTTTTTTGTTCCTATTGCCTTGATGCATCTGGTTACCAAATTTGGTTCAAGCTCTTGTCAATACGTCCCATTGACAAATTTTTTGCTTGTTGCCATGGCAACACAATGTGAGCATGTCACGAATATGTGTACCAAATTTGTATGTGTATGACAAATACATTTTTATCATTCCATACAAATTGCTTAGGGGGCGCTGTTGCACCCATTTTTTTAGTACACTTTAACATGTGGTCAGGCGGAAAAATCTTGCCTCTGCTTCTGCAACAAGTCACTGTATTGTTCTGAACAGTTTTATATGAATTACAGTGTTAACGGCCTGTAATTCCACGCATACACACTTTCACACAGAACTTTTATTCCTTTATTTGAGTACGATTTTCACGGTCTTTTATTATCTAGCCAGTAACTAACCTGTTATCCGATAAAGGGATACCGCATCCTTCAAGTGTTTTATTATCTGCCAGTAATTCACTTATTACCCGATAAAGGGACACTTTGTCCTCCAGTATTTTACTGACTGTATGTGACTAACCTGTCACCCGTTAGAAGGATACTACTCCGTCCAGTGTTTTACTACCTGTCAGTGACTCACCCGCCACCCGATAGAGGGGCACTAGTCCACGTTTTACCTAATAGAGCCTAGGATTGTTAGGGTTTTTCTATGCGCTATGACCCTCAGTCACACACTTTTTAAACTTAGACGTACTCACTCAGTCTTTTGAGTCTGGTTGTCTTCCTCCTTCGGTATGTCGTCAACCCTCAGACTCCGAGCGATGGTTGAGAGTCGGCCGCTAAGGGTTTAAGATGCAGTAGCCACTGTCTTTCCCGAGTCTCCCTCACCTCCTGGAGTCTTCAGGTGTTTTGACATCTGGCTCAGAAGGACTAATTGATGGGTGCTGGTAAACCCAACATATACTGTAAACAAGGAAAGGAAGACAAGACAGATTAGGTTTTTCACTTGCAAGCAGAGAACGATCAGAGAGAAAAGCCCAGATAACAAATGCTCTGGCACAGTCTGCTCTGAGCGGTCTGGTTCTCTGTGCTCTCCGTGCGTATTTATTCAGTTTCACAACCCTAGTTACAACCCGCTGCCCTGCCCTAAAGGGGTGGGGGGAAACGTGGCAGGACAGTGATAAAACATAAACAAAAAACACTTGTAAGATAATTCCAGATATGGCATCTATCAGCTGTGACAATGTCACTGTGACTTAGATAGTGAATGCAGGAGCCGAGCTGTCTGCTCACTTCTGCCCTCAGATAATCTGACATTTCTGCAACTCAAAAACATATGATTACAAGTCACGTACACATTTAAAACTTCATTTCTAAAGAATAAAGAATCACAAAAGTTGATAATATATACAATTATTCCATCACTAAACATCTGAAATGCCAAGGCAAAAGCAAATGATGGTGAGGACAGAGGCAGCTGTTTCCTATTCGCCTTCCTCATCTGTGTGGGAGTTTACTGTTAGAAATCAAAGAGATGAAGCTTTGAGGAGGCTAATTCAGTCTAATCAATAACGTAGGCTCCCTACATTTCTTACTTGTTACTTAGTTAAATTGACTCACTTTTGATTGATTGCTTGTGCCTTAGCATCTTGGATCTTTGCTGTGATTTTTTTTTTCACTCAAATTTCAAATTTGCTTGAAATTTGAGTATGTGCTGAATATTTAAAAGGTGATGATTTTTATTATTTATTTATTATTAGGCCTATTTAAACACTGAAAATGTCAGATTAAAGATTTTTCTAGATTTATAGATTTTTCTAGGCCTATATGAGTAAATGTGATGAATATTTAAAAAAGGTGTTTTTTTTGTAAACACTGAAAATATGCAAGTAAAATTTCATCAACTGAAATTCAGAGTAAAGTAAGTAAATTTTGGGCTACTCTACCATACTGAAAATTTCAACAGGCCTACATATTGTTTTGTTTTGTTTGGGGTCTTTCTAGATGCACCAGGGGCAGTTTTGAGAGAGGCGACTCCTTCAATAAACAGCAATGCTGTGGCTGTTTCCTGGACTCGTCCTGAAGAAAACGAGGAACTGATGAATTATGTAACAGAGTGGACTACCCTTCCTCCAACAGCCCTGCACTGGGACACTGTGTCCAAAGATCACGAATATACAACTATAACAGGTAGTTAACACTGCCCTCTAGTGACCAACAACAGCATAAGAGACTTCGGTCACAAGGGGTTTAAATAAAAATGCCTATAATTCTTGTTTTTTGCTATGCTCAAATCTGCTATCTTTATTGTCCCTGAAAATGTAAAATATTAAATGTGGTAATAATATATCTTTGAAAGCTATGGGTCTGATCAAATGTTACTTGTAAAGGTCAATATATTTTACTATGAAATAAAAGAAATAAATTTATTTACTATGAAATAAAAGAATATATATATATATATATATATATATATATATATATATATATATATATATATATATATATATATATATATATATATATATATATATATATATATATATATATAATTTTTTTTTTTTTTACTATTAACTAATAACTAGTAACCAATTACTAAGTGGTCATAATTCTTTACAATCTTTAAAGAAATAATTTCTTTGTTGTTTTTCCATAGGTCTGATGCCAGGTGTACGGTACAATATTTCTGTCTATACTGTGACCACAAGGGGCGTCAGTGCTCCATCATCTTCTGTTGTCTACTCCAAACAGCTAAGTGAGTTTTGGCTACTTTGATTTTACCAAATCGCCTTTATCATTTGCACATCCTTTCTGACTTCTTTGTGTTTGCCCAGAGCCAATGTTTGGACCAAGTATGTCAGTTTTGGTCCATGAGTCCAACAAAGTCCTGGTGCAGTGGGACGAGCTGCCAGTGAAGCAGAGAAGAGGCTTTATCACATATTACACTATTTACTATCATGTGTTGTATCACTTATCCACCCAGCTTAATGGTGAGTGTAGTCCTATACTTGTTCACAACTTAAACAGCAAAATATATAATCAATTTCTCTCCCATTTGCCCATTGTTGAATATCATAAAATCCTATACAATTATATGACACGTTTCATGGTTTTGGTAAACACAATCTTTTCTTTTTGGCCAAAATCTTGCACACTGCTGTATTATGTTAATTTTGTGTACACTAAACCACCACTCTAATCACTTCCTCATGCACTTGTGTGTGAGAAAACGCAATCACCTATACCATACAATGTCACAATTTACATCATGGAAAGTGTGCAACCTGCAGTCTGTCTCCCCTCCCACAAAGATTCAGTTTATCCGCTGGGTTTTTTAGCTTCTTCCGGTTAAGTGATTCAATCCAACCACTTCTGTACCAGTCATTAATGCCAAAATGTGCCTCTACATACAGTAAACCAAAAACCATTAAGGCACAATTAGGTCTAAAAAAAAGAAAAGAAAAAAAAAAAGACAGAAATAGACATGAAACAAGACTAAACCAAGCATAAACCCCAACTTTAAAGGGCTCGTATATATTTATAATCTTGTTCCTTACCAAAAACATGCTCCAAATGCTAATGGGGATCAAAATCAACAATAACATTGCTGTTACATTTTGTTTAGTAGTGTAAAACACTCTGTTCCACCTTATGATGTCATGTGGTAATACAGGAAGTGCTCCACTATGTTTTTTAACTCCATACACCTTCATTAGAATCATTTAGATAATTTCAGCCCTGGAATTGCCAATCTCTACTCCTAAAACTACTGCTTCATGACATCAAAAGGTGGACATGTGCTTTTTGTGCTTTGGAGATACAGATCAGATAGATTTGGAGATAATACAGGGTTACTCAAACATGTGTGAATGAAACACAACTCCAGGTGTGTTTTTGATGAGGCAACAACATCATAACGTGGCTTTAGGCTCACAAGAATCAATTTTGCATAATATAGGACCTTTAAAATAGAAGTGAAGTATACATATTATAAATGATTGTGTCTATTTTAAATTAACACATTGTACACACATTAAGTACTTTCAGAAGGAGCCCATACATCCAAACTAAAATATAACATCACCATGCATCAGAATAGTTAGCTTGAACACATAGCAGACAGATGATGTTTCTTTGGAGTGAATCATAAAGTATATGAGAAGTGGCTGTACCCAAACTGTGAACAGGAAGCGTGGCTAAATGCACACATGCAGCAGAGGCTCAAGAGGGAAACAGCGTGTGCACAGTATGACAGCTACATCAACACTGTTTGGCCAATAGCAAATCTACAGCTGTAAAAGAGGTAATCGTAACATAACTGGACATAACTTCACTTCATATACACATTTCTTTCCAAAAACAGTTTTCACAAAGAGGGCAAGACTCTTTATTTATTTGTTTGATGAAATTTTGTTGTTTTTTCTTCAGAGTTTTAATTGGCATAACTACTGAATCTGTGTAGTATGCCCCCTTTAACTTCAGTCTTAAGATTTTTTTCTATGGCAATAAAAAAAAATAATAAATATATATATATATATATATATATATATATATATATATATATATATATATATATATATATATATAGTGCTCCTCACCTTCCACGGTGGTTGGTCTCTCACTCTCATCCAGCTCGGGCCCTCTACCAGAGGCCTGGGAGCTTGAGAGTTCTGCGCAGTATCTTTGCTGTTCCTAGTACTGCACTTTTCTGGACTGAGATGTCTGATGTTTTTCCTGGTATCTGTTATAGCCACTCCTCCAGTTTAGGGGTTACAGCCCTGAGTGCTCCGATCACCACGGGCACCACTGATGCCTTCACCTTCCAGGCCTTCTCCAGCTCTTCCTTGAGCCCCTGGTATTTCTCTAGTTTCTCGTGTTCCTTTTTCCTGATGTTACCATCGCTTGGTATTGCAATGTCCACCACCACAGCTCTGTTCTGTTGCTTATCCACCACCACTATGTCTGGTTGGTTCGCCATCACCATTCTGTCAGTCTGTATCTGGAAGTCCCACAGGATCTTGGCTCGGTCATTCTCCGCAACCTTCGCGGAGGTGTTTCCCACCTTGACCCTGGGGTCTCCAGCCCGTACTCTGCACAGATGTTTCTGTACACTATGCCCGCCACTTGGTTGTGTCGCTCCATGTATGCTTTCCCTGCCAGCATCTTACACCCTGCAGTTATGTGCTCAGGAGCCTCTTTGCACAGCCTACACCTTGGGTCTTGTCTGGTGTGGTAGATCTGGGCCTCTATTGCTCGGGTGCTCAAGGCCTACTCCTGTGCAGCCAGGATGAGGGTCTCTGTGCTGTCCTTCAGACCAGCTCTCTCCAGCCATTGGTAGGATTTCTTGATATCAGCCACTTCAGTTATGTTTCGGTGGTATGTAGGGGTTCGTCCTGCCATGATGGTCCCTCCAGCACCTCTTCCTCTGCACTCCACTGTCTGAGGCATTCCTTGAGCACATCATCTGTCGGGGCCTTGTCCTTGATGTACTTATGGATTTTGGATGTTTCATCCTGGACAGTGGTTCCCACACTCACTAGTCCTCGGCCTCCTTCCTTCCGGCTCGTGTACAGTCTCAGGGTGCTGGATTTGGGATGGAACCCTCCATGCATGGTCAGGAGCTTTCGTGTCTTAACGTCTGTGGTCTGTATCTCCTCCTTTGGCCAGCTTATGATTCCTGCTGGGTATCTGATCACTGGCAGGGCATAGCTGTTTATTGCCTGGGCCTTGTTCTTGCCATTGAGCTGACTTCTTAGGACTTGCCTTACTCGTTGCAGGTATTTGGCTGTAGCCGCTTTCCTTGTTGCCTCTTCAAGGTTGCCATTTGCTTGTGGGATACCAAGGTACTTGTAACTGTCCTCAATGTCTGTTATTGTTCCCTCTGGGAGTGAGACCCCCTCTGTGTGGACTACCTTCCCTCTCTTTGTCACCATCCTACTACATTTCTCAAGCCCGAATGACATTCCAATGTCTGTGCTGTAGATCCTGGTGGTGTGGATCAGTGAGTCGATGTCTCGCTCACTCTTAGTGTACAGCTTGATGTCATCCATGTAGAGGAGGGGACTGATGGTGGCCCCATTTCTGAGTTGGTATCCGTAGCCAATGCTTTTGATGATTTGGCTGAGGGGGTTCAGACCTATGCAGAACAGCAGTGGTGACAGTGCGTCTCCTTGGTATATGCCACATTTGATGGACACTTGCGCAAGTGGCTTGCCATTGGCTTCAAGGGTGGTTTTCCACAACCGCATCGAGTTTGCAATGAATGCCCTTAGAGTCTTATTGATATTGTACAGCTCCAAGCACTCAGTGATCCATGTGTGTGGCATTGAGTCATAGGCTTTCTTGTAATCAATCCAGGCAGTGCACAGGTTGGTCTGACGGGTTCTGAAATCACGGGCGACTGTTCGGTCAACCAGGAGTTGGTGTTTGGCTCCCCTGGAGTTTTTGCCGATGCCCTTCTGTGCTGCGCTCATGTATTGATCCATGTGCCCACTTATCTTAGCCGCCATGATGCCTGACATGAGCTTCCATGTTGTGGAGAGACAGGTTATTGGCCGATAGTTGGATGGGACTGTACCCTTCGAGGGATCCTTCAGGATCAGGATCGTACGCCCTTGAGTTAGCCATTCAGGGTGAGTCCCATCCCTTAGCAGCTGGTTCATTTGTGCTGCCAGGCGCTCATGGAGAGCAGTGAGCTTCTTTAGCCAGTACGCGTGGATCATGTCAGGGCCCGGTGCTGTCCAATTTTTCATGCCTGAGACTCTTTCCTGAATGTCTGCCACTGTGATGGTGACTGGATCTTGTTCAGGGAGATTGCTGTGGTCTTTCCTCAGAGCCACCAGCCACTGTGCATCAGTGTTATGTGACGCCTTCCTTTCCCATATGGCTTTCCAGTACCTTTCAGTCTCCAGCCTTGGTGGGTCTGCTCTGGTGTATCCCCCTGCCATTGAGCGTACACTTTCGCAGGTGTGTGTGTGTGTGTGTGTATATATATATATATATATATATATATATATATATATATATATATATATATATATATATATATATATATATATATGTATATGGGGTTATATGTATATGTATATATATATATATATATATATATATATATATATATATATATATATATATATATATGTATGTATGTAAATTGTGTAAACCAGTGTTTCCCCCCTGAGCCTTTTTGTCATACCTCGAGTACCCCCTCACTCATACGTGTTGATAATTCTGACACAACAGATTATTAAATTAAAATCATTTTATTTCATCTCCTTAATTTGAAAATTTAATTGTCAGGCATTTTCTCTTTTCTTTAACTCAAATTTACTCAAATTAGAATTTAAAAATTCCAAAAAATCTCCCCCTGTGCCTGGCAGCGACATTGCCGAGTACCCCCTGCAGTGTGCTCGTGTACTCCTAGGGGTACTTGTACCCCTGGTTGGGAAACCCTGGTCTAAAACCACACGCACAGTTATCAGACCTGACCAGTAACTTCAAAACAGACAGACTGGTAAGTTAATGCCAACCACAAAGAACTTCATTATTGCTGCACATTCTCTCACACCTTGTTCTAGTCAGCTTTCCCCAAAAACACCAGTGTGTTGTGTTGGTGTGAAAAAGTACACCATGGTTCTCATGGTTCTGTATATTGTGTGGTAAATTCCCTACAGTTTTGTCCTTTGTTTTTCTCAGTGTCTGTACCAGCCTCAGGACCCAGACAGCGCTGGCTGGACTGTCTAGAGGGGACCCTGGTTATGCAGATGTCTGCTTCCACTGCAGCTGGAGAGGGGCCACGGGGCAACCTCATTACCTCCCACCCTCCTGCTCCTTCAGGTTATATCACATTTTGTAGTTTTCTGTTTATTAAAAACAAACACAAAACAAAAGAATGAGAATAATACATGTACAAATACAGTATGCATGTGTATAAGGACTGGTCAGATAGGGTCTGCAGATTCTGTGTCCCAGGGCAGTTTGAGGAGAGGAAGAGTCAAAGTGTCCCTCCTTTGTGTTTCTGTTGATGATTAAGTTGTTCATTCCCTAAAAGTATTTCCTCTGAAGGTCTTCTGCCACATTTGCTGCCACATATGGGGTAAAAAGCCTGTCCCATATCAAATGTCCATAGTGAGGTCCTTAGCTAGCCCTCTGCGCGGTCTCCATGGATACAGGAAGCACAATCCAACAGTCCTTTACTTTTGTCCTTTGAACTGCACTGCTGCACTTCTTAGCTGGTTAAAATCCCACCATATGATGTTAAAAACTGAGCTAAAAAAAAGAAAAGTAAAAAAAAAAAGCAGGTAATTGAGTTTGGAAGTACCACTGCGACTGCAGGCTCATTATTGTTTTCTGTCTCATATGTGAATAAACCATTCTCAAATGATGTTTTTCATAAACCAATCCTTCTCTTCTTGTGTTTTCTAGTTGGCTTTGTGATTGTCATTGTCTTTATCATCACCTTCTTCATTGCCATCATAATTAACCTGATGTGCTGGAAATGTGTGCGTAAAAGGTAAATAAATATGAATGATGATTTTGAATGCGGATGGGTTTTGATTTACCTGTAACAGCACAAGAATGCACTGCGGTGAGCGTGAAAGGTCAAGCCACCACTAAACCAAAAAACACACAATTAATGAGAACTGAAGTCTAACTGAACTCTAACTGTGGAGGAAACAGATCTTTGCCATTCATGTCTATATTTGGATACAGGACAAAAGAGAATAGAATAATAGAAAAAAACAGAATAAGCATATTAATCTTATTGCTTATGCATAGCCACAGTAGGTCTGTATTTGCATATTTGATCTAACCAAGCTCTGATCTTATGCTTTCTTTTTTTTAGGATTAAACAGAAGTGTATTGCATGGGGCCCAGAGTGTCTTGGGGACAGCCTGCCAGATGTGGAAAACAGCAAAGCGCTCAAACTCTTAAAGGTTCTTTATTGGAGGCTTTCCAAATCATTTCATTTACTTTATTTCACAACATCATCCTCAAATTGTGCCTAGTTTGTTTCACCGCAAAAAACATTTGTCAGCATGGATTAAAATAACTTGCATACACCTTTATTTGAATTTCAGCGATCTGGATTATGAGTAGTTTTGACTAGGTTACTTTTGGAATAAGAAAAAAAACAGACCTTAAGTAGTACTCCTGCATGTAAAATCTCCGGAAAGAGTATTGGAGTTTTTTAAGGCTGTAATGGTGCATCACTTTTTTTTTCAATATATCAAACAATAGTCAATTAATACATGCTTGTTTTTCTCTTTGCAGTTGGACAGGAGTGAGCCATCCTTATTTTCGTCATTCAGCGACCCACCGATGTCCCATATTAGTTTTCTGTCTCAGGATGTGAGGGAGGAACTGTACCCTTTTGTCCATGTGGAGATGAGGCCGTTACAAACCGACTCAACTTCACTTGAACCAGAATCTCCAATTTATAATTCAAGCATGAATCTGGAGCATGGCAACTATAAACCACAAACAACCGCCTTCCCCTTTCCTGAAAAAAAGGAGGTTAAGGACACTGAAGAACAAAGCACATCTTCCCATCATTTTGAAGAATTATTATTGTCCCATGTACGAGTGGACTTGAATGACTCAGAAACAAAGTTGATTCTGGATACTGTGCGCTGTCCCTCATGGTCTAAAACTGATGATATGACTGCTGTTACAATGGAAAAAATTGCAGACAAAACGGACTCCAAACCAGACTTGCTGCTCACAGAAATGAGTGAAGATAACTCAAATATAGCACTAGCTGATTTTTTTGCTAACACTGATGGAGCATTGGCTAGTGGCTATTTCCCTCAAATAACTAGTCCTATGTAAAACCCCCATATCACACAGTGTAATCAACAGAATCATTATTGCACTACTGTGGTGAATGCATGCAAAGTAAAAGCATTACTTTTGTTTTTAGTGTGTTGAGACTATTTGTGCCTAACTGTAATGTAATGAAAATAATTGTGAATACTTCCCATTGTGAACTTAAGGCTAAATTATAGGCTGATTCTCCAGTTGGACTCCTGACCAGGATCCTAGAGGGAGTATGGTATCACCCCAATGCTCCTGACTAGTTGATATTGATGCAGAAGTCATTTTGATAAAGAAGACAACAAACCTTAACTTAAAGTGTAAAATAACATTTCTTTTGGGTCTTTAATCTGCAGTGGTCAGTATCTACCCAAATCACAATGTATTCTCTTTCACCTATCACTTTTTATGACTAAATTATTATAATTAATGCCTAAATGTTTCTATAGGCCTACTAATGGTTGTCTGAAAATAAAATAAATTGCATTGACCATTACATTGTTTAAACCAGATTTTAAACCATATTTCCGTCAGTCTGCCCCAGGGCAGCTGTGGCTACAAAAAAGTAGCTTACCACCACCAAGTGTGGAGTGAATGAATGCTATATAAATCCTATGAATTATTATTATTATTATTATTATTATTATTATTATTATTATTATTATTATTATTATTATTATTATTATTATTATTATATTTTACTATCAAGTAGTAATTTTTTGCTTCATCAACCTGAAACCTGTAAGACATTACCTCCCTCAGTACCTTTTCAGAATCAACTGAAGCAAATAAAGTATTGCCAGGTCCCACCCAGATCAAACTAAGGGGAAAGTCCCTCAAAACCCCTTCAATGCTGATGCCAAGTGCCAATGTTGTTTTGGCACCTGCTCAACAGCTTGTGAGAGAAAATATCTCACTTCCTTTTTCATTAGATAGTAGTACAGGCAAATGTCACTGAAATATACTGTAGTGAGGCGGCATTGTGGCTGAGTGCTTAGAACTCACTCCGAGCCTTTCTGTGTGGAGTTTGCATCTTCCTGTGTCTGGGTAGGTTTCCTCCGGGCACTTTGGTTTACCCCATCAACACAAAAACATGCTCCACGGGTTAAAAATCCTCCAGCTGAGGTCCTGACCAGAGTCTAGCAATAAGATCATGGAGATGGTTCCCCGGGCACCTGAAAGATGTGCTGCCCACTGGTCCTGAAAGGATGGGACAAATGCAGAGAAATAATTTCCTTACAGGGATAAATAAAGGATAATAATAATTTTAAAAAGTGGTCAATGTGAAAATCTAAAATACACCAAGCCCTGAATACAAATATCAGGTGATGCTTTTACATTCCTTTTATCTACAGTGACAGTAGCCTTTTAGAAATAATGATGGTGACTGCTGGTCACAATCACAGGGTGTTTCGACCCTGAACTGCAGTATCCTCCCGACGGTGGGCCAGCAGTGCTCTCCCAACTCACTGCCTATCCCCTCTTCCTGGCCTCCAGCTTGTTTCCTCTCTCCTGTTCAATCGCTTTGACACACTTCTCTATAGAAAATTTGCAAAACAGCTCATACAAAATCTGAAACAGAATTTTAGTTATTTAAAAAAAAATGTAATCTCAGCAAAATACTGTTTTACAGTCATCTCCCGAAAGTAAGTTTTACCATCAAAACTCTAAAACATTGCTCATGTGTTTTCATTGCGGCTCAGAAGTTTTAGTCCTTCTTTCAGTGACTTCAGAAAATCACTGGTTTATAAGATAAGATAAGCTCCAGGACAATTTGAACAAGAAAGAAAAGTGCATGCAGGCAAGAATGGCATAAAGATAAGTAATAAATATAGCTGCAAGCAGCAATGTGGGGCCAAGCACCGAAGGTGCATGTAGGCCTCAGCATGTAGGCCGCATGCAGGGTCTGACAGGGTCTAACAGGGTCTGACAGGGTCTAACAGAGTCTGACAGGGTTTAACAGGGTCTGACAGGGGCTAACAGAATCTGACAGGGTCTAACAGTCTGACAGGGTCTAACAAGGTCTGACAGGGTCTAACAGCATCTGACAGAGTCTAACAGAGTCTGACAGGGTCTAACAGAGTCTGACAGGGTTTAACAGGGTCTAACAAGGTTTAACAGATCAAAGACACATCAAAGACAGATCGGTTGCTAGGTGCGTTGCTAGGCAATTCCTGAAAATTCCTGCAACTTTGACCTGCTGGTGGCACTAGACGGTTGGGGCTGGGGGCCTATAAATCGCTGTGGGTAATGAGGAGAATGGCTGGAAGGTGCATGCAAAATTTCACAACTTTTTACCAGACGGTTCTAGGGGTTGCCATAGACTACCATGTTGAGAATAAATAATAATAATAAGAATCAGGAGACCAGACACATCAAAGGAAAGATCAAAGGGTTGCCAGGCAACGTCGCTAGGCAACGCAGTACAAACACTTTTTTTTTTTTTTATCTTGTAATATTATAAGATACACAATAACACACACTTCAGGTACATAATAGTACATATCCTATCACCACAATAACATTCACAAAGCACTCAGAAGACACATCGGGGGATGTGGGTACGGGAATTAACACCACTGGGCACAAGGGCCAAGAGAAACATGGGGAATGTAGAGGACCAAAGGGATTTCCCCAGGTGAAGAAAGGGGCCTGGGGGAGAGCAAAGGTGATGCAGTGCAAACACATTTTTTTGTCTTTTTCTGCAAGGTGCCTAGCACCTATGGTGCTTTGCCCCAATAATAATAATAATAAAATAAGTAATAATCGAATAAGTAATAATAATAAGACAGTGACAAGGAGAGTATTGAAAAAAACGATATTGCACATTGGAAAAACAATATTGCATGTTAGGGCCATACAGTGGAGTTATACAAATAATAATAAGAAGAAACAGTAACTAGGAGAGTATTGAAAAAAATATTGCATGTTTGGACTATACAGTGGAGCTGTACAGTCTGATGGTGGTGGGGATGATGGATCTGCGGTAGAGCTCCTTCTTGCACTGGGGGTGCCTCAGTCGGCTGCAGGAGCTGCTCAGCTCCTCTACAGTCCGGTGCAGAGGGTGAGAGGTGTCGTCCATGATGGACGAGAATTTGGCCAGCACCCTCCTCTCAGCCACCTCCTCTACAGAGTCCAGAGGACAGCCCAGGACAGAGCTGGCCCTCCTGACCAGCTTGTTGAGTCTTTTTCTGTCCCGTTCTGTGCTGCTCGGGGCCCAGCAGACGACAGCATAGAGGAGAGCAGAGGCCACCACAGAGTCATAAAAAGTCTTGAGCAGAGGCCTGCACACTCCAAAGGACCTCAGTCTCCTCAGGAGGTGGAGGCGACTTTGGCCCTTCTTCTACAAGGCGTCGGTGTTATGGGACCAGTCCAGTTTATTGTTGAGGTGAACACCCAGGTACTTGAAACTGTCCACAGTCTCTATGTCCTGCCCCTGGATGTTCACCGGTGAGTTAGAGGTCTCCTCCTGAAGTCGATCACCAGCTCCTTTTTTTACTGGTGTTCAAGCTCAGGTGGGTTATGTAGTCTGCTTCAGATGTTCAAATTTTACATATAGGCCTATGAATTTTAGGCTGGGAAAGTTGTATTGCATTTTGTAAAAATTGGCTAAACTAAGTTTTAAAAAAATGTGCTAAAACAATGCACTATATAACTTTTCTACTGCTTTCACCTTGAAAAAAAATGCTCTACCTCTCCACAGAGCTGGCCTGTACCTTGGTCTAGCTACCTACTATGGATAATATGTTTAATACCATACTGTGGAACAAAGCATTTCCATGGAGACAAGCAAGTTGCCTAGGGGCATTTATGGGATAAGAGCTAAACATTCTTGACTTTATTACTTATTTCCTTTTTACAGGACAACAGATTCAAACATGCATGTAGTAATAATTCTCTCGCCTCTGCTGTCTAGACTTAACCTGTCTACTGAATGTGTGAAGAATCCCTCAGTCGTCCAGGTAGAATCCATGGCAAAAGCAGAAATTCAATTTGTCAACTGGACAAAGTTTATTTGGTCGAAAACGTTTCGCCGCTCATCGAAGTGGCTTCGTCAGTTCTGGTTAGAGTGCTGAAGGACACTGCTTATATCCCGATGCAGGGAGGAGCTAACTACAATGGAATTATTCTGAAACTATCTGACGTCTTTATTTTGAGTTTCTGTCTTTTGTTTTTCCAGTTTCTCTGGCATCTAGTTTAGCATACCTATTCAACCCCTAAACGACTTTTTTCACACCTCTGGCCCCGACCTGTCTGCCCTATTGTTTCCTTTGTTTGTTTTGATTTAGGTTTGAGAATGGAATTATAGATGGGAGACTAATTATGTCTGACTCCACCATTTCTGTTTAAAGAAGGATTCTCTTTTTTTTGACAAAAATTGCCTCTTTAACTCCCCTCTCAAACCAGTTCTTTTCCCTGGCTAAGATCTGAAACTCACTGTCCTCAAATGAATGGCCCGCGGCTTCTAGGTGAAGATGTACGGCAGATGAAGGTCCACTCTGGCACGCCCGTCTGTGTTGGTACATCCTCTTGTGAAGTGGCTGTTTTGTTTCTCCAATGTAGCGCTCACTGCAGTCTTCACTACACTGAATGGAGTAGACCTCATTGCTTTGTTTGTGGCTCTGTGTTTTGTCCTTTGGGTGGACTAGTTTTTGTCTTAAAGTGTTTGTGGGTTTGAAATAAACTGGGATTTCATATTGTCTGAAAATCCTCTGTAGTTTTTCAGAAACACCGGCCAGGTAAGGAATTGCTACCCCTTTCCTCCTGGGTTCGGATTCTCTGTTGTCTTGTTTCTTGTCCTTGTCTCTCTTGGTTTTGTTGACAGCCCATTTAGGATATCCACAAACCGAGAGGGCTTCCTGCACGTGTTCTTCTTTCTCCTTAACCTCTGTGCTTGTGGGAACCACTTGGGCCCTGTGATGTAATGTCCGAATAACTCCCAGTTTGTGCTGCAGTGGGTGGTGTGAATCAAAAAGCAGATATTGGTCTGTATGTGTGGGCTTCCTGAAGACTTCTACTTGGAGTCCCCGGTCTCCTCCTATCGTTACTGCACAATTACGTACACATTGCACACGCCAATGTGTTGTCCTTGGCATCTTCACGGGTGAATTTGATGTACGAATCTACAGAATTGATATATGCAGTAAAAGGTTCCAAATCTTGAATTTTGATTTTTGAAAAATTATCATCAACATAACGATACCAATGTATGGGTGGGGTGCCTGGATATGAGGCCAAGGGACTCTGTTCAAATTGTTCCATGTATAAATTAGCCATGATAGAGGAGACCGGTGAGCACAGCCGTGGATTTGCCTGTAGAAGTTCCCTCTGAACTGGAAATAGGTGGTATTCAGACACATTTCCAGCAGTTGGCATATTTGGTCAGGTGAAAGTTTGGTTCTCTCTTTGGAATCCTGTAGTAGTCTCTTTCTCGCTGCTCGCTGTCTACTGAATGACCTATATTTTGTGTTTATGAATCACCAGTGACGGCGTCTAATCCTCTTAACCCTTGTGCTCAGATGAGGTCTGATGTACAGGAGTCACATTGGCTGCTGTGGTTTTCCTCCTTGAACCTGCCTCTTATGTTAAAGCGCGTGTCGGAGAGCGAAGGCGGCACTGCGCCATTTACTCCAATAATGGACAAACACTTCATTTTTAACACCAACTGTGGCTAATACGATCATGGATAGCAGTTTATTCGTAGCTTAAATACAACTTAAACTTGTTCTGGGAATGGCTCGTGAGTATTTTACATTTTATTTCGACTTTATCTCATTCTCACAACCACGTGAACTGACATTTCGTGCGCGTGGACGTCATTGCGTTTAAGTAGGATTTATTTGACCTACTGATGATTTGTGTACAAAGCCTATGCAACATTTGATAACTTTGTCTAATTTACATCGTGCAGCTCAAGTGGCCTTGTGAACAGACCATAAGGAGACAGTTGCTGGCGAGGGATGAGAACGATGAAGTTCCCATGGTTCGTCCTCACCGCACTTCTATTGTTACTTCAAACATGCACAGGTAGGGGTTTACTTCATCTTCTTGCCATTGGTTGAATATTCTTTGTTAACCGTGTCTTAATAATTGTTTTATAATTATCTGTAACATTGTAATTTTGGCTGACTACTTCATCAAAGTTTGGTTGTCTGTTCATTTTTACAACAATCAATAAGTTGTCTTCTACATCAGTGGCTTCAAAAACATCAGTGAGCTTTTTGCATATGGATTTAGCATTGCTTTATAGCAGATGCCCTTCCTAGGCTAGTAACCTTTCAACATGTTTGTTGTTGGGACTGGCACAATCATAGAAAAACAATACAAGTGCAATGATTAAGATCATTTACCTCGTGTACACCAGAGCGCTCAGTTACAGCATTACTAAAGAGCCCATATTACCTATTTCCTCATCTATGTATGTCAAAAACTTACCTGGAGTTTTGTTTAATTCTCACATACAAAATTCTCACACACAAATGGTGCACATCTTCTCTCAAACAGAAAGCTCTCTCCCACCTTGTGATGTCATGTGGTAAATTTTAAACTAAATTTTAAACTCCGTACACCTCCACTGGAATCATTCGGATAATTTCAACCCTAGAATTGATAAAAGGAGAAGTTCAATTTGTCAACTGGACAAAGTTTGTTTGGTTGAAAACGTTGCTGACAAAGCGGCGAACTTTGTCCAGTTGACAAATTGAACTTCTCCTTTTATCATGGATTCTACCTGGACGACTGAGGGACTTTTCACGCAACCCTAGAATTGCTTATCTTTACTGAACATGAACATCAGACGGATTGACAAATTGATCCGCAAAGCTGGTCACGTGATCGGCTGTGAGCTGGACACATTTGTCACAGTGAGGGACGACAGGAGGACACTGGACAAACTGCTCTCCATCATGGACACTCCTGCTCACCCACTGCACCAGACCATAGAGGGACAGAGGAGCTCATTCTCCAACAGGCTCCTACAGCTCCACTCAAACAGTGAGAGATACAGGACTACATTCATACCATACTCCATACAACTGTACAACTCACCCTTGTGCAATAGATAATATAACACTCTCTAGACCAATGGTCTCAGGCACGCGGCCCGCGGGCCAACTGCGGCCCCCGGGACGATAATTTGCGGCCCTCGTCTTAATATGAAAGATTAATATAAGTGAGGCCCGCAAGATTAATATGAATTTCATTTCTTGTGTAGAATGAACCAATCACGTGCAGAATGAACCAATCACGATGTGGTATATGGCTCTGGAGGGCGGGACATCGGTCGTGCTTATTTTCTCTAAATGTGTGGCGGGGCTAGGGTGAGGTCCCAGTGCTTAGAGCTTTTAGTGCTTGTGTGCTTGTGTGTGCTTGTGTGTTTGGGGTTGCGGCAGGCAGACATCAGACAGGGACAGTGATTGATCCATTTCTTAGACACGAGGGAGGCAGACAGTGGTGCATATGTGTGTCCCTTCTTCAGAGTGCTCGCTCGCTCCTCTCTTCCTCCCTCCCGCTTTGCGCACAGCTCCGGCGGGAGGGACGCGTCTTCGTCCGTCTCTGACTCCATTCAGAGCCTGTCAGATCTGTGGAGAGGCGGCAGGCGGCCCTGTTCCCACACGTGCAGATAGTGTCACGGCCTCACTCGCGCTACGTGTTGTTTGATGTGCGCGCGCGTGAGACCCGGGCGATACTGCGATAATCCATATATTGACTAGACCAGGACTGAACCAGGTCTAAACCAGGTCTAAAACCAGGTCTAAAACCAGGACTAAACCAGGACTGAACCAGGACTGAACCAGGACTGAACCAGGTCTAAAACCAGGACTAAACCAGGTCTAAAACCAGGTCTGAACCAGGACTGAACCAGGACTGAACCAGGACTGAAACCAGGACTAAACCAGGACTGAAACCAGGACTGAACCAGGACTGAACCAGGACTGAACCAGGACTGAACCAGGTCTAAAACCAGGTCTAAAACCAGGACTAAACCAGGACTGAACCAGGACTGAACCAGGACTGAACCAGGACTGAACCAGGACTGAACCAGGACTGAACCAGGTCTAAAACCAGGACTAAACCAGGTCTAAAACCAGGTCTGAACCAGGACTGAACCAGGACTGAACCAGGACTGAAACCAGGACTAAACCAGGACTGAACCAGGACTGAACCAGGACTGAACCAGGACTAAACCAGGACTAAACCCAGGACTAAACCAGGACTGAACCAGGACTGAACCAGGACTGAACCAGGTCTAAAACCAGGTCTAAAACCAGGTCTAAACCAGGACTAAACCAGGACTAAACCAGGACTGAACCAGGACTGAACCAGGACTGAACCAGGACTGAACCAGGACTAAAACCAGGACTAAACCAGGACTAAACCAGGACTGAACCAGGACTGAACCAGGACTGAACCAGGTCTAAAACCAGGACTAAACCAGGTCTAAAACCAGGTCTGAACCAGGACTGAACCAGGACTAAACCAGGACTAAACCCAGGACTAAAACAAGACTAAAACAGGACTGAACCAGGACTGAACCAGGTCTAAAACCAGGTCTAAACCAGGACTAAACCAGGACTAAACCAGGACTGAACCAGGACTGAACCAGGACTAAACCAGGACTGAACCAGGACTAAAACCAGGACTAAACCAGGACTGAACCAGGTCTAAAACCAGGACTAAACCAGGACTAAACCAGGACTAAACCAGGACTGAACCAGGACTAAACCAGGACTGAACCAGAGAATCCATGTTTAAAACAGTTTATGTTCAATGTTCCATTTCAGGCAATTAACGTTTAAAAAACTGTTAATACATACATTTAAAACTGAATAAAAAATAACTAGCCAGCCAGTCAATATGCGGTTTCTTTAGTCGTCTGTATCTACTGTATGACCATTATTATGATTAAATTATTTATTACTGATTGATTTATTATTTTATCATTTTTTCATTTATTTCATTTGTATTAAAAATAAATATATTTGAGAACATTGGAATGATTTATTTGCACTTTTCTTGTGGAAATCCTGATGCGGCCCAGCCTCATTCAGATTCTACCCCATGCGGCCCCTAGGTAAATTGAGTTTGAGACCCCTGCTCTAGACAATACTCCCTACAACTGTATACAGCTGGTATTGTACATCTTATTTGATATTGTATTTTATATTTTATAATACTTTTCTATTTAAATCTGATTTGTACATATATATTGTATTATCATTATTTTTATGCATATAATTATGTCTCATCTGACACAGGTCTATTGCTCTTTGGTTGCTATTCCATCTATTTCTTTTTTCTTTTTACCCTCTGTTATATATTATATATATTGATTTGATGAGTGAGCTACCGTACCCAAAACAATTTCCCTTGTGGATCAATAAATTTTGTCTAAGTCTAAGTCTAAAAGCTAAAAGATATCTGTTAACCATACCTGCTTGTCAAAGCCTGATCCCGTCAGATCTCAGAAGCTAAGCAAGGCCGGGCCTGGTTAGTACTTGGATGGGAGACCGCTGGGAATTCCAGGTGCCACAGTGGGGCACCAGTTGCAAAAACTGCCGTTGTGTCCTTAGGCAAGACAGTTCACCCACATTGCCTAGTATGAAAGTGGAGTGTGCGTGAGTGTTGGAGGTCGGAGGAGCTGATGGCGCAGATTGGCAGCCTTGCTTCTGTCAGTCTGCCCCAGGGCAGCTGTTGCTGCGTGGAGTGAATGAACAATGAAATGTAAAGCACTTTGGGTGTCATGAAAGGCGCTATATAAATGCTATAAATTATTATTATTGGGGCCAAGTACCGAAGGTGCTAGGCACCATAGTGTTTCTACAGATTCTTATTATTAGGGACCGAGCCCGAAGGGGGACGAGGTCCCTATTGTTGTTGCTTTGTTTCCGTATTATTATTATTCTTGTTCATACACGCTGGGGCAATTTTGAGCATGTTCCCATGCTTCAAAACGAACGAAACTTTGCACGGGCATCACAAAGTGCTGCCAGTACGACCACACAAAGTCCCATCCCCCAGTGACCCCCAGGAGCTCGATAGCGCCCCATAGCGCGTTGTCTTTCGGGGCTGGCATACCGTTTAAGATAGGCGCACGAAATTCGGTAGGGACGTGTATCTCAATAAGACGAACAAACGCCTCACTGCAATGTCATGGCCACGCCCAACAGGAAGTGAGATAATTGGCCTTTTGTGTGATTTTGGGGTATTTGACATAGAATGGAATTTGAAACACTTCTCCTACACCGTACCTCAGATGGGCTTCAATTTTGGTGAACATAATCTTAAGACGTTGGAGATGTTAAATTGCGAAGGATTTTCAAATAGGCGGTAATATGACGATACGGCGGATCAATAAAGTTAGGTATTTATTGAATGGGAGTTATGAATGGGAGGTATTTGTTGCTAGGCAACGCCCTGATCAAAGATCTTTGATCTTTGTACCTTTGATCTGTCTTTGGCCACGCCCAACAGGAAGTGAGATAATTGTGCCAGGCACACGAAATTTCGTATGGCTGTGCGTCTCAGTAAGACGAACAAACGCAGGTGCGAGGTCCCGACCAACGCCGCTTGCGGCTTTAATTATACATTATTCTTTCACCTACGGGAGTCTATAGCAACCCCTAGAACCGTCTGGTAAAAAGTTGTGAAATTTTGCATGCACATTCCAGCCAGTCTCCTCATTACCCACAGCAATTTATAGGCCCCCACCCCCAACCGTCTAGTGCCACCAGCAGGTCAAAGTTGCAGGAATTTTCAGGAATTTTCTGCGTTGCTAGACAATGCAGAAATGTACCTTTGATCTGTCTTTGATGTGTCTTTGATCTACCCGAAGTGAGCTCATATCTCAGGAACCCTGACTTCAGATATAATAATGTAGGCCTACATGCTGAGGCCTACATGAACCTTCGGTGCTTGGCCTCACGTCGCGCGCAAGCGCAGCGGCCCCTCCCCTAGCCACTCTATACTGTCCTGCCTGGTTAGTGGGGAAACTAAATTTCGAATTCATTCTATGTACATGTACATATGATTGTTTTTCGACAATAAAGCAACTATGACTATGACATTGCTGCTTGCAGCTATATTTATTATTATTATTATTATTATTATTATTATTATTATTATTATTATTGATCAAAGGAGAAGTTCAATTTGTCAACTGGACAAAGTTTGTTTGGTTGAAAACGTTTCGCCGCTCATCCGAGAGGCTTCGTCAGCTCTGGCCCTCATGCTGGTTCGACCCTGTTTATATCTAGCTGCAAGGGAGGAGCTAGCTTCCCTGAACAAAGCTCTGACCTATCCCCGCTACTCTCTTTTGTTTTACGAATTCCTCTGGCGTCTTGTATTAGCATATCTATCAGCCCGCTCACTACACTGAAACAACTCTGAAACCATCAGCTAATCTGTCTCTTTGTATTTCAAATTTCTCAAAGAGACAGATTAGCTGATGGTTTCAGAGTTGTTTCAGTGTAGTGAGCGGGCTGATAGATATGCTAATACAAGACGCCAGAGGAATTCGTAAAACAAAAGAGAGTAGCGGGGATAGGTCAGAGCTTTGTTCAGGGAAGCTAGCTCCTCCCTTGCAGCTAGATATAAACAGGGTCGAACCAGCATGAGGGCCAGAGCTGACGAAGCCTCTCGGATGAGCGGCGAAACGTTTTCAACCAAACAAACTTTGTCCAGTTGACAAATTGAACTTCTCCTTTGATCATGGATTCTACCTGGACGACTGAGGGACTTTTCATGCATATTATTATTATTATTAACTTGAAAACTGCTTCATGACATCACAAGGTGGGACAGAGCATTCTGAGCTTTGGAGATGTAGACAGATTATAATAAAGGATTACTCAGATATGTGTGAATGAAACAAAACACAACTCCAGGTATGTTTTCGAGGCGGTAAGTACATTCTAGCATGGCTTAAAGCTCACAAGAATCAGTTTTTCATAATAGAGGACCTTTAACATACATTTTTTCTCCTTTTCTCATTTAGGTGCCAAATCCTGTCATATCTGGTCCACTGCTGGCCATGTGGTGAAAATAAACTCAACATTTCGAGTTTACTGCACCTTTAACTTGGAGTGCACACCTTCTATGTACAGCGCCAGTGGGCACCCTGCCCCAAGAACTCAGAACCACCAAAAACACAACTCCTCCACTATTTACCTGGATGTGCTCAATGTGGATCAAAAGGACTACACCTTCAGCTGCGACTGTAAAGACAGCAACAGCAACACTGAAAACAAGCTTGACCCCTGTGGACTGGACATTTCTGCAGGATGTGAGTATCATAACACAAGGGATAAACACAGTCCACCTTGTGTGATGGCACTGTTACATGTTTCGACTTCAGATATAATAATAATAAAAATACATTTTATTTATAAAGTGCTTTTCAAGACACTCAAAGATGCCGTACAGAAGGTAAAATCAGTAATAAAACAGGTAATAAAACAATAAACAATCAGACAAAACATTAAACATTAAGAGCCATTAAAAGCAGTTTTAAAAAGGTGAGTCTTGAGCAGTTTTTTGAAGGTGGGGAGGTCAGAGCAGTCACGGATAGGTTGTGGGAGTGAGTTCCAGAGGGTGGGGGCAGCAATGGAGAAGGCTCTGTGTGTATGGCAACAACAGATGGATTATAAATGTTTATTGGTTTAAATGTCAGGGAGACTGCAAGTTGCCGGGTACAGGGTCGTCCCACACCATTATGTTTACTGTTTAGAACTAATCAAAAAGGCTGAAGTCTGGTGAATGAGTTTCCAAGGTTTTGGGGGGAAAGGGAGAGGTGAAGTGACTAGGATGTAGTGAAGAGGGGACTTACTAGTTCTTTGTAAACGTACCAATGTCAAATTTTAATAATAATGTATGCCACAAATATTTCTACCAACCCACTGAATACACAATTAACATTGGTGATGTCAAAATTGTCCTAGTGAATAACGCGTGAGAATAAATAGTTTACAGTCAAGTTAAACAGTCAAGTTTCAGCCCTAAATAGCCACTGCCTAGGTGGTCAGAGTTACTGTAATAGCTCCTCCCAACTGCCATCCCAACTGTAGAATTGACTAATGAATGAATTAAGGTGCCATTCTAATAAAACAGCTAGCTTCAGTGGCGCCGCCAGGCGTACGGCCGTACGCACTAGGCATACCTTGGAGAGATTTTGCGCTCTTTGCTGTGCTTACGAATGTGTGGCCCATGTAGGCTACTGTGCACGAATGTGAGTTTTAAAATATGTTCCAATGTTTATTGTTCGTGTGTTGTTCACATATTACGTTCATATTGTTCACATTGTTCAATTTCAAGTTCTTTTGTTGTATTGTAGCCTACAGATTTGGGACAGTAGGCCTATATGCACCGCGCAATTATTATTATTTTTTTTTTTGGAGGGGGGAAGGGGGGGAGGTGTACCTTACATTTCAATCCTGCAGGCGCCCCTGTCTAGCTTCTACTGGTATAACCACATAAGGACACAGAGTAGTATATAGTAGTTCTGCTTTCATTGTGACTTGTCCTATCCGCACCTTAAAATAACCTTGTCACAAACACCCTTTCCCAAAAGCTGTGCATGCAAAAATACATGCTTAAACTTGCACTTTCATTTGTCACATAACCAGGCAGTAACCATTTTTTACCACTTTTATGTTATCACAGTTCCACCTGATCAGCCCACCAGTGTTTCATGTGTTTACCACATTTCTGAAACATCCTCTGTCGTTTGCTCTTGGGCCAGTGGACGGAATACATTTATAACTAACCATATAAAATTACGGTATGGTATTACTGAAGTATTTCTAGCATTTATTTAACTTATCTACTGATTTGTTGTTGTCCACATATGTAAGACTGAGTGGGGTGGAGGGGTGTTACACCTAACTCGCAACAGTTTGGTGAATGTCTCTCCCCACTCTTCATTGTATTTTTTAAATTCCATGTTTATATGTTTTATGTCTAAATTTTGACCCCATCTCAAAGGAAAAATGAAAACAGACTCAATAACATGATCTAATCTATGTTACAGGGCAAGGACTTTTACCCACAATGCAACAGAAGAATTGGAGTCTTTCATTACCACTGCTAAGGAAAGTCCAACTGTGAGGGCAAACTTCACTGTGGATGGTTCAGTCCAGGTCATCTCAGTTTGGGCCAGTGTTACAAACGAGCTGGGGTCTGCAGAAACCCCTGAAGCCAACTACATTTTGAGGGACATAAGTAAGTACCCACAATGCACCTCTCATTTATAAAACTTGAATGAACTACTGCATGCATGAATGAATCATACAAAAGCACAAAACTCAAAATCTTATACTTATATAATTAAAGATGAAACTTCTACTGCACCATTACCTCGCCAATCCTTTGACTGTTTAGGCACTCTTAATAGGATTGTTTTGGGAGCCAATAATGTTTCTTGTAATACATTTTCACTTCTGTTTTATATATTTGTGTGACCAGTGATGCCCCCTGCCCCAGAGCTGCATGACGTTGACTGTTTTTCTAGAAACTGTTCCATCAAAATTAAGCAGTCTGTTGCTACTCATCACCTGGACATTAATTACAAAAAAAATGACGAGCAGTGGAGACCTCATCCAAAATCGGTAAGTACCTAAGTTCAGGAAAAGTTCACACATAATTAGTTTGATAGGTACTACTGGTGCATTTGACATGTCAAGAAATGTCTACATTTTTCACTTTATACAGCATATATGTATTACAATATATACTATTACTTATAAACAAAAAAAAACACTGGTTACTGGAAAGGGAGTGAAAAGAAGTAAAAATACTTATTTACTCTCACCCCCATTCAATATTTACAATTAAGGGCCCGTCCACACAACGTTTTTTGGTTGAAATGGAGAAGTTTGTATTTGTTTTGGCCTTTCGTCCACACGGCACCAGCATTTTGGGGGGGGGTGAAAACGGTGTTTTTTGAAACCAGGTTCCAGAGTGGAGAAATCTGAGAACGCCGGGGTTGCATTGTCGTGTGGACGAGCAAAACGCAGCTTTTGGAAAACGATGAGGTCGCGATGCTTGTTTGCAGAAGAGAAAGGACTTTATGCGCATGCGCTCTTTGTAGTATTGATTGCGTTTCTTGTTTTTCTGTTTTCTTGTTTACAGCACCACATATCGGTGTGGCATA
This sequence comes from Paratrypauchen microcephalus, assembly GCA_036785185.1. Taxonomy (NCBI): domain Eukaryota; kingdom Metazoa; phylum Chordata; class Actinopteri; order Gobiiformes; family Gobiidae; genus Paratrypauchen; species Paratrypauchen microcephalus. Next base: position 6,155,437 of record JAVJIX010000008.1, read on the forward strand.
TGTATTACATCATTTTCACTCAGCGCTCCATTTTAGTCTGAACGCAAATATTTACTGGTCTGACACGTGTGTGGACGCAAATTTTTTTCAGCCTACATTTTAAAAAATCCAGGAGCGTTTAATGTGGATGCCATCCTATCATTCCAACATGTGAAGAGTTTTTTAAGTTATTGTTTGCTTCCATTCACATTTTTTAAAGGTGCACATTGTCAAGAAGGGTCTTCCACCTGCTTGTCTATATAGAAGTGCTATCACCTTACCTGCAATATTACACAGTACAACATTATCAATCTCCATGGAGGGAAGCAGGTGATGCCATCAGTGCATGTTACAGGTCAGATGTGTAAGAGGTCTCATTCTCACCAATTTGATGAGCGAGATTAGACGGCTTGTGTTTTTGGCTGTACATTTTTTTCTTATTGGCCAAGGACAAAGCCAGTGATGTCTAAAGATACAGCAGGGTCTGAGAGTAGAATGAGACAATTTGACCATAAAAGGCAGTAGACAGTATGCTATGAGGTTGATTAAATGATGTTTTATTTTCAGGTTCTGACCAGTGGTTCGGTCCTTGTCCAGTCGCTGCAGCCCTACAGATGGTATAGCTTCAGAGCCAGGTGTAGGTTCACCACAGGACTGTGGAGTGACTGGAGCAGAACTGTCTCCAAAAGGACTCAAGAAGAAGGTAAATTATTACTGGAGTTTAGAACAAGAGACACCATAACATCTTATAGGACTGAAAAGGTTTAACAGAAATATGATGCTAAGTTTGTGTGTCACATATGGCTAACTGTCCTATTACTCTGTTGAGCTTCCTGATACTATTGTGCGCACAGTGACAATGTAGGATAGTATATAGTACAATCTGCTTCTTATCAATTGTATATAACCGGCCACTGAAACAGTCAATGGGCACTGTGGGTTGATTTTAGTAAGATAAAAGTTACGCAAATGAATGCAATGAAATTAGTCAAACAGTTTCTTAGTATATGAGAAGTACAAAAGAGGAAAAAACAACACAGCATTTTTGATCTGACAGTGTGAAGATAAGTTTAATATGTGCAAAAACAGTGACATAAATTACGTTGTAAGAAAGTCACATGTTTCTCTAGAAGCTACCGGACTTCAGTCAAGTAGACAAACAAGCATATTGTTCTATCTGAAATACTCATCAATAAGGAAGTGGCCTCAAACCTTCACAGCAAGAAGTGAAATTTGAACACGTAAAAAAAAAAAAAAAATTAAACCGTAAACCAATATGTGGAGGACAAGTTGAGGCTTTTGTATCTGATGTTTCTCGTGCGTTCCATACATTCTGGAAGTGTAAAATACTTGACTAAGTTACAAGAAAGTTTGATTTATAGTCAGATTAGAGAGCAATAATTTGTGCAGCTATCATAAGTAGTTTTAAGTGTTGATGTCCTGTGTCCAAAGGAAACAGGGGGCGGGGGTGTTTGTATGTTTCTGCTGACATAAACTTACAACGATATATGTCTTTAGCTCCTGCACGTGCCCTGGATGTGTGGTATGCTGTAGATCACAACAAGATAAGAGTCTACTGGAAGGTATATTAGATACATTCATTCAATCAATCACATGTCACACTTACATGAGCGCTATATGCTTTTTCAAAGTAGCACTTTCGCTTCTTTATTTACTCAGTCTGCATTCGCTTCAAAGTAAAGGTCATCGGTTTGACCACTTCTGAGGTGTGCAAGTCAAGCACGCACACCACTTTTGCACATCTGACCACATTCACACATATGCAAACTGCTTTTAACTTGAGTTCTGACGAGTAACAGAAACCCAACACAGGTTTCACTTTATAAGAAAAGCCAGGCTCCATAGAAAATACATACACAGAGCAGGGGTAAAGACAAATTAATCTACTATACAATACTGATTCTGTAAGGTTGATTCGAAAGGGAAGTGTGGGTGTAAAAATATAGTATGTTGTAGTACACAAAGAAGCAGCTACTTCAAACTGTAGGTTAGATTGCGTTAGTAGGCTACCAGTATTACCTTCTGTTACCAGCTGCTGAAATTGCTTCTGCTACTATTACTGTACCAGGCCATCAAAAAATAACGTATGTTAAATATACTCGCGTAGCTATAGTTTTGTTTTATTGTTTTATTTTTACAGGAACTAGACACCTCTTTTGCTCAAGGGGAGATCTTGGACTACATTATCACAGTCTACGACCGAAACTATAATATAATATCGACCGAAACAGCCAGCTCAAAAAAACAAAGTCATCAGGTGCAGTTTTGTTCAAATTGTCATGTAACAGTGAGTGCCCGCAACTCAAGGGGGCGCTCTCCTCCTGCTAATATCACCATCCACCCTGCCAAAGGTAAATATTCCATTTAAAAAAAATCTGTGGTTCTATGTTCTATGTAGTAATGGTATTTATCCCCTGTTCAGCCAAGGCCCCTCTTATGCCTGTAATAAACAATACAAATGTCACCATCTCCTGGACCCAACGTGTAACTGCACCCCTTCCCCGCGAATATGTGGTAGAATGGTTTGCCAAAGATCAGAAACTGAAGGGACTCCGATGGCTCAGGATGGGTCAAAACAGCAGCCATGTTGTGATCACAGGTGAGATGTAAAAGCTTATTAATTACTGAATGTGTTCTATTTTCATTATATCCTGTATGCCAAATAACTTACTCCCAATTTGACCTTGTTTGTGTTAGTGGTCATTAACAGTGGTGTTTAAGACTTGCTTTAGTCCTATGGTGCATGTTTTTGGGTTGGTGGGGGAAACCGGAGTGCCCGGAGAAAACCCACCCAGACACGGGGAGAACATGCAAACTCCACACAGAAAGGCCCAGGCGACCCGGGGATCGAACCCAGACCATGCATGCAAACTCCACACAAAACTGGCCTAAAAGCAGTAGTGCACATAGTCGAACAAGTGAACTGGTGGTACTCTGATAGAAGATTTGACAGCACTGGGCTCTTAAAGTACTGGCTCAATAATTAGTTCAAAGTTCAAAGTGTACTTTACTGTCAATTCACTATGTAACAGACATTACACAGAGGAAATTGCGTTCCACCAGACACCAAATGGGCAATTTTAACTAAACACGCACACACGCACACACACACACACACACACACACACACACACAGCTACACTCATGGACATGAACTGTACACAGTCATCAACAATAAATAGACATAAGACATTCAGGCAACAAGAAGGAAAGTTTGAGGTGGGATGAAATGTGCAATATGTAAGGTGCAAAAGTGAAGGTGCAATTTGGAAAGTGCAAGAGTGCTGAAAGCTGCATGGACATCAGTGTGCGTAAGATTGTTTTTTGGATGTCATTAACAACAACAAAATATTCATGGAATTTTCTTCAGTGTGTTGATTAGCCTGATGGCTTGTGGAAAGAAGCTGTTTCTGAGTCTGTTTGTGTGGCACTGCATGCTGCAGTAGCGCTTCCCAGATGGTAGGAGGGAGAAGAGTTTGTGTGCTGGATGGGTAGTGTCCTATTATTGATGGCTCTCTTGGAACAGTGTGTTGCTCACAGAAGCATCGTTTCAGTCACTGTGTCTGAAATATTGTCATTTGTACTATATAAGGATGGAGAAGTTAGGGCAAGGATGGACAGGATTAATATGTTTATAATGAAAGAAACTGACCATTTACTTTACCCTTGTGGCCCCATGTGTAATGGTTTTAGTTCTTTGAAAAGTTTCTGTGATTTGTTTGCTCTAAACTTATAATCTTTTTTCCTTTGCCTTTTGATAGCCATTTCTGAAAATGTTCTAATAATCAGGGCATTAGGCAACTTCAACTTCTAATATTTAAACTATATCTTTGTTGGAATTGAAAAGACTTAGACTTAAACTTAGACAAACTTTATTGATCCACAAGGGAAATTGTTTTGGGTACAGTAGCTCACTCATCAAATATAATATATAACAGAGGGTAAAAAAAAATACATGGAATAGCAACCAAAGAGCAATAGACCAGTGTCAGCAGTGTTGGGAAGGTTACTTTTGAAATGTAATCCCTTACAAATTACAGATTACATGCTCCAAAATGTCATTTGTACCGTAATCTATTGGGTTACTTCAGGTGAGTAACGTAATCTGATTACTTTGGATTACTTGACATTGCCATCTTTTTACAAACTACATGAATGTGTTGAAAACTGCCCAACCCCTCAGAGGCACTCCACTTCTATTGAGGAGGCTGAAGAACAGATGCCTGCTCAGAGTGTGCAGCATTCTCAAAGACTCCTCTAATCTGGCAAACAGACTATTCTAGATCCTTCTAGAGACACGGCAGGAGCCTACCAACCAAAACCACCAGATACCGAAAGAGCTTTTCCCCCACAGCAGTCCAAAGATTGTCCAAAGATGATCTTCCCCTTCTTCCTTCCAGTCACTGTGTTCCTCTCCAATTCTGCATTACACTGCTGCATATCTGCTCATTCCTCCCAATTCTTTAGAATCTGCATTTGCTGTATGCAACTTGTTTGCAATAGAAGGTATATTACGGGAGGGGATGGGGGATAATTATTTTAATGTTTTAGAACTTCAATCAAAATATATATGGCAAACGGTTTGAAAGCTTAGACCCTCAGGAATCTATTTATGCCTACCAATAGTGATAATTGTTTTGTGCATTACATTACTTTACATTTGGCAGACACTTTTTAAACCCAAAGCGACTTATTTAGCTATTTAGCGCAGGACCAGGAAGTGCCCCGGTTTGGCCCCCTGAGCCGGCGAACAGCACGGAGACAGCGGAAGGTAGGAAGAGCATGTGGCTCCCTAGGCGTCCGAGTGTGCACCTTCGTACGCATTAGGGAGGGGAACCGGGTCCAGATCATGGAGAAACAGTTTGTAAGCGGGGAAAAGTTGAATCGGAGTCTGGTTCCGCAAACCAGGGGAAGCGCTCCGCACGCGCTGCCGTCTAGGCGCGCTCTGGGGCCAGAGAGGGACAGGCGCCGATCGGGGAATGACGGGCAGCTACAGGTGCTCCGTCTCCATTTATTTCAACAAAGTAACTGTAATCCGATTACCACTACTTGAAACAGTAACTGTAATGGATTACAGTTACTCATTATTTGTACTCTGATTACGTAACGCCGGTACATGTAATCCGTTACTCCCCAACACTGAGTGTCAGATGAGGAAAAACTAAATAAAACATTTTTTTTGCAGATATGGAGCCATTCATGTGCTATGAAGGAGCTGTGTATGTTTTCTATAGTGACAACTCAGTGGATCAACTTGGGTTTACTGGTATCAACACAAACGTTTCCGGTAAGGGCACCACTGGTTATACTGAAATGATATATGATATATATGATATATGTTTTGGTTCTTTAAGATTATTCTCAAATTCTGAATTTTTAATGTTATTTTCAGTCCCCATATCTGGGCCTGTTGTTCGCGAAAGGATGGAGGGAACTTCAGTCACTGTGACTTGGTCTCCTATGGAAGAACCGGGAGGATGCATCACCAAATACACAATTTACTTAGAGAAAAACAGCAGATTTGTGACCACCTGTAAGACAACATTTTACAATTAATAGTATTTTAATGGTGAATATTAATAGATTATGTGCAAGACAGTGGTAAAATTAATAATCTTAGCACAGCAGTGAGGCGTAGCCAAAATATTAAAGGTATTAAGATAAGATAAGACTTTATTGATCTCACACAGGAGAAATTCACTTGCCACATTAGCTCCAGGCAGTGTAGTGCAAAAAAAGTTAGAACAAGTAACAACAACGTATAACAACAAAAATAAGTAATAATAATAAAATAAGTAAATCATAATAATAATAAAATAAGTAAATAAGAGAATGTAGAGAAAATTGCATGTTTGGACTATACAGTGGAGTTATACAGTCTGATGGTGGTGGGGATGAAGGATCTGCGGTAGCGCTCCTTCTTGCCCTGGGGGTGCCTCAGTCGGCTGCTGAAGGAGCTGCTCAGCTCCTCTAAAGTCCGGTGCAGAGGGTGAGAGGTGTCGTCCATGATGGACGCAAGTTTGGCCAGCAGGTGTTAAAGGTGTTTATCGTTATGTGAGCCACATCTATTCAGTATCGACAACACAACATAGTAAAATGTCAAGTCTGCTGGGTTCAGAGCACTTTTACAAGAATGAACATACACACCCATTCACTCCATAACCATGTACATGTACATACAGATACTGGAGGCAAAAAGGGTCTTATGGGATGTGGGGATCTAACCATCAACTTTGGTCTGTGGACACTGAATGGACCATGGAGAGATTAGAATTAATGAATACAGAGGGACAACTCATGTTACATGTTATGGCATTAAAGGGATATGCCACCCCCAGGTCAAACTTGGGCATCTCCCCACAGTCCAGAGACTAAAATAAGTGATGGAAAGCGTTTTCCTGGTCACCCAGCCATTGTCCGAGTCTGTCAGCACTGACCGCCGCGCGCAGCTGCAGCTACTCCGCGTTAGACTGGAGTCTAACGTCGCCAGAGAAAGATTTTTCAGTGTGGAAAAACAGAGCCGAAGCACACACCACGCTGCGTAACAGGGGAACTCCCAACGTGTCTGTTTTCGGCTCTGTTTTTCTGCACTGTAAAATAGTTCCCACCCAAAATGACCAAGGCAAGCTCTCCGTGTTGATTTGCACATTTATTTGCACTCGATATGAATGCACACTACACAGAAAGTAATTGGGAAAAGCATCGAGCAAATTAATTCCTTTTGGCCAAAATCTTTCTCTGGCGACGTTAGACTCCAGTCTAACGCGGAGTAGCTGCAGCTGCCCGCGGCGGTCAGTGCTGACAGACTCGGACAATGGCTGGGTGACCAGGAAAACGCTTTCCATCACTTATTTTAATCTCTGGACTGTGGGGAGATGCCCAAGTTTGACCTGGGGGTGGCATATATCCCTTTAAGTCAGACAGGTCAGAGTGATATGATTTGCACATAGTGTAATATAGTAATCTATAGAGAATCAGGCGAATACATTTTGTAATGGTTTGAGTTGTTTTTTAATGTTATTACTTACAAAATACTGCACATTTTCTTGTTTTAGATAATGTATCACCATCACAGAAATTTGGGGTTTTAAGAGATCTGACTCCAGCGGACTACAGGATTTGGATGACAGCTTCCACAGCAAAAGGAGAAGGACCACCAGGTCAAACAGTCAACTTTTTCATCCAACGTAAGCAGCAGTTAAATCTGATTAACTATGACCTGTCAATACCATATGTCAATACTGTACAACGTCATGTACCTGTTTTACTTTTACAGAAGATTCACCCTTGGCTCTTATCATCACATTTGCTGTCCTGGTTATTGTGATTTTGTTTTTATCCTGTGTTTGCCAAATTTCAGCTGTAAAGGAAAGGTATAAATAAATCCTTAAACACTTATAAACAACAGAAAATAACCAAAAACAGAATATAAACAATCATGTCCTAAGATATTTTTTAAATTTGTCTTTCAGGATTTGGGTGTATTGCCTGATGCCTGGTATTCCTGACCCTGCAAACAGTAAATGGGCAAAAGATTGTCTAAAAGAAAAGGTATCAAAATGACATATATATTCTTGTAACTAAAATATAGTATTTGGTTTGTTTTTTGTTTGTTAGTTAGTTACAGCAGCTGACCTCAAAGCCAGATAATTAAATATGGTTGAGTCAGGGTATCCAATATCAAACTTTTCCTAAGTAATACAACACTGTGCCCTGGTGCAGATCCAAAAAACTTAATACATTTACACATTACATTATTACATACTTTCTACTAAGGCTGAAGTTAAAGCTCAAAATTGTTATGCTAAATTGGCTCTTGTCAGCTTTGAATCAACTGTATGATGTTGGTTTCATGTGTCTACCTTAAGTATAAGTGCTATATATAAGTATAGTATAATTTCCTGAACAGATGAAAATGCTGTTTTACTTTATTAAGTTAGACACACTAAATTACTTTGTTGCAACACCAAAAAGGAAAAAGGTTGAACATACCTACTTGTCAACGCCTGATCTCATTAGATCTAAATAAGAAGCTAAGCAAGGCATGGCCTGGTTAGTACTTGGATGGGAGACCGCGGGCACCAGTTGCAAAAACTGTTGTTGTGTCCTTAGGCAAGACACTTCACCCACATTGCCTAGTGTGTGAGTGTTGGAGGTGGTTGGAGGGGCCAATGGCGCAGATTGGCAGCCTCGCTTCCGTCAGTCTGCCCCAGGGCAGCTGTGGCTGCAAAAAGTAGCTTACCACCACCAAGTGTGGAGTGAATGAATAATGAACTATAAAGCGCTTTGGGTATCATGAAAGGAGCTATTTAAATGCAATGAATTATTATTAACACTGAATTTTCAATGCCACAGTTGTATACAATATAGGCCTTTGGCAATTGTCAAAATAAAACGGTTGGAATTTTATTATGTGGTTGTGATAACATATTAACTAGCAAGACATTCTCAAACTATTCAGGAAAGATCCAAATTTGTCCCATTTATTGAAAAGTATTAAACAATCCTGTTACCTTGCTTTTGTCTGTACAGGCCAAGTTGAATCTCCATCATCAACTCAGCATCTCCACAGTGAGTGAGACGGAGGAGGACCTTGTTTTGGTGGACATCCAGGAGCTGCCCCGCCCTGTGCTGTTGCCCCAGACCAGTGTGAGCTCAGATTCAGAGACCTCTATGCACCTGTACCCCCACATCACCTATATCAAGTGCTTCTCTCAGGATTCAGACAGTTCAGGACATACTCAGATGTCCTCCCTGGGCACAAATGAGACAGTGGACTACATATCCTCTCACGAGACGACAGGCATGTCCGAAGAGGAGGAGGATTTACACACCTTCCCCAGTTTCTTCCTAGAACAACTTGATTTTGGACCAAAGTTGACTCTTGATGCTGTGAGGATTGATGGAAGTGATTTCTTTCTCTAGTAATGTAATGTTAAATGACCTGTTAAAGTTACTATAGCAATGTATGTCTTGTACACCAATCAGTCATTCACAGTGAAGTTAATGAATAATTGTTAGCTCTTGCGTATGTTATGTTATACAGAGCAAAGATTTTAGCAGAAGGCTGTAAATTGCTAGACAACTGGGTCCGAACATGTCTCAGTCTATAGCATTTGTAGGGTGTTGCAGATCATTTCAGTTCTACATGTCAGTTGTTTACTCCAAAGTGGTCCAAGGAGGAAAAAAAACATACTGTTGAGAAGTAGACAACTGGAACAAAGACCAGGTTAGCGTGGTGGCCCAGTAATCTACACTTGCTTTGGCGTTTCTGTTGGAAAAGTGCAAAAACACAAGCTTTGTCAAATATGGGACCACATCATAAAGCAGGTGATCATTTGTGATTTTATTTAGTATGAATATTTTCTGGGGCTGTATTTTTGTCAATTAACTACCTCAAAGTTTCCATGAACAAGGACTGCTTCTGCCATTTTGTTAACCGTTATGAGTGCAGTTTCTACAGAGAACTCAGTGAATGAGTATTGCTTGTAACACTTTAAATACATTTGCAATGTGACAATACTTTGGTCTCCAATTTAATAAATCCTACAATCGTTAATACTGTATGTCAAATGTTTTGGTTTCATTGAGAAGCCAAATGCAAGGTTTGGACAATTTAGCATTTGAAAACAATTTTGTTTGCCAAAACTAAAACCAATTTTCTTTAATGCAAAATGAAGATTTTAACTTTGAGGATTTAATTGCTCAAATAGTTACCAATGATTGAAACAAAGGCAGAAATACTCTGGATATACTGTCTAAGGTCTTTTAAAGATGATGTGATTCAATCTAGTGACTCTAGAGCATTTGACAGTTATTGGCCACCGTTATCCATTACTACATGCGTTAAAGAGTCCCTCAGTCGTCTATTACTACACTATTATGATCATCAGACTTGTGGGGGTCCGGATTACAAGAAACTTGCCCAGGTCTGCTCTAGAGTCAAGAATACTTTTTGTGCAAATAAAACACTTGGACAATACAGAAAAGTCACAGTGCAAAAAATATATCGACCACCTTTATTTACCGACAGAGGTCTCCAATAGCAGGGTTAAATTCACACAGATGTTAAGTCTTGAGCTGTTTCACACAATGAACTGCACTTCTTTCAGAGTGATTATGCAGAGGGCTATGTAAAAGTAATGAGAAAATGCCAGCAAAAAGACCCCAGCAGCACAAAGGAGCTGAGCCCAATACGGAGTGGAGTGTGTAGAAGTCTAGAAAGAGCCAATGAAATGACATCACCAGCAATTTTCATTTGAGAAAAGACAAGGCCGTTGACGGCACTTGTCTTACACACGAGGAGCTGGCCAATAACCCGCAATGTCACCCGAAGAGGACATGGGAGGCCAAACATCGAGATGATCCATCAGACGGCATTCAGGATCAATACAAATTTAGTTATGACCTCATAATCCTGAAAAATGACCTAAAGTTCTCAATGAACACTTCCATAGAAAATCCCCAAAACAGCCATTTCAGCAGTATATCGAGGAGGAGGCAACATCTGGTCAGAGACCAAAGTTAGTCCCATTTTGCACCATGTGAAATAGTCTAAATTTATGAAAATAGTTCAATTTACAGGACGAAGATCATAGAAGAATAGACCTCCTGTACAAAATATAAAACAATATTCCCAGTGCTAAAGAAAGAAAATCCATAAATCTCATTGAGTGAAACACCTGGTGTGGCTGAGCCTACTGTAAAGCAAGAAAGCAATGGCACACACCCAGCTTAAAATACTCTAACATTTCAAATGCATATTTTCAAGCAGCAATTACAAAAATTCATCAATGAACAATGCATAACCTCTGAAAAGAACACTGTATGAAAACATCCCTGCTACTTTGTTTCCAAGTACAAAACCTCTACCAATAAAGCTGCTCCCCGAGTAGCAAGAAGTCCTTTTCTTTTTTGACTTTTTTTGTAATTTCTGTTTTTTCCATCTTCGTTTTGTTTTTATTACGTAAAACTCAGTTCTCACATTGAGTGCCACAGTTAATGACAGTCTTATCCATCATTTTACTCTGCTGAAGGATCCAGGATCATGCAAGCCTCGTAGTGGAGGTGCTCAGGCTCCTGTGGGAGGCCTAACCCAGGGCTGGGAAGGCCTCCGGGTCATCCACGTTGGGCACAGATGTAGACGACTGAGGGGAGGGGGGGGGGGGACAAAAACAAAAAAAAATAAACCACTGGAACAGCACTGATCATGTGATTAAAAAAATACATTTCACAAAGCATTTACCCTGTCAGGCCTTCCTCCACGGACCGGCCTGGTGGCTTCCCCACGGCCCCTCCCGCCTCTGCCTCCACGAGGTCCTCCACGGCCGCGACCGGGACGTCCCAGGTCTCCAAAGTTAATCTCCAGCTTGGACGTGATGTCATTGGCTGGTTTTCTAAAGTGGTGTTCATCCTCAATCTAGAACAAACAAAATGTTATGTTATTAAAGAAACAACCATACAAAAATATATTATGTGCAATACTAAAACTGATCACAAAACATACCTTATCATCACCTTCATGCTCAATCAGATCTTCCTTCTGGTTTTGTAGAAGGAAAAAAAAAATATTTGAACCATGCATTTGATCTGAAAAGGCAAATCTGTTGCGTGGACTCATGCTGGACTCACATCAGCTTTGGACTTGTGCAGCACAAATCCTTTGTTCCAGTCGGCTCCTTCGTTAGCCTTGCGGATGTTGAAGTCCACTTTGGCGCGTTCCTTATCCTGCATTGCTTTCCATTCGTCCAGAGTCATCTCCTTAGGGCCTTCCTCCTTCACCTCCTCTGCTTCATTCTCCCTTCAATAAATGCAAGGAACACAAGCTGTGCGTCAACACCACAATGTGTTCCATCAGGTGCTTTACACTTAGAGACATGTCATAGATTTACTTGTTCTCAGAGTCGGCAGGTGGGTGCTCCTCTCCCTCAGGGTTTTCCTCAGTCAGGTTTGATTGGTCGAGCTCACTGCAGAAAGGAGGAATCAGTCTTTAAACTACACAAACACATATACAGCACTCTTGTAGAGAAGAAACTTACTTTAGTTCATCCTTGACAGTGCCCCAGTTGTGAGATCCGCTTCCCCCACGCTTTTCCTCACCTTTCAGACTACTGAATCAACATTTGCTTTAGTCAAGGCATAGCACAGAAACCCTCACCAATATATCAAGTCTTAAGTCAAGCAAATATAGTAGGAAGACTTACGATCGGTCACTGCCACTGTGACGATCAAATTCCCGTTTTCCTCGAGAATCAAAGCCATCGCCACGGCCCATGCCACGCCCTCTTCCCCCACGTCCGCCTCTGCCACCTCCACGTCCTCTCATTGGCCGGTCACCTGCAGGTCTGCACAAAACAAACCCGAGATCAACAGCACACTTCTGACATATGAATTATAAAACTCCCATTTGGAATGCCCTATGCATAACCTTGTGAAGCAGTAGTTTGGAAAACTCAGTAAACTCACTTTTCCACAGAGAAATCACCTCCCTCGGGCTTCTCTCCTCCCTCTCCGGCAGGCTTCTCAAAGCGACGCGGTGGTCGCCTCTCGGTCGGCGGCCTTCTGTCTGTGGGAGGACGGCCCTCGTTTTGGCCCTGAGGCCTGGAGCCTTCGCCTTCAGGCTTACGGCCCATTCTCCTCATGCCAGCTCCTGCAAGTAACACATAAGATAAGTCCAATTCTGATAACGTAAGTATCAGTATAATGAACAGATGATTTTAGTGCCTGTTAGAAGCATGTCAATTAGGACAATGTGGCAAAAATCTTTCAAGAGTTTGAGTGTCCCAAAAAATAAATTTGTAAAACCAAATGCATTAATATTATGGCTCACAACATTCTGTTTACACTTTTGACCTCTAGTGAGATTTCAGTGGCCGAGAGTGGCACTACTGCTTCCACCCATTGCCCAACTAAGATACAAAAATAGACTCCGTCCCAACAGCAGCTGCCGCTGCTACAGACTGTCCACCTGTCTCCTCTCACTCTACAGAGATGACCCACTAGCCAACAGACACACTCCAACAGGACAACTAACAGGAGCTTATGCATGTGAACAAACTAAGAAAATTAAATGAAATACACACACACTAAACACTCAATGTTGCACCCACTAATGACGTATCGTAAAACGACACAAGTGAGCCAATAGGAAGTGGCAGAGACGAGGCAGTGCACAACACGCCCCGAAGAAACCACGAGGTCCGTTTCCACAAGACAACGAGCTGCGCCCCTGACAAACGCACCTGCCGGATGGTCTGAAGCAGCGAATAATCAGCCACACGAGTCACTATGTTTACGTACTGTTTACATGCACAATTAATTCAATCACATATCGATTACGCCTTTGTTTTGGCTAATGTGTGGCGACAAAACGGCTCAAGTTAATAAAGTTGGGCAAATTGGTTTTGGTAATGGTCTTGTCTGTATCCATCTCTTGACAGAAGAGATCTGAACTTGGGACAAGTGAAATATGGACCAGGCCGACTGGTTTGTGGACAGGCGCCTCAGGCCTGCAGAAGCACGAGCTAAAACGTGTCTGGCTGAAAAAAGGTCCAAAAACACCAATGGCCGTACGTCCTGCAGACCCAAGAGAACACGGTGTACGAAGACTGTTCCAGAGAACGATGTGAGCACAAAAGAGACCATGCGGTCCTCATGTCAGGAGCATAAACCAGCGCCAGTGCAAACGTTAGCCTCTGACAGGCTATCTGCTGTAAACGAACTAAACCGCGTTTATGTCAAATGCAGTTACCATCTTTCTTGAGTGGGACAGGGGCTTGTGTGTCTTCCTTCTTGTCACCCAGAGGGACCTTTCTGTCTTTCTGGGACTCTTTTTTGGGTTGCTTGGCCGCCTGAGCTGCGGTCTTGGCGGCAGGAGCAGCAGCAGCCTCCTTCTTCTTGACCTCGGCCTGCAGTAACGTCTCGTATGGATCCGACTCATCGTCAAATAACTGGTCGTACCGATTGGTTATGGCACAGCCAAAACCTTCTTGCATTTGTCCGGGCATGATGGCGCCCCTTCAGCAGGATTTTCCTCCGATTCTACGAGGCTTGGTGCGAACACTTCGCTAGATGAAGCCACAAGATGGCTGGGAAAAGGACTGACTTCTCTTCCGGTGCGATAGACATCCGGGACATTGGCTATGGCGCGGGCGGGGCGTGTAGTTCTTTACGAGGCCGACCCGGTAGGATACAACAGGTGACAGACGAGTGTCGAACTACATTACCCATAAGCCTATAGTGTCAGCAGTTTGTTGTAGAGAACAGCATGGGAAATGTCTACACTGCAAGTTGGACTTTTCATACCAATCACCCTCTGGCTGAAATAGTAGAATTATATTGTCAGTTTATTTTACTCTAATAAAAACTCTGTAATAGGTCTAATTGAATTCTGTAAGGAAGTACAGAGAAAAATAACCACAACTTTAAGGTAAACAGCAGGTGCATGGTTAAGTGAATGGTTGTTTCAGTTGTTAAACTGTTGTGTCCTTAAAAGGGAAGTTTCACACAACAGCTGACAGGCTGAAGAGAGAATTTCAGAGAGAATAGCCCAGGCCATTGTAGCCAAACAAAAACAGCAAAATTTACTTTGTTGAAAACAATAAAATCCATTACCATACAAATTCCAACATTAATGAGTAGCTACCATAGACTGTATAAAGATATATGTGCTAGGTGCAGTATTAGAGTAATTGTGTGTGTGTTTAAAAAAAGACATTATCAAGTTATAATCAGAGCGTAATTTTCCTATGTCGGACAAGGCATTGATGACTTCAGACTATAGGCCTACCAGTGACTCAAGACTTGACTGGGACTTGGAGCCCCATGATAAGTAAATCACTTTTCTTCTCCCCCTGAAAGTATATTGTAAAAGCATTACTTTGTGAAAACAAAAAACACACTGTCTTAATATAATTATTAGGCTATAGGTTTGATCTGTTGCAAACTTGTAGAAAGAGTCACTACACACTTTGGGATGAGGGCTGATTGGATGTGCTAGGGTGGTCCCTGCTTCACTTATCTGTTTGAAAAAGCTGCTCTTAAGCTAGTGTTTTTTAAAAAAAAAAAGTATGTACACCAGCAGTGTGCCAAAGGGTGTGTACTTTTGTTGTTTGAATATTAGGTACCCCAGCTTTAACAAATATAACAAAAAGTATGTCAGTTTAATTTCCTTGATATGTTTTTCATTACATTTTCATTCATTATGATTCATCATCTTATTTTATATATTATATTATACATTGTATTGTATTAGCCTAATAACTATTGTAATTTTCATAATTTTCATTTAATTTTGATAAATGCAGGCACAGCAGTTCAGGATCTCTCATACAGCGTAAGACTAGTTAGCCTGCTCCGACGGGGAAACAGTACAGATGCCTTCTCCAGTCACTAATGCTATGATAGAGTCCTATGCGCTCATGGTAATGGTAATGGGTACATTTTTTGTCTATTTCTGTGGGATGGTCTGGGCTTTTTGTAACCCAAAACTGAGCGATGGAGAAGAGGACTGTGAAGTAGCGGAGCTCGGGGACCAGCCTCACAGATGTGCACCCCATCTGCCAGCGCCTCCATACAGGGAAACGTACATAAACTTTCGGGATGACACGGACAGCCTGATCACATCTTGCAGTGGATTTTACTGCGCAGAGCAGGGCATAAACAATATGGCAATAGGTACTCATAACATAGACTGAAGATGACAGAAGGGAATGATGGAAGTATAAAAGACTCAAACTACTCGATACCAATTTTGAATTATATTTATCATATATCATTTATCATATCAATTTCTCACTATAATGCATGCTTTATAAGAACATATTTAATAACTGAGATGCATAGGTGACTCTTGTCCTTTGCTGCACAGTTGCCACTCAGCACTGTTTCTTGGATCAGTTTTATTCTTGCAGACTTGAAACGTCCAGGCCGAACACGTCTTGGTGACTCACTATAAAATCTTTATTTTAGCAAAGAAAATTTAGGACCCTTAAATGTCCTTTGTTAATCCTCTCTACTTCACTTGTTAATCCTCTTTACTTCACTTTCTAGTTGTAGTAATTTTTCATAGAGGGCTTCCGAAGTTTTCAAGTCAATATCCATCTGTAAATAGACAAATTTACATTATTAGTGTTTTTTCTTTATTGCTTTATTGTGCTGTTTGAGATATTGGCTTTATTACTTTCCGTGCTTCTGTGTATGTGTACCCAAGCCCTGATGTTAAACTGTGGTACTTGCTGTAAGGGTCCAGTGCTTCAGGTTTTTGTTTAAACAGCCAAAACTGAAATGGGAAAGCCGGCTACTTCAGTTTTTGTTTTAAATACTGTGATATAATAAAACACACTATTATAGTAACAGTATTTGGGACTCTGTGTGCCATGTTAGGACATTGTTTGAAAGTGCTTCAGTTTTCCTTTGTTAATTTCTCTAAAATTAGAAAAGGGCTTACCAAAGCTTCAGCTCCATTGTGAGGTGTCAGGGTGAAAGTGTTGGTGAACAGCCTTATCTGCAATAATGTTAATGATGTCAGTTGTTGAATTCCACCACAAAAACATATTATTTAAATCTCATAAAATCTCACAAGCCAAAAGACAGGCATCAGTAGTGTCCAGAGAAAAGCTGGGAATGATGGGAAGACTCTATAAGTGAGGTTTGTCATAACAAATCCTGGACACGTCACTGATGAATACAGACCCTAAAATTACATCATAAACATTAGTCAAATAAAATGGAAGATAAGAAGGTGATTAGAGAGACTGACCTGTTGGTTATAGTGAGTGTTGAGAGCCAGGCTGAGCAGGTCAGAGGCGTATTTGGAGGAACTGTAGGGCTGGGAGCCTCCTCTGTGCTGGATGTCTTCCAGAGACATGGCCGAGCGCTGGGCATTACTCGAGGAGGTCCAGATCAGCTGTGATGTCTGCCCACCACTACAGAGCAGTGACTCCAGCTCCCTGAACTATTCATACATGATACATAGCTTTCATTAAAGCTTATAATAGAATACTAAGTAGAGTCTCTAAAATGTGTTATCTCTCTCTTACTATAGATATATCAGTCATCAGTCATGTTGATCAATCATCAAAGGAATTTATTCCACATGGAACTGTTTCTGATTTTACATTTGTTTATGCATTTAACATCAAGTTCCATCACAGATCACTCAGAGGCAATGTGACCTGCAGGAGTCTCTGACACATTCATATTTAATGAGCCAATGTTGCTAAGCAATTTGAAGGTTCGGTGTCTGTTTCAAGGGCAGCAACCATTGATTTTTTTTTTTTCAAGCATTAAATTTGAAAGGCAACAGCAAAAATAGAAGAGCATATACTCACCAAAAGAAAGTGACCAAAGAGGTTTGTCACAAACACTTCTTGAAAACCATCAGGAGTAACACTGTCCTTCTGTGTAAGGATCCCCACTCCTGTAGCCAGCATTCCTATGACTTGGCTGCAATATAACATTTTCATATGATCCAATAGAATGTTTACTTTTTACAGAGGGTACCTTCTGGAACTCATATTCTGAGTGAGGATTTGTAGGTGATTCATGTTTTGAATGTTAATGGAAAGTTAATAATCTAAACAACAAATACAGGCATGTGAGGATATATAAAACTGAAAAGATGAAAACAAACATACCCAGTGAGTAGGCCTCGGAAAAATGCTTTAACATCAAACTGTGGGTTTGGCATAATTCCTGCATTCAGGTAGAGATAGTCCAGCCGGTTATACCTGCACAATAATTAAGGATATGTTAATTAGCATATGTCTGAGCTGCACATGGTAGAGTGCTTTATCTTAGATGCTTGATAGTGTCTCCTCATGTCCCACCTGAGTTTGAACTCCTCTGCTGCCTTAAGCACAGAAGCGGTGCTGCTGGTGTCCACCTGTAGCACATCCACCCAGGCGGAGGGGTGAGAGTGGAGCAGGGCAAAGCGCGCTGCCTCGGCTCGCTGCATGTTCCTGCAGCCCAGACATAAGTGGACCCCCTCATCCAGCAACCTCTCACACAGGGCCAGGCCAACACCACTGTGGGTACAACAACTGCACTATGTAATAACATTTATTATTGTATTTATTTACTTAAAACAAGGACAGTGCACAGAAAACATCAATCTCAGAAAGAAAAGATGCTCTGTACCAGAATAAGCTACAAGCTACTTTCCATTTGCAGTCCTTGGGCAGGTACAAGACATTAAAGGACTATTTACATAAAGCAACAATCAATATCAGTGACTCTTTAAAATAACCATAATCCAATTCATCATTAAACATTTAAAATAGTCAAAAAGCATTAAGTATATATATCCCATAAATATATTTTAAATTCATCATCTAATTTTCCAATTTGTCTCCAATTCATTGGTATCAATATCCTCTATAATACAATTATCAAAATCATCAGTATTTATATCCTCTAAAATACAATCTATCAACAACATTACTATTAAGATAGATTTCATTGGTCAAACACAATTCATTTAGATCTGCACAATACATCTACAGCACTCAGTCAGAATGTTTGAACGTTAGTCTGATGCTGACATAATGTTGATAGTGATTATATCCATGGACCCACTACAGAGCACATTTTATAAAGACTGTTCCCCAAGTGCTGCTCACAGTAAGGACAACAATTCACCAATAAAAATGCATAGGCAGTAAATCATATACTAAAAATGAATATAAAAATAAAACATTACCTATTTGCACCTGTAACCAAAACCACTTTAGCCATCCTTTTTCAATTTTTTATTCACGATCAGAAGCAACAGGTATCTCCAGTTTATGGATGGAATGGCATCATGTTGTGGGGAAATGTGTGGCTCCTCCCCTGAAGCATGATTGGTTGGTACAGTGCAGCTTCCAACCAATCAATGCATAGCTTTAGTCAGTCAAATAAAATATTCAGAAACCACCTTCTAAATAAATAAATATACACTCTTAGTTCAGCTCAGGTTTAATTTTGGTCCTGACAATTTACAAACAAATAAACAATATGTACACATCCATTCCACACAATACCTTGGTTGTCTAAATCCACTCACACTTTTACAAACACTAGGGATGCACTGATCAAGCTTTTTCATTTCCGGGATACTGATTCCGATACTATGGATTTGAGTATCTACTGATACCTGATATCAGACAATACAAGTGCAGCGAGTAAAAACAAAATTTATTCCCTTAAAACAAAAATAAAATAAGAAAACTGATCCAAATGTGTTATGGAGCTGTTATTTATCCCTCAAGTAACCACAGAAAATACAAATTCAAACACTGATAGTTTTTACGGGCCAACTACGACCAGTAAAATGTTCTTCTTATATCAATTTATATGTTCAGCCTGGATATTGAGTGAACAGATATTTGGAAGCCAATCTGATCCAGCTATTTTTTTTGTTTTGGTGCCGACATCCTATACCAGGATCGGTGCATCCCTAACAAGCACAATAAATAATTATGTAACCACTTAAGAGCAATGGCTTATCTTATCTGAAAAAATTATATAAAATTGTATTGGTCAAAAACATAAGTTTTATACCTATATGAAAAAATCACACTATATAAAAACAAATTTTGATGTTTTTCTTTAGATGATGACATCACTCTCAACTCATTTTGAAGTCCTTTAAAATACAACATAAATACGATACATTAGAAAAACAATCTTTCTATTTAAACTCACACACAATCAAATGTGTATGTTGCCAGACGGTCAAGAGTATAAGATTAAAAAAAACTATTTAAACATGAACTGCTTCTATAAGAGCAGATGTAGTTTATTAACAGCATATATATATATATATATATATATATATATATATATATATATATATACTAGTAAAAATACAGTCACATACAAAATAAAATCACTGCAAGACGATGTCACAGATGTTGTTTGCCAATGTGCGCCATTTGTGAGAAATTGAGATGAAATTCTGCACTCTTTCTACATTCAAGCAGTCTTCCAAAATATAACATCAGAAACACACAATTAAATCAAAAAGTGCAGTATAGTCATAGCTACATTTTAATTTGATTTCCTCAACATGTTAGGTCTATTTAAAGTTTATTTTGCCCTGTACATTTTCTCATTATGATGTCATTGAAAAAACTCTTTTGACTATACACAAGTCATTCAGGGGAGTCTGAAGAGGCTGATGGTTTTGCTGCTGCGGTAGAGGGAGGGACTTACAGATGAGAGGTTGTGATTGGCAGCAACAGGTCAAGTGATAGGTGGTAGTGAGGGGGGGAAAAGGCAATACAGTCTTCCTGGTTGAATTCACGCAGATAGCTTAATGTTCAGTTCAAAGTTGTAGTTGGAGTCTTTTTACTGAAAACTATTAGCTTAACCCTGGATCATCCACAGGCAATACTGTTCTAAACGCTGTCGTCCTCTTCAGTTAAACATGATTTGTCTAAAAGGGCTCGGTGTATTTCCTGGAAGGAGGGCCGATCTTTGGTGTTCCTCCTCCAACAGGTGAGCATGACCCTGTACAGAGCGTCAGGACACAGGACCGGCTGGGGCAGGTAGATCTACACACAGACAAAAGCACAACTTCAAACACTGCTTTAAATGTGGTTCCTACTTTACGAAAATAAAATATGTATGAATTTCATTCATTTTAGAATGACGACAAACTAAGACAGTTGTCATTGCGATCATGAATATTCAAAGATCAAGATCAAAGATCAAAGTCAGCTTTATTGTCAATTCTGCCATATGTGTTCAACATACAGTGAATCGAAATTTCGTTTCTCTCTGGCCAGGTAGTGCAAAAAGACAGTGTACAAAATACAATATGAAGACAAAACACAACAAAAACTATCTAAGACAGAGATCTAAAGTTAAAACTAAAGTCTACGGTCTAAAATCTTAAAACAGTGCAACATAATAAATAAACTATACTATATACAGATTTCCAAAGTGTGCAGTGTGCATCAAAATGTGCAATGGAAGATACAGCAGTGACTTGGTCATGTGCAATAGAATGTGCATTGGAGTTAAGATAAAATAAAAATAAATGTGCAACAGTAGTAATTCTAGTGCAATAACAGTAGTAAACAACAGTGCAACAGGAGTAAAATCCAGTAGTAAATGTAAATGTGCAACAGTGCAACAGTAGTCCTTAGCAGCGGTTTTTTAAAGTGTCTAGAGTGATAGGTCTTTTTATGGAATACAGGTTATGCCAATATGGGGGGTGGGGGGTGGGAGATGGGTAAGGTGGGAGTTTGGGTGTGAGTTCAGGTGTGAGTTCAGCCTCCTGACAGCCTGGTGGATGAAGCTGTTTGAAAGCCTGGTGGAGTGGGCCCGGAGACTCCGGTACCTTCTCCCCGAGGGCAGGAGGCTGAACAGGCTATGTGCGGGGTGGCTCGGGTCACCCACAATGCTGGACGCTCTGCGGGTGAGCCGGGTGTTAAAAATGTCTAGGAGGGAGGGGAGAGAGACACCAGCGATCCTCCCAGCTGCATTCACTATGCGCTGCAGGGCTTTCCTGTTCTGTTCAGTGCAGCTTCCGTACCACACAGTGATGCAGCTGGTCAGGACGCTCTCAATGGTGCCTCGGTAGAAGGTGGTCATAATGGGTGGAGGGGCTCCAGCTCTCCTCAGTTTGCGGAGGAAATAGAGGCGCTTCTGAGCCCTCTTTGCCAGTGATACAGTATTCACTGTCCAGGAGAGGTCCTCACTGATGTGCACCCCCAGGAATTTGGTGCTGCTCACCCTCTCTACAGCAGCACCATTGATGGACAGTGGGGGGTGCTGGGTGGGGCCTCTCCGGAAGTCAATAACAATCTCCTTGGTCTTTTCAACATTAAGAAGGAGATTGTTATTGCTGCACCACTGGGTCAGAAGGCTCACCTCACTCCTGTAATTTGTCTCATCGTTATTAGAGATGAGACCCACCACAGTCGTATCGTCCGCAAACTTCACTATGTGATTGGTGCTGAACGCTGGTGAGCAGTCGTGGGTCAGCAGAGTGAAGAGCATCGGACTGAGCACACAGCCCTGGGGGGCTCCTGTGCTCAGTCTAATGCAGGTTGAGGTGTTTCTGCCGACCCGCACTGCCTGTGGCCTCTCACTGAGGAAGTCCAGCAGCCAATTACACAGTGAGGTCTGAAGCCCCAGGTGGTCTAGTTTGATAATGAGCTGCTGAGGGATTATAGTGTTGAATGCTGAACTGAAATCTATGAACAGCATTCTCACATATGAGTCTTTATTGTCCAGGTGGGTGAGAGCCGGGTGAAGTGCAGAACAGATTGCATCCTCGGTAGAGCGGTTGGCCCGGTATGCAAACTGGTATGGGTCTAGGGTGGGGGGGAGGATGGATTTGATGTGTGCCATGACTAGCCGTTCAAAGCACTTCATGATGATGGGGGTCAGTGCAACAGGGCGATAGTCATTAAAAGTGGCCGGAGTGGGCTTCTTTGGCGCGGGAACGATGGTAGTGGTTTTGAAGCAGGAGGGAACGACAGCCTGGCTCAGAGAAGCATTAAAGATGTCTGTGAAGACATCCTTGAGCTCCTCTGCACAGTCTCTCAACACACGACCAGGAATATTATATCTTTTGAGTGGGAAAAAGTCCTGAAAATGTTGCATATAACAGGAAGCTGAAACCCATGGTTTGAAATATATTATGCAAATTATTATGTACTGCAGTGTTTCCCAACCTTTTTTGTCTTGTGTACCCCCTGAGCCTTTTTGTCATACCTCGAGTACTCCCTCACTCACACATATTGATAATTCTCCAAAAGCAGAACGTGACACAACGGATTATTAAATGAAAATCATTTTATTTCATCTCCTTAATTTGAAAATTTAATTCTCAGGCATTTTCTTTTTTCTTTAACTCAAATTTACTCAAATTAGATTAAAAAATATAAAAAAAATCTCCGCCTGCGCCTGGCAGCGACACTGCCAAGTACCCCCTGCAGTGTGCTTGTGTACCCCTAGGCGTACTTGTACTCCTGGTTGGGAAACACTGATGTACTGTATAGTATTAGTCAGTAATTAATCATCCCAGAAATGTATTAATTGTGGCAGTATTTGTCAAATATAGACTGTGGCATTAGTGTAAGAAATCCTTTAGGTTGCCCAGACCTTTACCAAGCACTGTGTTATACAGTAATACTGACCTGTCGTTTCTGGTCCCTGAAGAACTCTCCTGTGTTCTCGATCACCTGCTCATCTGTGAGCTGAGAGTACGGCTGCTCTTTGCAGAAGTTCAGAATCTCCCACAGAGTCACACCAAATGCCCACACATCACTCGCAGTGGTGAACTTTCCCTACACAAGACAAAAGGTATAGGTTTAGGGGGCTGTAAGGGTGTGTTTTAAGTTGGTTTTATTGGACAGGATAAACGTGAGCACAAAAAATACACACTAGTGCAGCAGCCTAAAAGATAATTGCACAGCACAAATAAATTACATTGAATAAACAAATTCCGGATTACTGTGAAAGAGAACTCAAATGAAAAATCTATATAAAATCCATAATTATTTGTGATTTCCATTGTTTTTTCCTCATTCGAACAAGGTTAGGGACTGATATCCGCTAAGCTTAAGTCGTGAACATTCTGTGACAAAAAAATAGTATAACAAATGTAATACCAGCAGGATGCTCTCCCAGGACATCCAACGAATGGGCAGCACTGCTCTTCCCTGGATGCGGTAGTAGTCCCCGCTGTACAAGTTTCGGCTCATGCCAAAATCAGCTATTTTTATGGTGTAGTTCTTTCCCACCAAACAGTTTCTGGTGGCCAGGTCGCGATGGACAAAGTTCAAGGAGGACAGATACTTCATCCCTGATGCAATCTGAGTAGCCATGTAGCACAGATTCTCAAAACTGTGGAGCAAAGACACAAATATAAAAACATACTGTCCCACATTACATTTTATTTAAATTGTATTGATACTTTGCAGCTGATGTCAGCATTCCATGGGGATGTGATGCTAACTGTAAGATCTGCTCAGTCTGAGGCTTTGTTAAGACTTTAATCTGAACTTAATTTTAGCACAATCTGACCAGAAAGTACTGACTGAGCTGAACTGATTTGTGCTGTTTGTACTGTTAAGTCTCTCACAAACTTTTATATATATATGCCATCATTATACATTTAATTATATTATTATAAAACATGTCAATATTTGCCTATTTTTTGCAGTACCTGACGGTGGGTGCATTGCTGAGCAGAGCCAGTTGTCCCTCAGGCTCATGCTTTGATAGAAACTGGTTGAGATCTCCGTTCTCCATGTACTCGGTGATCATACAGAGGGGGTCACTGTATATGCACACGGCCAAAAGACGCACAATGTTTGGGTCCTTCAGACGAGACATGATCTTTATCTCTTTTAGGAAGTCATTTCTGAAAACAACAACTTCAGGTTAGTACAAAATATATACATTTCAAAAATCATCCTGCCATGAAATAAGCCATACCTTGCATTTTTATTGGCATCTGAGCGAAGCATCTTCACAGCGACTAAAACAGGCTCCTCCTCGGGGTAATCAAATTTAAAGTCTTTATTCATAAACTCTTGCATCCCCTCTGCTTCACACAAGTGCACCTGAAAAAAGACAAGACATGTGGCAGAATTACAATGAGGATAGGGAAGATGAAATACTTTTTTTTTTTTTTTTTTTTTTATCTAAGTATCTTTCATTTCTGTTTCAGTTACCAATCACACAGGCATCACTAATCACAACTGACCAAGGAAAGGTGACAACTTATAAGATAAAACCAACTGAAGATTCATTTAAAACAAACAAACAAACAAACAAACAAACTCAGATCTATAATTTGAACCACATATGTACCAACGCAGTGCATTGCATCACATTCTTTACTTTTCATCCATTTCATAATAAGTACAGTGGTACCTCACCTTACGAAATTAATTTGTTCCAGAAGTGGTTTTGTAATGTGAATTTTTCATAAATTGAGTAGCTATTTCAATGGAAAAGGCCTGATCCGTTCCAAGTTTTTTTTTTATATAGTGTAACATGTTTTTATAGTGTAACATTGTGTTCTGCGTCCTGATTGGCTAAGAGACTAGACCAGGACTAAACATGGAATAAACCAGGTCTAGACCAGAACTAAACCAGGTCTAGACCAGGTCTAAACCAGATCTAAACCTGGACTGGACCTGGACTAAACCAGGACTGGACCAGGTCTAGACCTGGACTAAACCGGGACTAGACCAGGTCTAAACCAGGATTATCCCGGGACATGGCAGTGCCGTTGGATGAGCAGCGGGAATAAGAGCGGGGCGGGCTCTGGTTCTATCTGACTTCCAGAGCCCGGGTGGCTGACACTGTGAGCTAAGAGGCCGAGAAAGGTGCTCTATTGGCGGGCAAGACCGCGGGGTCTTGCTCGGGGCGGGCTCTGGTTCTATCTGACTTCCAGGTCTAGACCAGGTCTAAACCAGGTCTAGACCAGGTCTAAACCAGGTCTAAACCTGGACTGGACCTTGACTAAACCAGGACCGGACGAGGTCCAGACCCGGACCAAACCGGGACCAGACCAGGATTAAATCACCCCGTGCTCGCCCGCACGTGCTCAGTCCGCGCATGCCTGGCCCCGAGGGGGAAGCACGGCCCAGGCGCCGCGGCTCCATCCCGCACCCGCAGCCCCGGTGTACGCGCGGCCTTGCGCCGTGTCGACGTCGCTTTTTGATCCTTCGATGTCGGCTCTTCCTATCATTGTGAAGCAGAATTCACCAAGCGTTGGATTGTTCACTCACTAATAGGGAACGTGAGCGGGGTTTAGACCGTCGTGAGACAGGTTAGTTTTACCCTACTGATGATGTGTTGTTGCAATAGTAATCCTGTGTCTCTGCTCCCCTCGCTCGTTCGGCGCTATATTGAGCCGTGTCTCCCCCCCAACACATTCCGTTGAAAATCTATGAAAGTTCGAGTGTTCAAACGAGAGAGAAATGCGAGAAAAGCCCAACTCCAGTCTGAGAAAAGTGTAGAATGTGTGTGGTGAGGCATTTACAGCCCTAAAACATGTAGAACAATTGCAAAATACAAAGTTGTCCTACCTCGTGGACCTCTCCCACCCCGGGCCACCTCTGGAACCTAACCCCGTGTGTGTTGATAAAGTGTATTTACATTTCGGGGCGTGCATCTGAGCGCGCATCTGAGCACGCATTAATTGAATTTTTGAGATTTCGCGTTTCGTAACTTGAATTTTCTTTCGTATCTAGAGACCAAAATTTAACGTGAAGGCGTTTCGTAACTTGGATTTTTCGTTTGTAGAGTCTTTCGTAAGGTGAGGTACCACTGTATTTTAAAATTCAGTAGAATAACATCAATTAAAGGAAACCAACCTCTCCAAACTGTCCCTCTCCAAGTTTTTCTTTGAATGTCAATAATTTTCGTGGAAACTCTTCCACGGCCACATCTTTCCCTGAGAGCAGGTCCATGGTAACAGCGGGGATAGCGTATGTGTTGCCCCCGGTTACTCCTTGGAGATTTACAATGTCAGCCTCTGCGTAGTGGGGGACGCTATCTTGGACCACAGTGGATGTGGTGGACTTAGAGGCAGCTGTGCTGGAAGATGCTGCAAAAAATAAGTAGAGCGATTATTGAAATATATGTTTTATTATTTTATTTATTTTTGTTTAAGTTAAATGGGTATTTTTTCTGGCAGGGTAATAAAAAAATAAACATGTGTCAATATAAACTTTGGTAAAACCACTGTAATAAGCATATACAGTGGTACCTCACCTTACGAAATTAATTCGTTCCAGAAGTGGTAGTAGTTGAGTAGCTATTTCAATGGAAAAAGCCTGATTCGTTCCAAGGCCCCGATCCAAGTTTTTTTTTTTATAGTTTAACTTTTTTATACTGTAACATTGTGTTCTGCGTCCTGATTGGTTTCTCAGACTGGATTTAAACTTTTCTCACATTTGTCTCTCGTTTAAACACTCAAACCTTCATAGATTTTCAACAAAATGTATTAACAGTGAAGTGTGGGGGGAAGGAGGAGGGGGGAGAAAACTGCGCTCTGACACGTGTGATAGCGCAGCATGACCCGGCGCGGGGCTGCCAGCAGGTCTAGACCTGGACTAAACCAGGACTAAACCTGGACTAAACCTGGACTAAACCTGGACTAAACCAGGACTAAACCTGGACTAAACCAGGACTAGACCAGGTGGATTAAAGGTCTATTTCCTGGTTTCGTTTCCAGTCACAGCTGAGGCGAGCCGCTGCTGTGAGTCTGAGCGCGGTGAGTCTAGACCGCACTCTAGACCTGGTCTAGACCTGGTCTAGACCTGGCTCTTGCATGCGTTCGTGGGTCTCGTTCATGCGCTCAGACTGCGTGCGGTCCTCCAGCTGAGGCGAGCCTCAGCTGTGACTCGAAACAAAACCAGGAAATAGACCTTTAATCCACCTGGTCTAGTCCTGGTCTAGTCCAGGTTTAGTCCTGGTTTAGTCCAGGTTTAGTCCTGGTTTAGTCCAGGTCTAGACCTGCTGGCAGCCCCGCGCCGGGTCATGCTGCGCTATCACACACGTGTCAGAGCGCAGTTTTCTCCCCACTCCTCCTTCCCCCCACACTTCACTATTAATAATTTTGTTGAAAATCTATGAAAGTTTGAGTGTTTAAACGAGAGACAAATGTGAGAAAAGTTTAAATCCAGTCTGAGAAAAGCGTATAAAATGTGTGGCTGAGCGTGCATTATTTGAATTTTTGAGATTTCGCATTTCGTAACTTGAATTTTCTTTCGTATCTAGAGACCAAAATTTAACGTGAAGGCGTTTCGTAACTTGAAATTTTCGTTTGTTGGGTCATTCGTAAGGTGAGGTACCACTGTACTGTAGATTTCAGAATGGTCTATATATCATTAGGAAACCTTTGATATCATTATAAAAACAGTAAATAATGCATCATATGAAGCACATTTACTTTTACAGAATAATTAGTTCCTGTACCTGGCTCCTCTGAGGTCTGAGCGAACTCGGGCAGTTTGGATATGAGGCGGGAGGGTTCCTGGTAGTCTGGGCCCAGGGGGAAGATCCTCTCATAGGTGGAGCTGGACTCTTGCTCACTGACTGAACTGGACTGAGGGTTGTTGTTGTGGCTGTAGGTGAACGTCTCGCTCTGTATTGACAAACTAGCAGTTAGTTCATCGTCCAGCATCCGCCGAGTGGCCTAGAATGAGTGAGTTAGGATGAGGGAATACACTATACACTGGAGAATCTCTGAACAACAATTACATTTTAGCCGAAGTGAGCTCATATCTTGGGAACCCTTCATAGGAAGCCTGGGAAGCCTGGCTAACAGACCCTGTTAAACCCTGTTAGACCCTGTTAAGGTCAAAGTTGCAGGAATTTTAATAATACATGCTGAGGCCTACATGCACCTTCGGTGCTTGGCCCCACATTGCTGCTTGCAGCTATATCAGATCAAAGGTACATAAAGATCAAAGATCTTTGATCAGGGCGTTTCCTAGCAATGCGCGTGAAAGGTCAGTATCGGGTGCATCGGCTTTCGGACAGACGCGTTTGATTGGCTGTCATGACAAAACGATAAGAGATATCAAAAATCCAGCGATGTTTCTGATGAGGCTCGGTCCAAAGATGCTATTTACCAAATTTGAGCAAAATTGGTCCAAAATTGAGGGAGGAGAAGCATTTTGAGTGTTTTTCATAGTTGACCTGTTGGTGGCGCTAGAGGGTTTGAGCTGGGGCCCTGTAATTTTTTGTGGGGAATCCTGGGAAGGATGCGAACATCTGTGAAAAGTTTGAAAATAATCCTATGAAGGTTCCCGAGATATGAGCTCACTTCCTGTTTGGCAAAGCATTTTGAGTGTTTTTCATAAAATTCTAAATGGCGGAAAATCTACCCTGGCGGAAAATGTCGGCATAGAGTGCGTTGGATTCGGCTTGGCCCAAGGAGTCCAGGGATCCCAAGTTTTTGAAAATTGGACATACGGTTCAAAAGTTACACGCAGAAATGTACCTGAAAATTCCTGCAACTTTGACCTGCTGGTGGCGCTAGAGGGTTTAGGGTGGGGGGCTATAAATTGCTGTGGGTAATGAGGAGACTGGCTGGAATGTGCATGCAAAATTTCACAACTTTTTACCAGACGGTTCTAGGGGTTGCCATAGACTCCCAGAGGCGGAAGAATATTGTATAATAGGAATCAATAGAAACACTATAGGTGCCTTGCAGCTTAGTGCTGCTTGGCCCCAATAATAATATGAAATGTATTATTCCAATAAATAAAACATACAACGTGAATTTGGTTTAATAACATGACAACCAAAACACAAATGCAGAAAACTGCTCAGTACTCCCTAGAGGATAGTTTTGCATTTGAGGTCAAATAAACTCACCTTTTCCAACATTTTCTGCCACACCTGTCGCCACAAAATGATAACAATGATAGCCACAAGGATGAAGATAATGGCCACCAAACAGCCAATCAAAATGCGAGTGTTACTGTCGTCCACTTTGTGAGTGGGGTCATCCTCTAGAGGGAGATACCGAGAGACAGAAAAGATAAGTTATTCTAGGTTACTCACTTAGACTTGCACTTGCAGAATATTAACGTGCATTGATTTAGCTTACATTACTTTTTAAACTCTTTTATATGGATCATTACCTGGTTGCGTATTTGATGGTGATTTAGGCTTTGGTGGCGCCAGTGTAGTGTTGTACATTGCTGTATCTGTAAATAAAATAAACTGGGTAAAACTGTGGAACAGCACTTTTTACTTTTTTAATGTTATACTTGACAACATGCTATCACACATAACAAATAAACAAGTTCAAGGCACAAATGAAAGTACCATTTATCCTCCGGTACTGTACCTGATTGGAAGGTGATCTCACTGAAGAGCATCCAGGCCTCTGAGAAGTAGAACTGACACTTGATAGCAGAGGCCATGTGGTGGGCCAAGTTCACAGTCACAAACCGCGCACTGGGGTTTTTCAGGTCCTCCACGGGACTAAAGCTCAGGGGCGAAACCTCCCAGTCCAAGTCTGATCTGAAGTAGCACATAACCTGTCTGAAGACTTTAACATGCTTCGAAAACATGTTGTTACAGTGAACCTAAGACCAGACAAGAAATATGGAATGAAAGAAATATTTTTAATTATAGGAGAAATGGTAAATGATAAAGATAAAATAGAACTATATGGCTAGTGGCTAAGAAAAAGGAAAACAATCTCTTTATCATGTAATCAGGAAGTATTGGCTATATAAGGCAGCAAGTGAACCTTGAGTTGCTAACGGTCCTATATTATGCAAAATTGACTCGTGAGCTTTTAGGCAGGCTGTGTACTCTAAAGCTCAAAATTCTCTTTTAGACAAGCTGCTATGGCAAAATACAAATATTCAAAAATACTATACACCAATTAAAAATAGTATTATTGAGGTGGTTGTAATGTTTTGCTTTTGGTTTGGGCATATACTACATTGACCTCACCTTCATGGAGGTAAAGTTGCGCGTGCGGTCAAACTCAAACATGATTTCAACATATCCATTTGGAAAGCTCTCGTTGTTCCAGCCCACATAGTCATAACCAGGCCACACATTGTAGACACGACTGACTGTGAAATCATCCAAACCACATACTCCATCAGTGAGCTGGCCCAGGCCCTCTGTCATACTAAAAACAAAGAAATCTGTCAAACATGAGGCCAGCCAGAATACACTCTTCAAAGAACAGCGCTATAAACTAAGCCATCATACATTTTATTTTGTTTGTAATGTTGGCATCTTATTGAGAAAAAAATACATTTTTTCATATTGCAAAAGTGATTAAATTACCATGTAAACTAAAGACTTTTTTGTCTTTATCTGTGTACTCATCTACACCATTTACCTACACACGGTTTTAACAAATTTACTTAGGGTGAAAGCTAATTGTAATATCTGAAGAATTGACCATTTTCTCTATCCAAACAATAATGAATGCATGATACCTCTTATCAACACTAGGTGGCAGCATTACAAAGCTAATTGACACCTGAGGAATTTGGATGATATTCCAATTTTCTCCATTTTATTTTCCATCTCCACTCTTTCCCTGATCCTGAGGCAGAGTCATGAAGGACATTATTCACCACAATATCACCATCCAAAACACTGCCGTCAACGAACACTAGAACTGCTCTGGGCTTTACACTGATTATTACAACATTTAAAGGTTATATTGCATAAGTAAAAGTTTGAATTACAGCTGTTTTAAAAGTGTAGCTAAACTCAGACTACTCAGACCACTTATCATCCACACATTGACCAAAAAAAAAAATGAAAATCTTTCTTTAAGTGATTTGAATGAAAATTCTACAAAAATGCACTGACCTGTGAATGAGTGCGCCATCATAGACAGAATCGTTCAGATAAACAGAGGAGCCAGCCAAAGTCATGTGTTCTCCAATGGGAGCATTATATGAGACCAGACCATCTGGAATAGAATATAAGTTGAGATAAAAACAAAATATATACAAGTTGAAAGACATGCTATATAACAAAAGAAATGACTAAATAAGAGTTAAGTTTATCTGAACTTCTTCTGCTACTATAGGGCTGAGTATCATGTGTGCATCACAATACAATGTGATGATATGCTCGTGATATCAGTTACATCTATGATGCAATAATGGATCTATTTCATACAATAAACTACGATTAATTTTAAAGGAAAAGCAAAACCACTAGGTGTACAGTTGTTATTTTAAAGTTCTCTCACAGTACCCTTGGTCAATCCAGAATGTTAATAAACCTCAAACCTGAATATTTAATAAAGTGAAGTTTTGGCTTTCTGAGGATAAAATGAATGTGTGCCCAATTATTGAGCAACTATTAATGTGCAGAATTATTATGCAACTAAATGAAACATTTACATTTTCCATTCTCACTTGTTTATTTTCATCTGTCAGAATAGTAAACAACTCAAATTTCTGACATCTAAAAAAAAAATAATCTGTGACCAATATTCATTCATGGAGTCTGTCAGCTTCTTGATCTGTTGACGATCAACTTTATGTGCAGCCTCTCAGACACTGTTTTCCTTAACCGTAAATCTCCCATTTAAGAAGGGCCCACGAGTTCTCAATAGGGTTTAGGTCAGGTGAGGAATGGGGCCATGGCATTATTTTTTTATGGCATTATTAAGTCTTGACATTTCAGTTTATGTTTCTTGTTCAGTGGTGGTCGGATTTCAGTCTTCCTCACCTTGGCCATGTCTGAGCACTGAACTCCTTCTTACTTCTGGGCACTCCAGGTAGGCTGCAGCTCTGGAATATGACAGCACTGGAGGATAATGGCTTCCTGGTAGCTTCATGTTTGATTCTTGCAGTTAATTTATGTCTTTTTTTCACTTTTTTCACATTTTCTTGCAACACTGTTAATTATTTTCAACAGAATGTTTGGTGGTTCTGTGAACAGACCCGATATCTTTGCAAGCTGCATCCCTCTGAAAGACAATTTTTGACTTTTCAGAGTCAGTTAGAGGTGGGGTACTGATATTATTAAAGATGAGCTTGTTGGACCTTTGTGGGTTGAAGATGGACTCAAAATGAACTCCAAAACCTACTGCCATTTTTTAGGCTCTTTCTTCAAGCAGTGGCACAGGAAAAGGTCTGCATCTTTCAAGAGAACCATGAGTTTTATGCAGGACAATGCTCCATCTCTGCATTGAAATACTCCGTGGGTAGCCAGTAAAGGCCT
The DNA here is from genome assembly GCA_036785185.1 of Paratrypauchen microcephalus. Taxonomy (NCBI): domain Eukaryota; kingdom Metazoa; phylum Chordata; class Actinopteri; order Gobiiformes; family Gobiidae; genus Paratrypauchen; species Paratrypauchen microcephalus. The sequence continues at coordinate 6,188,125 of JAVJIX010000008.1, forward strand.
TAAAGATGAAAAAATAATGCCATGGCCCCTTTCCTCACCTGACCTAAACCCTATTGAGAACTTGTGGGACCTTGTTAAATGGGAGATTTAAGGTGAAGAAAGCCAGTACACCTCTCTGAACAGTGTCTGGGAGGCTGTGGTTGTTGCTGCACAAAAAGTTGATCATCAACAGATCAAGAAATTAAATATTCAGGGTTGAAGTTTATTAACATTTTGGATTGACCGAGAGCACTGTAGTCGTTCAATTATAAAATTAATCCTCATAAATACAGCTTGCCTAATAATTTATGCACATACAGTAGTGTATATCAAAATTTGAGCACATTCTTTCAACTATCTCGTCGATTAAGGCTAAAGATTTAACACCCTTCTTCTTCCTCTCACCAAGCCATTCACAGCCGTACAGCTCCACCCTCATGCACACGTTCATGGAGTGGTCCGTCACAGGCATAAAACGCACAAACCGGGCAACTATTGGGGGCTCCAGGTCCTTCAGGACGATGTCATAGGCATTTCTGTTTCCTTCAATCACCTATAACAAAAAGGTAAAAGGAATGATTGTAATAAAGTCAAAAATATTAAGTAACAAATAGAAACCAATATCTTTTCCATTAACAGTCTTTTTACTGCTGACCCTGTTTTTTTCTCTGTTTTCATGCAGTGTTCCCACAGCACACAGTGACTGAGCATATTCAAATGGCGGATGCCCTTCCTGTTGCAACCAGCCACATATTATGGCTTCAACAGCAACAGAAGTGTCTTGCCCAAGTTTGTGGGGAAAAAAACATTTATTGGTGGTAGATTATTCATCATTTACTTTGCAAAATATAGTCTAGAAGTGAAATAAAAAATACCTCACTGAATATTTAGGTATAACCATAGACTTGATAACAGGAGAAGTTCAATTTGTCAACTGGACAAAGTTTGTTTGGTTGAAAACGTTTCGCCGCTCATCCGAGAAGCTTCGTCAGCTCTAATAAGAATACTGGTAAGACACTTGCTTATATCTTGCTGTAGGGAGGAGATACCTAGCTAACTACTTTCCGGCACTATCTCATTGGTTTCCGTCTTTTGTTTCTCTGGCGTCTAGCTGACGATCTCTATTCAGCTAGACGCCAGAGAAACAAAAGACGGAAACCAATGAGATAGTGCCGGAAAGTAGTTAGCTAGGTATCTCCTCCCTACAGCAAGATATAAGCAAGTGTCTTACCAGTATTCTTATTAGAGCTGACGAAGCTTCTCGGATGAGCGGCGAAACGTTTTCAACCAAACAAACTTTGTCCAGTTGACAAATTGAACTTCTCCTGTTATCATGGATTCTACCTGGACGACTGAGGGACTTTTCACGCATAACCATAGACTGTGTATATAAATGGACTTGGGTAACCCCCTTAGTCCACTTCTTTATACACTCTATGGATGTAACAGAATTACACACCTGCTTGCCCTGTCTGTTTCTCCAGGAGATCCACCTGCTCCCGTCGCGGCTGTACTTGATCTTGTACATTTGGGCGAACTCGTTGCCGATGCCGCCCGCATGTCGCCCTTGAGTGCCCACCAGAGTGATGAAGTGCAGAGATCTCAGGTCAATCTGAAGAAACTCCTTCAGATGATCTGGCTCTACGGTGATCTCAGGACACCACGCCCCATCCCCCTCCTCAAAGTCCAGCCTGGGAAAAAGAGAAAAATACATGATGGGGTTATAATGCGTGGATGAGCAATATTAAATAATATTATAGTGACTATGGTCTAATTTTACTACTATAACAAATATTAGTGGCACACTGTTCAAAATTTCAATTTGTAACCTTTCTGGGTGAGGGTCTACCACATGCTTGTTTCCATGGAAATGTTATCGCTTTGCCTGGAATGAGCCACAGTATGGTATTAATCTTATTCATTTGCTAACAATTAATTAGTTACTGTGGGCCCGGTCACCTTTCCACAGATCAGACCTGTAACTTGACCTGGAGGTATAACGTGCTTACCACAGCTGCTACAGAAAATACAACTTGATTCTACTTGTGACATTTGGGTTGCATATGAAACTGCTACTGAATTATAATATATCAATACTTTTTATGTATTATGTCAATATCAAAATGGCTTAAGTAAAACCATGTAGATTTAAAAGGGTGAAAGTATCTAGTTGCATTCCACCTATGAGAATCGCAAAAGGAGGGAGTGCGGTAGACTTTCAGACCGTAATGAAAACACTAGTAAAAACCTGTGTCGTAAATTCATCTGAAAGTGTTAATTTGGGTTTGAGTTTTGGCAGAGGGCAGAGAGGAGGCTGGTCGGGCTCAAAGTACAGGGATCATATATTACATCATTGCCTGGTCTTTAGTGAGGGCCACCCAGGCTCCACACATACCTCTCTAATCACACCAGAACTGATACTCCAACTGCGGTTTACTGCAAATAAACAGGCACCTGCACCACCCGCCCACAAACACCATCAGGGCAAACTCCAGAGAGGAAGACTACTTCATGTCAAGAAAATGAAAACATATAATATATATTATTATTGTGCATCACAACCTTCTACCTGCACATTAAATAAGTAGTAAAGATGCACTGCTTGTCTCTGTGGAGATGTTTTAGCTTCACCTTGGATGTTCCACAGTACAGCATAAAATATGTCCTAATTCAATTTTCAATTACAAGTTTATGATAAAAAATAAAACATGCATCTTAATGTGAGCAGACTCGCCTCTTTGCAGATCTGACCAGTAACCTGGCCTTGTGGCATTACCTTTTTGTCTCCTTGTAGACAAATAAGTTTAATGCCATACAGGAAAAATAACATCTCCATGGAAAGAAGCTGGTGGTGAACCCTTAACCAGAAAAATTACCTAAAAGCAACAATCCCAAAAAAGAAAATAATAATGTGAAGGAATAAAAGTTAGATGTGTTTCTGAATGTGTCTTTACCGTCCGTATCGTGCGGCTGTGGACTCGGACCACTGACTGGAGGCAGAGATGTCCTCGTCCTGGATCTGTCCTCCTGACATCCCTAGAGGATACCTACACACTCCTGCAAACACACTTAATACATGAGACCAATGGTCGTGAGAACGATCATGCATGTCAATCAATAATGCCATACTAAATATTCTCACTATAGTTTAAATGCAAACACTAACACTATTTTGGTTAAATTGACGGATACATTAAAAAAGATCATTCTGAAGTCCACTGCATAGACACTCAATAAAGTCATCTGACTATGAATTAAATAGTCCACATTGAATATGAACAAAATAAAGATTTTTGAGATGTGTCAATGAAAAATTGAAAATGAAAAGAAAAAACTTTATTAACTGAATATGCAAACATGGGATTAACTTAAATTGCTTCTGTTTGTGCAAGAAAATAACTTTTAAAAGCAAGTACAGAAACCATGATGAGTGTAGAGCAGACACAAATATCACACTTACACATTTAGTCATCTTGACATAAAGTATTCACCATTTTCTATTCCCCATTTTCTATCAATAGTGAAAGCTTTCTTGATAATGACATGGAAACGTGGTTTTTAGTTTGTGGTTCTGGTTAGGACAGCTCTAAACGTCCTGCTGTGGCCCTTTGACAGAAGTATAAAATATTTTTTCAGACCACTCCTTCCCAGCTCTTACCAACGCATCTGCTCTGCAAATTATTTTCAATCGCACTGTTTATTTTTAGTCCATGGGATTCTCGTATTTTTCTACCATTTAGTATTTACCTGGATTATCCCACCATGCAGCCTCACCTCTTCTTCCTCGCTCCAAAATCAACTTCTTAAAACCAAAACTAAAATATTTGCCAAAAGCTTCTAACACAGACAGAGGGGTTCCTGTCAAAGCGTCGGTTGACCACGATGGATAGGACTGCACATATGGTCTGATGTGATGGCACGCAGATCCCAGTAACTGTGCTTTCAAAACTCAATTGTGGCTGAAGTATTGAAATAGATGTATTTGTGTCAATAGAAGATGGTCATGGTGGGTCTATTTAATAAAATTGTGGAAGATTTCACATCTTCCTTCACCATTGTGGGGGAATAGAAGAAATATTCCGTCTACTTCCTGTCAGTGCTCCTCCAAATTTAGCTTTCTGTCTTTCTGTGCATATGTGGCCTGCTGTACTAAGGGATTAAATAAATGGTTTGTAAATTAGAATTACCCTAGGTGCAAGAATAACACATGTAATGTTACATTGCCATCTTGCAGAAGCAGATGATATGAAAACGATTTTGGTCAATAATTTGTTTGGTATAATTGGCAAGGCAAAAATGCAGTAATGAAACATCGTCTGCTGTTATGAACCTCAGTTACACTGCCTGACAAAAGTATTAGGACGATAGTCCTAGTCTAGTCCTGGTTTAGACCTGAGTTAGACCTACACTGCGATGAGTCCCCATTTTTGCAATAATATGCCTTTACTCATAATGAAATCTGCTTTAATATATCAATAAATTGATTTGTTGTCATTACCAATACGTCTTGTTATCACTGCTCCGAATGGATGGGTCAAATGCAGAGAAATAATTTCCCTACGGGGATGAATAAAGTCTGTCTTCTTCTTCTTCTTCTTCTATTTATGAACTTCAGAAATACACAATCGTCCTAATACTTTTGCCAGGCAGTGTAAGCCTAATAACCTCTCTGTTTCTGTATGTTAACCCTAATAAAATCACTATCCTGTAGGGAACATTTTATTCTAGCCCTAATAAAATCATTATATTGTATGGAACCTTTTATAACAAAAGCATGTCTGTCCAACACTTTGAATGTTACCCATTCATTACTAAAAAAATGTTTGAGTAGATTAAAAAGCATGACAAATTCGTTTTACACAGAACTGAATGCACCAGTATGAAAGGGGTGTGCGAGTGTATTTAGCTCAGAGAATCCTATATGAACAGGAAATTAACATTATCTGAGCATTAGCTTTTAATTGATGAAAGGCCTTCGGATGAAAGGCATTATACATACACTGTATGCTTGTCTGACAGAAAACTCTTTGAGACCCTGACAGCCTCTGCACGGCTCAGGTTATAGGCCCACTCTGTCCTGTCTCTCCTGCTCTGATCCCCTCTTCCTATTCCTGAATCTCCTCCAAATATTTGTCAAACATTCTGGATGAGGAAATCCCAAAAGACCTGAGCAGGGACCAGTGACCTGTAACAAAATTGCTCTAAAGAGTTTCAGAAGAAGAGTGCGGGTTTGTTGTTTATAACTGAATACTTAGTTGATGAGCAATATTTTCTCTTGTGCAATTCCATCTTCCTCATGTGTGTCTAAAAAACCACATCTGCTGCATTACTCTCTCTCTACTCCATACTTCTCATTAGCTGTCATCCAACTGTATAACCAAACTGTAACTGGCTAACAGGGTGTGCTGTGGACAGATGGTGGTACACTGATGAACCTATAACTTAATATTCAGCTGAAATGCAGGTAAATGTCAATGACAATCTACACACTATAAAAGGGGATGAATTCTTTCACAAAAATCTTACTTTGCTTAGAAAGGTAAGTTTGTGCAAAGCCAACCTATCCACAATATGTGATTTATAGAGAAAAGCATACACTATTTTAAACAATACAACACTATTGTCTGCTACTGCATAAAAATTATGACTTAAAGGGCCCATAATACGCTATTTTCTGATCTCTGATATTGTTGTTTCCTCATCACAAATATATCTGAAGTTGTTGTGTTTCATTTGCACATGTTTAACACACAAACCTTGCACATTTAGACTGAGTTCAAATGGAAAACACTCTTTTTCACCTTGTGATGTCATGTGGCAATACAGGAACTGCTCTACTATGTTTTAAACTAAAAAAGAGGTCAAATATACAATAATAAAGTATTACTCATACAACATATGTGAATGAAACAAAAACACAACTCCAGATATGTTTTGATGAGGTAACAGCATTATAGCATAGTTTAAAGCTCATAAGAGTCAATTTTGTAGTCTGGTTAACACCTGACCATATCACAAGTGAGATATGGGTCTGGAAACTCGCTTCGAAAAATCCCGTAGCGGAGGTGTGGTTAGCGATTGCCAACGGCCGTTTATTGGGCGTTATGAATGTCTATCATTGAGCATATACGTAAGTCCATAGCCAATCATGTCAGTTGTCAGTTCAAACTACAAGCTTCCGTTTGTCATGTAGTACGCGTCACGGTCTTGCCACACCTCCCCCGCTCTCTGATTGGGGCCCTAAATCTGGGACTCTCGCTTGGACGAGTTTCCAGGCCGCCTTCCAGTTCGAAACGAACGGAAGCGGCCTGGGAATTCCCAGGCTATCAATTTTGTGTAATATAGGACCTTTAAGTAGACCTGAGTCAAAAGTCTGTATGGTGTAAAATAGTTACAGAACCACTATTTACAGACAGCCTTGTGCCAAAACATTATCAATTTAAAGTGCTCCACATGTAAACAGATAAATAAGCAAAAATCAACATCAGTGTTTCATTCCAAACCAACAAATACTAAATTCAGCAGACAACAATTCTATAAGTGTGTCATTTGGGGTTGTTGAGTTTTGTATCAAGGGGAGCCAAATAGATACAGTAATAAAGACCACAGACAGTAGCCTACATCATCCCCATTGGGAAAAGTACAGAGCAGGGCTTGGGTTGTAATGAAAGAAAATAAGAGTCATTATCAGAGTTTAACCACATCCTAAAGGAGAGGGAGAGACTGGCTACTCTGTGCGGCACAGGATACACACCGCTCCTTCAAATGTTGTTTTTTGCCGCGTTTATTTATCTACCCGACCCACTCAGAGGTGACCCCCTGGCCCTATCCCGCAACACCCCCACTCACCAGGGTCTGCATCGGGCCACAGCCAAGGCTAAAAATATCACTACAAAAACGTGGAAAAATACCAGCTTTGTGTGGCAGAGAGAGACAGAAAGTTTTCTGAAAGAGCGACTTGTTCAGATGATTGTGCATCTGGGTCCACACAGATTCACTCGCTCCAAGCTTGTGTATGTCACAAACTGCCACTGGATTACTTTACGCATCAGGGCTGCTTAACGTCAACTTTTTTTAGATGCAAAATTTCAAGATAGTTTTGGAAACAGTCAGAATTTTACAGTAAGAGATAGTATGTGGTTTGAGATTTAATTTCATTTTATAAATTCAAAGGTAAATGTGCAGCACTATTTTCAGGGGGTTAGGTTGAAGCACATGTCTCTATCTACTCTTCACCCTATTCACGCTGCTTATGCTGCTATTCACAGTCAAATATAGTCTGGGTTTAAAAAAAAAAAAAGCCTTTAAAGTACAAAAAGTTTAAAGTAAGATCATCTTGCTTTGGAGACCTCCAAAAATTCCCAGTGAAAAAAGACAAACTGTACAATAATAACAGAATAATGAGTGTCCGCGGTGCTTCCTTCCCTCTCCACAGAGAAATAAAACTCGCCCACTCAGGAGTAAAATGGGACAGACAGGGATGGGATAACTTCATTGGTTGGGAATTTTAAACAGAGGAAAGTTGGAATCATCCCTCTCTTAAATTCAGTCATGAATATTTCCAGTTGGTGAAAAAAAAAAATCTCAGATGCTGCAGGAGCATCATGCACAATGGAGGGGTACCGTATGCCTCTGTTCATAAACGAAATAAAACAACAGGTTTAGATTTAGATTCACAGTCAAAGTGGAGGTGATTTTCTAGAGCAAAACCACTATTAAATCCTTGCCTAATTCAAATAAAACCTCCAGCTGAACTGTGCACACTTTCACCATTTTCAGATCCACAAACACTGTTTTTTCCATGACTTATGTTTGGAGAAGGGGCTAGCACTCACACTCTAAGAGATATACGCTAGGGCAGGGGAGAGACACAGTTATTCTGAATGGACTTTCCTGCTGTCAGTATGTCTGGTATGCTTTAGCCACAGACTCCAGTGGGATAGCTGGATCCTCTGCATCAGTATGAGGGTGTATGCATATAAATGGTCAAATACACAAATGGCCTAAACAAAACACAAAACATACAGTAGGACCATTAAGAAAAAAATGCTGCAGAAATGGATGGATGGTCCTTTTAATGATTGTCTAAATGCACACTACCATAACCACAAACTTTGTATCTGTAATTTTACTTTGTTGAAATGTTATTTACTTTGTGAAAAAAGAGTTTTTCATTGACATCACACAAGCCACATGTACACTGGAGGTCCATGCTGGGATCTAAGACCAGACCAGAGAGAGCAGACCACAGAGGGGCACTTATCCAAGACCTAACCCAGTCTGGACTGTACAACTGCACCAATACCAACACAACATGACCCAAGACTGCAGGGCATTTTACAGCCTTCATAATATACATATAGACCAGAGTAGAGAATGGTTAAGAAGTGGGCACGGACCTGGGTTAACCTGGGATGAGGCTGGTCCCAGTAGGCTCAGCAGGAGGAAGAAGTGCATGTCCGACTGGAGCTTCATCCCCAAAACATGGACCTGCTTCTTACCTGCAACATAGAGACACATCAGGTCAATGTAAACACACAGACAGGGTTCAAACACATATCACAGTCACTGCACGCCTGTAAGATGAAACTCTATACAGTTCTTATGGTTCCATGTAAAGCAGATCATTAAAGATTGTATAGAGAATTATCCAAGGAAGGAGAACTCCAGCGGCTGTCCTTTTTCAAATGTTGTGCATGCATGAATCCACCCGCTCCCTCACAGCTCCCTAAGTAGAAACGCCTCCTCCCGCCTCCTCCTCACATTTATGGTGTTTTTTTGTTTGTTTTTTTTACAGCCGGTGGACATTCAGAATTGCTGTTACTGCTGTAACTATACTGTACGTTTTCAAATTCTAAGTAAAAGTTACATGTTCAGAAGTAATTCAGCGACCAACGCGTCTTAGGACCCTCTGCTTCAACGCATGCTATCGCTGGAAGGAATCTCCGAAATCAAGTTACTTTAGCTTCGCTCCTTTTCCCCTTCTCTTTTTCTATCAGAAAACTGACTTTCCTTTGTGGCTAACTGGTAGTGGATTTGCCATTGCAACAAACTTTGTGCTAACTGCGAGGAAGCTACAGTTGGAAAAAGCCGCTAAGAACCATTACGTTGGTTGAGTAAACAGTGTCTTGCATGGAATGTGTGAGAGGCGAATGTAAGCCATGTGATCCCAGCGTGCCAGTAAGCCAGTTACGCTAGAAGCGTAGGAAGTTTGATTGACAACCTAACAGCCAACAGGTAACGAGGTAGCCTTGTTATCTATTGGTTAATGATCAAAGGAGAAGTTCAATTTGGTTATTGGTTAATGTTTATCTGGCCCCACCATGTCCACAACTGATGGATTTTTTGTAATTATAATTACAAGACTGCTGCATCCTCCATAGAACCTTTAATCTAACCTATGTGTATTTTTAATGTAAAATCCAATGGCCGTATGAAATCTAGAAGTAAAGCAAAGTAATATTATTGTTGTCACATTTGTCAAACTTGTGTACTTGTCCAAAAAAACCACAAACATTCAAAAATACGCTACTTACCGTTAGTTCAATTAGCTGATGCTAACTAGCATGATATAAGCTGTCCCCTTGGAGCTACGGACAGCACATTTATGTTGTCAGATTCCCAAACCATGTCAGTTTAGGCCTGTACCGTTTGCAGTAATTCCTCCATACAGGGTTTTGGATGGTCTGCTTACCTTGAGGGTTGTGTTTGGATGATTGCACATATCCTAATCATATTTATATATAGTCTATGACCGTAACCTAACCCGACCTCTCCAAATGTCTTTCTACAGTTTATGTTCACATCATAGACATAGACTGTACATGATTCACATTCATTGTGATCTGACCATCCACTAATGCATTGTGGGGAACTGAGTTCACTCTTTAACCACAGAGAAAACTCCTAGCACTGTGTCTTATTGTTTACCCACTGGTATTCATGGGAACCAAACACTTGTAGAACAAATAAATGGATCTTAATTAAAACCACACTTTTACTTCTCTCAATAAAAGGAAATAATTACATCCAACAATGGAATGGAATGGATTTATGGTTCAGTTGGAAATAGCCTTCTTGAATAACGTGTTAAGCTATTTGACAAGTAAAAATACATTTCATTTTAGTAACAAAGTGAAGGTAAGAACATAGGTTTTGCAGCCTCCATTTAGTCAATTAATAAATTCAGCTTTTAAAAAAATATTTTCTGCTATACATTATTATATATATATATATATATATATATATATATATATATATATATATATATATATATATATATATATATATATATATTTATTTTTTATTTTTTATTTCAGAACATATTGGACAGTTTTTTGTTTTTTTTTACTTTGCCCTTGTGAGACATTTGCTATACAGTGTTATAGTAGTAAATTGCAGTAGTGATTAGTGGCATAGCATCTGTGGGTATTTTTAAATAGTTGAAGTAGTAGTAATACTGGCTGGCTACATGCAATATTAGTCTAGTTGTAGGCTATTACAGTGGTGTAGTTAGTATAGCTTTATGAGTAGTCGTACGTGTTCCAGTAGAAGCATTTGTGGGAATAGTTGCAGTAGAAGTAATAGTAGTGCCAGCACATGTAAGAGTAATATATAGTTTATAGGTGAACATCATATAGAAGTGGCACATAGAATAGGGTGCAATGGGGTATCTATAAGTATTCATAGCAATAACATTGAGTTCTTTCATCTGAGATTATAGGAACAAATAAATAAATCATCTGAGATATAAAACCACAAAGACATGACTTCAGTTGTACACACACTGGCGACTACAAACTACCTCAAACGGACCACAGAGACCAACATCAACAGAAAAGGCTTTTGATTTTAATATAAAACATGAAATACAGACTGACAGGCAGGGGCAGGCTGACCAATATGGCATGTAAATAGGCCTCAACAATAAAGATCTGTCCATTAACGCGTCCTGGTTTGGGCTCTTTGTGTTTCTCCAGTGAGTGGGACTGAAACCTTTGTGATAAACTGCAGGGTTCTCCACAGCAGGACAACAGTTTGTTACATAACTAGGCTGCAGGATAATGTTAATGCTTAAGCAACAAAACCACACCAATTCAGATAATATAAAAAGTAAAAAAATGCATGTGCCTTAGCAGAAATAATAGTGTTCTATTTTTAAAAGTGCACTTTGTAACTTTTCTGGTGGAGGTTGCTGTTACCTTTTTGTTTCCATGGAGATGTTGTTGCTTTGTTTGCCAGAATGCGCCACTGTATTGCATTAAATGTATCTACCTCCATGGAGATAAAAAAGTAACACCACCAAACCAAGTTACATGCCAGATCTGTGGAGAGGTTAAGCGATAAAAAACCTGTAATGGAATAAATACTAGATAAGTTTAAGCCATACTGTGGAACATTTGAGGCAAAGCAATAACACCCCAAACGAACAAATATGATGACAGACCACAGACCCTACATCAGAAAAGTTATACAATGCACCTTTACGATGTAATTATTTAATTGAGTCTGGTCATCTTTAATTTTACTCATTTCAAACTAATTTCCAACAAAAATAGTATTATTGTCAACCCTCACCATTCTAGACTTCTACTTTTGGACCTATCTAAGGATTTGTTTCTTCACACTAATGATCATTTTATGGTTAGAATTTGGATTAAATCGACAGATGCAGATATTGTTGTAATTTCTGAATCTTGGTCGACTAAATCTATTGAAAATGATCACATTCAAATATCTGGCCACAATGTTTATCGTACTAATAAGCCTAATTAGGAGGCGGTATTGCAATTTATGTTAAATCAAAATTTGATGCCTCAGTAGTTCTGTCTGAATCCATCTGTAGACAACTGGAATTTTTGGCATTAAATGTGGAAATATCAAAGGGTCTGTGTATAACTGTTGTTGGGTGTTATAGGCCTCCATCTGCCCCCAATGAAGCATTACAATCCTTAAAGCATCTTTTTTCCAAACTGAATTACAGTGAACTTCTTTTAGCTGGTGATTTAAATTGGGATTGGCTTAATACAGTTTCAGATTATTTTAAATCTTTTTGTGATTCTTTTAATCTTACCCAGTTGGTGAATTTACCCACTCGACCAAACCTTAAAAGCCCTGATAAATCAACCTTGATTGACTTGATAATCACAAATGTTCCACATAAATTCTCATCCCTGGGTGTCTTCTGTAATGACTTAAGTGACCACTGTGTTGTTGCCGCCATTAGAAACACCAAGGTGCCCAAATCTAACCCTCGTATAGTTTATAAGAGGAACCTTAAACATTTTAATGAACAAGCATATCATCATGACTTGGGTAGTGTTGATTGGAAGATGATTAGGCTGGTACCAGATGTAGAGACAGTTTGGACATTTTCTAGGGACATTTTTATGGAAATTTTAAATAAACATGCCCCTTTAAGGAAATACAGCGTACAGGGGCGAGAAAACCCATGGTTCTCCACAGAGCTGGCAGATGCTATTCATGAACGTAACCAAGCCTGGGCCAAGGCGAGGAAAACTGACTCTCCCACAGATTGGACAGTTTTCAGACAGTTAAGGAACAAATGCTCTTCCTTCATTAAAAAAGCCAAATCAGAATATTATTTGTCCATCACAACTGAAAATCTAAATAATCCACAGAAATTCTGGAAAGTTATCAAGTCACTTTCAGTGAGTAAAAGCACCCTGGCTCTCCCTATTTTAAACAACTTAACACCTGTATATAATATATATATAAAACTGAGATTTTAAATTGTTTTAATAAGCATTTTATAGAATCTGGCTCTTTGTTTGACTCTTTTAGAACTGTCCCTAGGAAACCCTGCACAAATACTCAGACTTACACTGGAACTCCTTTTAATCTTGTGCCTTCCTCTGTGCAGGAAGTTCATAAAGCTCTCAAAAATTTAGATCACAGAAGATCTTCTGGTCCTGATCTGATAGATCCTTACTTTTTAAAATTGGCAGTGGACTTTGTAGCAGAGCCTCTTACAATCCTTTTTAACCTCAAAGTGGAAAAAAATGAAATACCTTCTGTATGGAAATCGGCTTTTGTCCTCCCCTTATTAAAAGGGGGTGACCCTGCAATCCTGACAAATTATAGACCAATATCCAACCTCTTGTTAGTGAACAAGTAAAAGAGTTTTTGTACTCAAATGACATTTTATCATAATATCAATCTGGCTTCAGAAAAAAACATAGTACCATTACAGCAGCAATGAAAGTGGTAAATGACATTACTGGTAAATGACATTACAACAATATTGTGCATCTCTTTTTATTGATTTGTCGAAAGTGTTTGACACCGTCGACCATGATATTTTAAAAATTAGACTGCTTCATTTTTTCAGAGCACACAGTAGCTTGGTTTTCAAATTATCTCAGCAATAGATCTCAGTGTATTAAATATGATGGTCTGTGTTCTGAGTTTCTTTCTGTCTACAAGGGGGTGCCACAGGGGTCTGTATTGGGCTCCCTCTTATTTATTATTTATATCAATGATTTAGGTTTAAATGTGTCAGATGCAAAACTGCATTTCTATGCTGATGACACAGTTATTTGCTGCTGTGGAGCAACTCTTGTTCAGGCTGTTGAATCTTTGCAGGAAGCTTTTATAACTGTCCAACACTCATTAATTAACTTGAAACTTGTTCTCAATGCTGATAAGACTAATTGTAAAAAGTTGCCTCAAATGATTCCCACAGTGTCCACTCTTGAAAGCAGTGAAATAGAGGTGGTTCATATGTACAAATACCTAGGTGTCTTAATTGATGACAAACTCACTTTCAAACTACATATAGATAATCTTGTGAAGAAACTGAGGCTAAAATTGGGATTTTATTTTCGAAATAAACTGTTTTTCTTTTTATGTAAAAAAGCATCTTGTCAATGCAACATTTTTACCTGTGTTGGATTATGGAGATCTTTTGTACATGAATGCTGCTGCTCAATGTCTTCGAATGATTGATACTGCTTATCATGCTTCTTTGAGTTTCATTACAAACTGTAAAATATCCACTCACCACTGTGATTTATACTCTCGAGTGGGATGGCCTGCTCTGGCCACTCTCCTTATCTATTGCTCCGTTGTCTGCGTGCCTCTCTTGTTTTTTTTGTCATTTTCTCGCTTTTTGGAGCAGATTTTCCAAATTCCTAAAATATGGATGTGATCAGCTGGACCCTCAGCACGGAGGAGTGCCGCTCCGGGAGAAGCGGTGTGTCCGGATGGTACTTTCTGCTGCTGGATATGTGAGGGACTCGTATCGTGCGTGGCAAGTTGTATGTCTGGCACCAATGTATCTAGAGGATGTGGAGGATATTTACGTATTCGGATTTCTGATAGCTGGACATCTGTTAATTGGCTTGGGATTGTCCATGATCTATCGCAAAATTTGTAAGCTGGCAGCAAGTAAAGAGGCCCCCAAGCTGTCTGCAGCAATTTCGAGCCACTGTGAAGCCGTGGGAGATCTCGTGAAAGGATTACATCAGAAAGTGGGACAGGTTGAGGACCTTTTGGAAGGATTTCAACCGAAGGAAACATCTCGACGTTTGGATATCATGACGGGCATGGTTACAGAACTGTGTAAAGCCAACACAGGGCAGTTGGAACTAATGAGATCTCTCATGAATCTTCATGGCGATATGAAGATGGTGGTCTGGCAAAACCCAAGCTCAATCTAAATTCTTCACCTGGGTCTCTAAAAATGTATTTCATCATGTTAAATTAATCCCTTTGCAAATTATGTCTCCCTGTGAAAATCTGTCTCCAACAGTTATCTGTGTTTTGACTTCACCTCCCTGCAAGAAACACTCCAAGGCCACAGATGTGGTTTGTTATCATGGACTTATGACTACATAAACATGGCACACTATTTGGCACACTGACACTGACACGATTGAGTAAAATGTTCCCTGTCTTTTAGAAAGGTCTGATCTCTGCTCTCGGTTCAATCAATTTCATTGATTTCCAATCTGATCTCCCCATACCCCTTCCTTATGTTGCCAAAGAAAAAGATCACCGTATGTTATATCTCCAATTGTTTTTCTGTCATTACATGTTGTAAAATTGTCACTGATTGTATTGCATCTTTTCTACTCTGCATCTCCCAGTCGGCGGTGCGCGCATGCGCAGCGGCCCCTCCCCTAGCCACTCTATCACTGTCCTGCCTGGTTAGTGGGGAAACGAAATTTCGAATTCACTCTATGTACATGTACATGATTGTTTTCGACAATAAAGCAAACTATGACTATGACTATGACTATGACTAGTCACTGGTACACTTTCATTTATAAGGCAATATTGGGGCTACTGCCTTCGTACATTTGCACCCTAATTGGTCTGAGAAATGCTGAATCATATTCTCTTCGTTCACAAGACTATTTGTTGCTTTCTGTTCCTTATGCTCGTACAGAGCTGGGTAAAAAGGCATTTGTTTACTCTGCACCTTTTGCATGGAATATGCTACACAAAGATTGGAAACTAACTGATTTAATTTCGTTGAGCACTTTTAAATCCAAACTGAGAGCTTTTGAGACCAATTCCACAATCTGCACTTGTTTTTTTTATAATGTTTTTAAACTTTTATGTCAATTCCACAATCTGCACATGTTTTTTATAATGTTTTTAAACTTTTATGTCTTATCTGTGTAAATATGTAACTGTGTTTTGTGTTTGCTGCTGCCTCTTGGTCAGGACTCCCTTGAAAAAGAGGTTCTTAATCTCAATGGGACACTTCCTGGTTAAATAAAGGTCAATAAATAAAATAAATTTTAAAAAATTGTCCTTGAGCAAGACACTTAATAATGGAAAGTCTTACAGTAATAATGTTACTTTTTCTAATGGACTATTCTGACATATTTTTGCTTGAGGTCAAAGAGTTTTAAAGTAATAATTCAATGTCTCATTATTATGCATTTCAAAAATCCCTTAAATGTGTAGTACTTCTTCTGTTACTGCTGCTCTTCCAAAATCTCTCGCCAAACGCAGGGTTAAACATACTCACAGGATCGCAGTGTAAATCTAAACTTCACCAAAGCATTGTGGGAATTTCACTGAGACTCCATTGGTTTGTGTGGACTATCAGACATTTCCTGCTCTTCATCGATGGCCAAAAGCAACAGACATTTGAGCACCGGCAAAACAAAAGCACCAGAGGACTGGGATCACGCCTATACTTTTTTAAATTTTGTATTTATTTTTTAATTTAAATTTAAAATGAACTTAAATGGTACTACTTTTACTCCTTCATCCAAAACCAATATAAATTGTATTTCTTTATTGACAGTTATTTGTAATTAATGCAGATGCTAGGTGCTGTATAACATAAATCTGGTACCATTAGTAGTACCATTTAAGTTCATTTAAATTTAAATAAAAATAAATAAATACAAAATAAAACAAGCATTACTTTTAAAATGTATACTAAAAATACAGACATTCAGAAATCACTGTGACTTATCTAATTTTAAAAGGTAAAGTTTTGACCAAATGTGTTAAGAAAGTACATTAGCAAGAGTTTCTAGGTATTTTCCAACTTTTGGCTCTGCAAGTACCACATACAGTGCCGTGAAAAAGTATTTGCCCCCTTCCTGATTTCTGTGTTTTTTGCATATTTATCACTCAAAACATTGTCAGATCATCAAACCAATTTTAATATCACACAGAAACAACCCAAGGAAAGACAAAATTCAGTTTTTGAATGATGATTCCATTTATTAGTGCACAAAAAAAATCTAAACCTATCTGGCCCTATGTGAAAAAGTAATTGCCCCCTTAATCTAATAGCCAGTTGAGCCTCCTTTGACAGCAATAACTGTAACCAAACGTTTGCGATAATTGGTGATGAGTCTTTCACACCGCTGGGGAGGGATTTTGGCCCACTCTTCTATGCAGAATTGTTTCAATTCTGCCATATTGGAGGGTTTTCTTGTATGAACTGCCCGTTTAAGGTCACACCACAGCATCTCAATCGGATTTAAATCCGGACTTTGACTTGGCCACTCCAAAACCTTAATTTTGTTTTCTTTGAGCCATTCAGAGGTGGACTTGTTGGTGTGTTTTGGATCATTGTCCTGTTGCATGATCCAAGAGCGCTTGAGTTTGAGGGCACGAACTGATGGCCGGACATTCTCCTTCAGGATCTTCTGGTAAACAGCAGAATTCATTTTTCCGTCAATCACAGCAAGTTGTCCTGGTCCTGAGGCAGCAAAGCAGGCCCAGACCATCACACTGCCACCACCATGCTTTACTGTGGGCACCATGTTCTTTTTATCAAATGCTGTGCCATTTTTACGCCAGATGAAACGGGCTGCAGACCTTCCAAAAAGTTCAATTTTAGACTCATCGGTCCACAAAATGTTTCTCCAAAAGTCTTGAGGGTCATCAAGGTGCTTTTTGGCAAAGGTGAGACGAGCCTTTGTGTTCTTTTGTGAAAGCAGTGGTTTTCTCCTGGGAACTCTTCCATGGATGCCATTTTTGGCCAGTGTTTTTCTAATGGTGGAGTCATGAACACTGACCTTAACTGAGGCCAACGAGGCCTGTAGTTCTTTCGATGTGCGTCTAGGTTCTTTTGTGACTTCCTGAATGAGCCGTCGTCGCACTCTTGGAGTAATCTTAGTTGGTCGACCACTCCTGGGAAGGGTTGCAACTGTTCCCAGTTTCCTCCATTTTTGAATAATGGCTCTGACAGTGGTTCGCTGGAGCCCCAGAGCTTTGGGAATGGCTTTGTAACCTTTTCCTGAATTATAGACTTCTATCACTTTTTTTCTCATTTGTTCTTGAATTTCTTTGGATCGTGGCATGATGTGTTTGTTCTTGAGATGTTGTAGCCAACTTCACTTTGTTTGACAGGAACTATTTAAGTGATTTCTTGATTCAACACAGGTGGTGACAATCAGGTGTGGGTGTGGCATGTAGAACTGAACTAAGTTTTCTCAAAACTGTGGTTAGTCACAGTTAGTTTGTGATTTAACAAGGGGGGGCAATTACTTTTTCACATAGGGCCAGATAGGTTTAGATTTTTTTTGTGCACTAATAAATGGAATCATCATTCAAAAACTGAATTTTGTCTTTCCTTGGGTTGTTTCTGTGTGATATTAAAATTGGTTTGATGATCTGACAATGTTTTGAGTGATAAATATGCAAAAAACACAGAAATCAGGAAGGGGGCAAATACTTTTTCACGGCACTGTATAACAAACCCAAACCAATGCAATCATTTTGACTTGACAGTTACAAAGTTCAGGCTTCCATTATGCACATATGTTCTGTATGAATAATAAGTCTACTGTTGTTTTTGAGTCTTTGCCCAAAGTTGGTTCATCTCAGCGCCAAAGTAAAACAGCACTGATGTGATTATTCATGTTTCATGCTTTTATGAGAAATGAAAATGTAAAAATCTCCTTCAAAAATGAAAAGAGTCACATTTATAACAGGGAAGAAATTTTTATTTGTATTTATTTGTACAGTGGTACCTCACCTTACGAAAGACCCTACATACGAAAAATCCAAGTTACGAAACGCCTTCACGTCAAATTTTGGTCTCTAGATACATCATCAGTAGGGTAAAACTAACCTGTCTCACGACGTTCTAAACCCAGTTCACATTCTCTTAGTGAGTGAACAATCCAGTGCTTGGTGAATTCTGCTTCACAATGATAGGAAGAGCCGACATCGAAGGATCAAAAAGTGACGTCGACACGGCGCGGGATGGAGCCGCGGTGCCCGGGCCGTGCCTCCCCCTCGGGGCCGCGGGGCCGCGCAGCTCGGTCTGGTCTGGTCCCGGTTTGGTCCGGGTCTGGACCTGATCCGGTCCTGGTTTAGACCTGGTCTAGACCTGGTTTAGTTCTGGTCTAGACCTGGAAGTCTTGCCGATAGAGCACCTTTCTCGGCCCACAGTGTCAGCCCCCCGGCTCTGGAAGTCACATAGAATCAGAGCCCGCCCCGTTCTTATTCCCGCTGAAAGAGCGTCTTTCTCGGCCTCTTAGCTTTAGCGCGGAATGCGCAAGGAGCGCGGAGACACGAGCAACGCGCTCCTCCAACGGCACTGTCATGTCCCGGGATAATCCTGGTTTAATCCAGGTCCAGTCCAGGTTTAGACCTGGTTTAGTTCTGGTCTAGACCTGGTTTATTCCAATCAGGACGCAGAACACAAATGTTACACTATAAAAAAAAAGTTACACTATAAAAAAAAACCCTTGGAACAGATCAGGCCTTTTCCATTGAAATACCGGTAGCTACCCAACTTACGAAAAATTCACGTTACAAAACCACTTCTGGAACGAATTAATTTTGTAAGGTGAGGTACCACTGTATTTGTAAAGAGCAAATATATTACATTTGTAATTGTTGTGACAAAGCATTCAAGTGTAGTAGTGCACACCGTCAAAGTAAAAGGTGAGAATAGAACTTTTAGGTGGTAGCCAAAGTGATAGTATTATATTATATTTGATTTAAGTCAGTAAACTTACATTTTATTTTGTTTTGTTGTCTGGTGTGCACTGGTCGTATATTTTTGGCCAAGTAACATGTATGGGTGACTAGGCTGATTGCCTGTACTAGTTGCTGCTATATACAGAAGTATGTTTACACGTTGTTTTGGAAATGTTTGTGAGATGTATAAGTATGAAATATATAAAACACAAAACTCAAGGATTTGTTACAGTTATATATCCTTCACTTTCAAAGAGCAAGAACATTACTTTCCCCAGCTCTCAGGCCTCACTGGTTTGACCTTTTGGACTCCAGTCTGAACGCTTCTTTTTTGGCTCATAATTGTAATCTTTTCCTGTTGATTCAAGTTGCAGCCACTTCCCTTTTAGACTCCTTTAATAAATCACTGAAACACAAACACGTAGCAGCGCGTGTGTATTTATAAGACACAAATGTGTTTACCATAGACTAAAGTGTGTTTGTGTAAAATCAGACTGATAAATTGGCTTCAAAAGACTTACAGGGCAGGGAGCGTACATGTTTTGATCCTTCTTGTTTTTAATCTAGCACCTTATGGAGTTATGGAGTTTCAGGGAACAAATGTATGTTGTTGTTTTTTTTAACATAATGACTGATCAGAAAGCAAATTAATTTAATCATTGTGGACTTCTTAGCCTAAACAATCAGACCAATAAACTTTACATTTTAACTTGTGAAACCAATGAAATACTTCTTAAATAGTCTATGTTTTGTGTTAGGATAAGATGAAAGATCCAGAGTCCCAAGGAGTCAGTAAAGGACCAAATCATTACTGTGGTTCATATACTTTTGATAGAGGTTGCCATGATTATGTTGTCAGTCTCAGTATCCTTTACCCAACAATAAAACCATTGGTGAATTGAACTGAATTCTTAGGTCAATACAATGTCTTTACCTGCAATAATTGTGCAGTATGGGGTTGCTCCATGACTGTTTTATTTAGTTTTCTATATTGTTTTTGGCTAATCTAACTATTGACGTTTTGCCCATGCACAACAAAGATTTTCTCCAAAATAGAGACCATTTACATCCAAAGTATACATTTCTTGGTAGGCCCATTTATTAACTGTTCAATATTTCTAAAGTTAACTAAAGTCAGAGTATAGGCAGAACTTTCCCCTTGAGATTCCATGACATTTCTTTCAGTTAATTAACCAAATTATGCAGAAATGAGCCATGTTTGGCTTGAACTTCAGCTCCTCTGATGTCAGGTCTGTCCTCCTGTTACCACGACAACCACACAAACACACGTTACCTCGTTCTGAAGAAGATGGGAAAAATAACACCATCACATTCACTGCATTAGCTGGGTCAAAATGTCACTGCTGCTTTAGGTCCACATGCAGAGAATATTTAAGATGAATTATAGAGCACTTAACCAGGTAAAAATCCTTCCATTGTTAGACACTCATCAGTTGCATTCACTCTTTTGAAAGAATTATGCCATAAACCAAACAAACTACTGCACAAACCACTGCACAGGTGGAAAGTTACATTTACATTAATTCACTATGAATATATCAGTATCAGTGTCAGGTTGAAAAGCACAGACATATAAATGTTGTACTGTGTTGTAATTTGTAATTTGTTTTATTAGTGTAAAAATAGGCCAAAAGTGAATTTATATATTTGAATATTATATTTGAATATTATATGGACAGACAAGTGCCAACATGGCATGGTCAGTCACCAATTTCAGTGTTATATTTATAAAACATTTCTTTGTGCCTTACAATTTTAAAGGTGCATTGTGTAACTTTTCTGGTGGAGGGTCCATCAAATGCTTGTCTCCATGGAGATGTTGTTGCTTTGACTGAAATGCTTTACACTATGGCATTAAACCTTTGTATCTTCATGGAGACCAAACCAGAACAAGTTACAGGTAGGATCTGTAGAGAGGCGACCCAGTTCAGCCAGAATGCCTATTAATCTAGACATTTTGAGCTATAAAACCCACTGTAAGGTAGTGCTGTTTAATGTCATACTGTGGAACATTCCAGGCAGAGCAATGACATATCTATAGAAACAAGCAGGTGATGAACTGCAAACCAAAAAGTTACATAGTGCACCATTAATATAACTCATTTCAATGTATTATTTTTCTTTACTTATATCCAAATAATGAGAAAAGACTACAACTGCAAAAGACAAACATTCCTATTCAGAGGTTCTGCCCATTTCCACTACAGGCCAGTGATTTCAGATTATCATTCCAGATATCCCTGTGTGTTTGTATGCTGTCAAAACAGACTCTGATCCTCATCTCCTCAACTGTTCATATCAAAACACAAGCTACTCCAACATTCATGAAAATAAACCAGGTCCAATGACACTTATAAAAAATGTGCAAATATGAACAAAAAAAAAACTCACTTTAAATGTTCAAAGCAACTGAAATACTCTTTATGCTCTAGGCAGGACATCTAGGGGACAAAATGGAGAGAAGAAGCATCAAAAAGGAACAGAATGTTTCGGTAAATGACAAGAGACATAATAAAGGTGTTTGAGTTTCCACTGGTCATCTGCGCTGTTCCAGATTTTAAGATACACTGCACACAGGGGGAAATTTTGAGAAATAAGCTTAGAGACACACCGTTATTATAAGACGTATTCCCTCATTGCAAATTAATATTGTTTCTTGGTAGACACATGGCAAACACACCACCTGCCACCATATTTATTCTAGCTGCTAATGCAAACAAATAGGTAGTTTTGATTTTGTTTTGTTCTAAGATGAAAAACAAGCTATTATAAGTGAAAAGCCATGGAAAGGCTGTTTGATAGATCCAGGATGACGCTGGCTGCCCTGCATGACAATACAATAGTTTGCAAAAAATTATACAAAATGCAATAATATCCAACTCACTGTGTCTAAAAGTTGTGCCAGTCCCCAATTATATAATATTCTCTTTGGACAAGCAGAAAGTTGTGTTTATTGTATTAGCCCTGAGTGGATGGAGGACTGCTTGACTCTGAGGTTGTGTGTTCCCCTAAAAATCACGTACAGGAAGTGGTGAAGGACACACTCCTCTCATAATCAAAATCCAAGCGACACCTTCTCGATCAGATTTCACATTAGGCTAATAAATACACTGTGCAATGATTACCAAAGTTAACCAATTTGCTTTTGAGTTTTATAAGCCTACAATATAGGCCTGCATCTCATACTTGTCTAAGCGTGGCTGCATTTCTTTAGTTTGACTTCAGTGTTTTTTTTCCAGAGGGTCACAGAGGAAAACATTAGTTAAATCAACACAGGTTTGGCCAGGTCTGTTTCCAGCCAAGTTTGTTTTTATGAGAAATGCTGTTATGAGGTTTGGCTTTTTAACTCTTTGGCAAAAGAACTAACCCCTTAAAACTCATACATAACACTTTTATGCATAATGATGATGAATATGCGTTGCCAACAGTTATCCACATTATATACCAAAGACTTATACAAAAACACATACAGTTCTATACAGGCTTCTCTAAGAGTGGGGGAGCAGCATCTCTACTCTGAGCTTCTTGTACTCATGGGAAAAGTGAATTTTGGCTTATTGTCTCAACTTCTTCAGCAAAACTTTTTTTTTAAATAATTTATCCTAAAATCAGTGTCCAACATGGCTCATTACATTTGCCTATATATTTGTATGTATAGTAAGCCCAGACATGCCAAGGCCAAACTAGTACTTGAGCCACAGCACTGCCACATGATTACTGCACCACCTCCACACGGTACACTCCATAACACTGCATGTGCTTCCTATTATGTCCTCCTGTTTCTCCCTCTGGACCGTAACAAAGCATTAAATCTTTTTTCTCAATTTTATGGGATGTGTGA
Source organism: Paratrypauchen microcephalus (assembly GCA_036785185.1). Classification (NCBI taxonomy): domain Eukaryota; kingdom Metazoa; phylum Chordata; class Actinopteri; order Gobiiformes; family Gobiidae; genus Paratrypauchen; species Paratrypauchen microcephalus. The sequence goes on from JAVJIX010000008.1 coordinate 6,211,397, forward strand.
AATTTAAATCGCATTTTCACAATAAGAGCCAGGTGGGAACATATTCTAAACATTCAAAACAGTACAGTGTGTTATTACAATGTTCTTGGCCCAAGCAGTCATCAAAATGCTCTGTTGTGCAGGAAAGACAAGGACACCTAAAGAGACATGTCTAACTGCACATGTGTAATTGTAAGACACTGTAGACCACAGAGTACATGTAATAATACAGGGCTGCTCTGTAAGACTCAGAAAGATTGATTTGAACGCAACATGAAACTTTACGGAGCGGTTTTAGGAGACAAATGAAGTTATATTGTTTGAATAGTATAAGTGTGTATGAACTATGGTAAGGACATTTATGTGTACTGTAAATCATGGCTTGCTTTATGGCACCTCATACAGAATTTCTCACTGAAACAAATTGGCCATAACATTATAACCACTGTACTATTTTGAACAAGAGGTTGCAATTTCAGAGATCTTTTTATTAAAACTAATATATTACCAAGTGTGGGGGGTGAATGACTGATGCCCTTCTGACCAATTGACCACCCTTTAATATACAGCTATGTAAAAAAATAAGAGACCACTGCATTTTTTTCTGAAATCAGCATCTCTACATGTATTACAGCCATTCCATTCCAGCGTCTGTTGAATTCCAACACAAACACAAAGCTGAGCTACTTCAGTTCTTGCACCAGGAGTGGAATAAAGTCATCCAAGAACAATGTGAAAGACTTGTGGAGAGCATGCCAAGACGCATGAAAGCTGTGATTAAAAATAAGGGTTATTGCACCAAATATTGATTTCTGAACTCTTCTTAAGTGTTCTTAGTATTATGTTGTTTTAAAATGAATTCAATCTTGTTTCTTTGCATTGTTTGAGGTCTGAAGACATGTATCTTTTTTGTTATTTTGACCATTTGTCATTTTCTGCAAATAAATGCTCTAAACGATAATATTTTTATTTGGAATTTGGGGTAAAAGTTGTCAGTAGTTTATAGAGTCAAACAAAAATGTTTCTTTTGCCCAAACACATACCTATAAGTAGTAAAATCAGAAAATCAGATAATTTTGCAGTGGTCTCTTATTTTTTTTCCAGAGCTGTATTTTGACCACTGCAGAACACCCCACAGTTTTGGACATTTTGCAATAGTTCAATCAAATTAAAATCTTATTTTCCAGTTTACTCCTATTTTAAATTTAAAAGGCCAATATTATGCTATTTTCTGATCTATGTATAATGTTGTTTCCTCATCACAAACATACCTGGAGTTGTGTCACACATGTTTACCATAACTGTACATATTTAGGCTGAGTTCTTCTTTCAAACAGAAAACATTCTGTTCCACCTTCCAATGACATGTGGTAATACAGAATGTGCTCCAGTGTGTTTTTAAACACCATACGCTTGAATCATTTGGATGATTTTAGCCATGGAATTGCCACTCTCTTCTGAACAAAAAATACTGCTTTATGACATCACAAAGCATTTTGAGCTTTGGAGATCTAGACAGACTAATAATAAAGGGTTACTCAAAGTGCGAATGAAGCAAAACACAAATCCAGGTATGTTTTTGAGGAGGTAACAACATTTTAACATGGCTTAAAGCTCACAAGAGTCAATTTTGGATAATGTAGGAGAATGTAGAGTATTTTGATGGCAATTTTGGATAAGTGGCAATGGCCGCATGGGTGTGGTGCTGTTGGCGTTATCAGTAAATTGCCAGTGAATGTAACAATTAGCCAGGACCCATCTGGAGAGAATTAGTTTAGCAGGGACTCATAAAGCTGCCAGCCCTGACCCCAACGCCTCACAGGACAAAAGGTGTGACCCAGTAGGATTATGCACACCTGTAAATACTCACCTAACTGATTTCAATCTTTCACCCAAATATTTTTTAGAATAAAGTGCAATGACAAGGCGGTGTTGGTTATGTAAGGAGAGAAGGCCCAAATCTTTACTGGAAATCCATTTTGATTGAATTTGCAGGCGCTAAAGTGCACAGCTACACTGTCAGGATGGAAAAACAGCATCTACAGCCAAAATACTTGCTCCGTTTTCTTTCTACTTCCCCTGTTAAAGCTGAAGTCCATCCAGAGCAGAGACGAGAGGGGAGCTTTCTTTCAACCAAATCGGTCATATGAACTTATCACAAAAACAAACGGGGGATTAACGATGCACGCTATACTGTACTGAAATCTAATATGTTTTTAATAGTAAAAGTTGAAACTAAGAAATCAGTCATTAATTTGAACTCTTTGAGGAGAGCAAAACAAATAAAGGTTTTTTATGGAGAGCACAGGATAAGTATAACTTTGAAGAAGAAATAATGTGTTTAGTAATACTTTCTAAACTTTGTAATTAATTTAGAAATAGTAACTGGTAGACCGCTTCCCATGAGCGCCTTATACACAATATTAATGGAAAACTACAATTATTCATTGAGATTTGGGAGCCCTTCTTTAAGCAGACTGAACAACCCTAAGTATTATATCTAGAGGTAATTAAAGTATTGGCTGGCCGGGGGAGGGGTGGGAGGGGATAATAGGGGCACATGGGGTTTTAAAACAAAAAAACAAAAACAAAAACAAAAAACAAAAAAAACCCACTGAAATAGGCACAGACTCTTTTTTTTTGTAATAAACTTTGATTTGAATATTGGAAATAGATGAAATTTTGGTTTGACACTAAAACGGAACAATGAAATGACAGATTGTTTATCACTTTTTTCGTTGTTAATTGAAATACAAAAAAAAACGAACAGCGCAAGGACCGATGTAATTGCATTTAATTTATTTCTGTAAATCAGACACATAATGCACCTTTAATTTCTCTATATTGTCTCTTGAAATAAAAACTAAAAAAAAAGAAAAAAATAGCAACTGGTATACTAAGTAGTTAAAATAGATTACAAAAAGTTGAAGTTTTACCATTCAGTGCATTTATATATCACAAATTGTATTAGTGGTGGTAGTTGGCTTAAACTTATAAGTGAATAATTATCCTACGGGACATATTGGTCAACATGATGCTAAAAACTACACTGTCCTAAAGTTAGCCAAACTGACTGATTTCTTCTTCTAGTTTCCTGAAAAGCACCAAATGGTCCAGATGTTGTCCACAGAGTAATATATCAGCTCTGACAACTCACTCATTGCGAAGGCTCTACCCTCGTCTGCGTCATGTGGGCTGTTTGATGCTCAGTTTGTCCCTGTAATTTAAGAAACACTGTGTGGAGGCGGACTGCAGAAGGAGATAATGAAAGAAATGAATGAGAGGAGAGAAACAGCCACATGTAAACGGCTGCAGGCGACCAGAGAGGCACACGCCACATGTGCAAACACAGACGGTCTGAGACTTTGTGTATCTACGTCTATGTGTTTTGTTTTAACATTTTGCAGAATTTGGATGTTGTAAAATGACAAAAATGACTGAGCCGAACTGGGAATTGAACCAAACCCTAAAACAACAGCTGTTCAAAAAAAATGACTCAAATGCCTCTTTTGAATAAATTGCTTTGGATCAGAAGACCTTTCAACAATTCTGTGTCTTTTAAAAAAGTGTCCCATGTTAAATGCACACACTGATTTACATTTATTATTTAAAACATTTTTTCTTGTTCGAAGTCTCCTTTCAATATAACCCTTATCTTACTCACACTGGAGCCACAGCTGCACTGGGGCAGGCTGACAGAGATGTGACATTAATTATGTGCCAACAAGCTAATTACTCACAACCCTTTGGCTTGCTTTGTCTTGAGATATCTTGCTGAAGGACACAATGACACTGTATGAACTCTGGCTGATGAACTGCCTGATAGGGCTTCTCCAGTTTGACTTAGCCTTCTTTCATTTGAACCTGATGACGCTGTAGAAGTGAAACGCGTTGTTCACTCTAAGCCCAATAAAGGATAAGAGGAAAGTCAAGCGAGCGTGCAGTAAACTTCTTTTTTTCTGGAATTATTCAATGTTCCTGCTGTTACCAGCACCTGAAAGCTGTGCATGGAGTTTTGAACTTTTGAAAATGTTGTACTATTTTATATCATTTGTTAAAGGTGGACTATGTAACTTTTTGGTTGGGTGTCTGTCACCTGCTTGCTTCTATGGAGATGTCATTGCACTGCCTGGAATGTTCCACAATATGACATTAAACAGCTCTACCTTACGTTTATTTAGTTACAAGTGGCTCAAAAATGCCTAGAAAAACAAGCATTTTGACTATGACCGGGGTCGCTTCTCCACAGATTTGACTTGTAACTTGATTTATTTTATGATAAAAGGAGAAGTTCAATTTGTCAACTGGACAAAGTTTGTTTGGTTGAAAACGTTTCGCCGCTCATCCGAGAGGCTTCGTCAGCTCTGGTTCTAATGCTGGTTAGACCCTGTTTAAATCTAGCTGCCGGGAGGAGCTACCTACCCTGAAAAAACTCTGAAACTATCCCCACTAATCTGTCTCTTTTGTTCTACGCATTCCTCTGGCGTCTAGTATTAGCATATCTATTAGCCCTAGGAGGCGCTCACTACACTGAAATAGCTCTGTAACTATCAACTAATCTGTCTCTTTGTATTTCAAGCCTATTCAAGTTCAACTCTTTGAAATACAAAGAGACAGATTAGTTGATAGTTACAGAGCTATTTCAGTGTAGTGAGCGCCTCCTAGGGCTAACAGATATGCTAATACTAGACGCCAGAGGAATGCGTAGAACAAAAGAGACAGATTAGTGGGGATAGTTTCAGAGTTTTTTCAGGGTAGGTAGCTCCTCCCGGCAGCTAGATTTAAACAGGGTCTAACCAGCATTAGAACCAGAGCTGACGAAGCCTCTCGGATGAGCGGCGAAATGTTTTCAACCAAACAAACTTTGTCCAGTTGACAAATTGAACTTCTCCTTTTATCGTGGATTCTACCTGGACGACTGAGGGACTTTTCACGCATCTTGATTTATTTTATTTATTTTAATTTGGACAATGCATATTAATTAACATGACAACAAACAGCATCAATGTAAATATGCTGGAATTAGCACAATAGCTACTTTACATTCGTTGTCCTAAGGCAGGTCAGAACAGAAGAACATTTAGAGGAACACACAGAAGAGACAGAAGTGCACATCGACATGACAGCAACTGAACAACTATAGACCATTCTCTGAGTTTAAGAGGCCCCAAGAAGAAGAAAACCTGTGAGAGCATGTTTGATTATTTTTCAACCAATGTTTCAGCGTGTTCTTGAAGGTTGAGAAAGACCCACAGTTCCTGACATGAGCAGGTAATGTGTTCCATGACTGTGATGCTCATTTGGCCAAATTTGGTCCTGTGTCTCTGCATGTTACAGTCTCCTCTGGTCAGTGCTCTCGTGTTAACTCGGTTAGTAGTTTTTTACTTGTAAAATCCATTAATGGTGGAGGAGCGAGTCCATTTAAAACTTTAAAAATAAGGCAAGTGTTCATAAATACCTGATAACTTTCAAGCTCAAAAATATTATACTTACTTAAGATATTACAATAGTGATACTGTAGAGGCTTTTTGTGTTTTCAATGTTTTTTTGAAGAGGGACTTTAGGGGCTTCAGGATGGCCTCTGATGTTTGAGTCCATGTGGTTTAGCAGTAAGATCTGTGGCTGAGTATCATGGCATGCATATATGCCTTTGCTGATTCTGTCGTCAGATAAGGTCTGATATGTTTGAAGTTTGACAGATTTAATTTAATTATATGTTTTTTTAGATGCTGTTTAAAATTTAGATTAGACTCAGAAACTACCCCAAGGTATTTAAATTGTTCAACCATGTCTAATCTTTCCCCATTGACCAACACAGATGGTTGCTTGCTCCCTACTGGCTGTCAGGAGAAAAACATGCAGACTGTTTTTTTAGTGTTGAGATGCAGGCCAGAGTCATGGAGCCAGTGGGACACTGGTACCATGGCACCCGAGAGCACTGTGGCAGCTTCAGATTTTGTTTTTGCATGAGCATACAATACAATTCCATCTGCAAATAAACACATTTTTACACTCTTACAAACATTTGGTAACTTGTTGATCTATAAACTAAATAAAATTTGACCTAATATTGAGCCTTGTGGGACTCCAGCTGAGCAAGTGAGTAAAGTTGATTGTAAATTTTCAATCTGTAAAACTTATTATCTGTCCAACAGGTAGGATTTCACGCAGCAGAGGGCATTGTTAGAGAAATTAAAATATGTAAATTTTTCAAGAAGGACAGTATGATTGATAGTGTCAAAAGCACGTTTCAGGTCAAGGAACACAGCACCCTCAAAGCCGCCCTGGTCCAGTAGATGTTTTAGATTTTCTAGAAAATAGCAAGTGGCTGTCTCTGTGAAGTGATTCTTCCGAAACCCAAACTGCATAGGATGAAGAGTAGTTTCACTATTGTTTAGGTGTTCAGTTAGCTGTGTAGCAACCCATTTTTCTGCAATTGAAATGATTGGCAAAATACTTATTGGCCGATAGTTCTCTGGTTTATTTTGTCTCCTGCCTTAAATACTGGGGTATCCCTGGCAACTTTCCATGATGATGGCCTAATACCACGTTTAATGGACTGATTTATTATGTGTGCATTTGGACTTGCAAGTGTCTCTTTGTGAAGCTTTAAAGGTACACTGTGTAGGATGGTGGTGCATTGGTGGATGGTGGGTATTGCAATTCCGGTTCTAGCTACGGCAGACTTCGAGGGTCATAAACAACAGTAATAAGTAGCAGAATCTCCAAGGAACCAGTAGGTGGCGGTATGCGCAAGCAACGCATAACCTGCCATTAACCCGAAAGTGAAAGTGTGTGAAATCCACGGGCCAGTACCGACAGCTATAAAGAAAACGGCGAAGGCGGAGCCCAAAATACAGTATGTCCTTCTGCGGCTCTCGTAATGAAAATGGATGCAGGTGAAATCGACTATATCTAAGTCCAACAGAATACTTTGATTTCATGATGGAAGTGAAAAGGCTTGGAAAACACTGTATTTTTGTATGGGTATCTTCAATTTCGGTAATTAACGGGTAAAAATCTTACACAGTGTACCTTTAAGAAGATTTGGTTTGAGCTCCATGAAGATGGAAAGGTTTAACGCCATATTTGTGAAACATTACAGTCAAAGAAACATCTCTTTGGAGAAAAGCATTTTACGGGGGCCTTCCAACAGAAAAGTTACACAATGCACCTTTACATTACATTAAACTTCAACCCTCTATTCTGATTGATGGATGCATATTTTTCTTTTTCAAATGAGTATTCCATTGCAATCAGATGGGGCTGTCCAACTAAATACAGCAAAATAATTAAAAGTGTGCTATACTAAATGCAGTCTGTATGTAGTGACATGTAACTAAATCTCTTCTAAATAGCGAGTGATGAGAGGCTGGTTTGGGCAAGGTCGGAGGTCAAGCATGTGTGGGATGCAAAGTCAACACAGCGGTATTTAAAACCTGATATTCTCTGAAATGGCACTATTTTTACCAAATTACAGCATGCACCTCAAGTTGCTTCATGCCCTGTTGGTTTTACTGTTGCTCAAAGCATTGATTTGCAAACTTCACCAATCATCGCACGAGTAAGTAAAGCCCTGACTCTGATTTCAATGCAGTGAAATTATAGGCTGTGTATGTGAGTATGTCATTCATCTCTGAGCCTCTGGACTAAAGACCGCTAATTGAAACGACATGTTGAGGAGATGACAGCTGCTAATGTAGCTGCACTTGAAGAGCCACTCACCACTGGGACTGCTGGAGCCTACAACAAATCGTTGTCAGTGTTATGATCAGAGAAAAATGTATTGAATTACAAAACTGGAAGACGTTTAGAAAATGTGGAAATAAATAGCAAAATGGCTACATATATTTATATGTTTCACGATAGCAAAGAAAGTTTCTTAAATTATGAAAATGTTAAGTTAACTAAAGCCTTTTGAGTATTTTACAAACTTTTGGGCACACAAATACTTGTATATCAAGCCCATATAAGAGTAAAATCCATTTTTTATTTTCCAACCATTTAACAAATTTTACACTGATAGATGCGATTACATTAAGTGTTCTGACATAGACAATTATTATTTCACATATGTCTCTGTCACAGGCAATAAGCCCTCTGCCATTGGACAAAAAGTAAAATACACCCACTATCTTGGACCATAATGCTAACTTCAAAGTGCGCTTGGTTGTTTGGGCTTTAATTGTGCATGAAAGAACGTTAGATCATTCTCGTTAAGAAAATTGCCACAGATTTTCTTGATGTGGTGACACCATTATTAAAAATATTTTGATAGTAGCTGTCTTTGGTATTTAATGGTGTATTATATAACTTTTTTTTAGAAAATGTACTCATTTACTTTCCACATCTGAGATTGTAAGCAAGCCAAGTGCCCATAGCTTTTGCCCTGGGGCTGAATAACAGAGAAGTGATGCTGTACGAAAAAAATAATTTCAGACCACTACCAATCATTCACTCTCTCATTAATATTTTGACAAGTCAGGAGAAGAGACTACACTTATAGTGGGATTTGAACCACCAACCTCATGAACACATAGTTGAAACAAATATGGTGTCTGACCCTTTCAGCTGAAGCCTGACTCAGAGCTCATTTAAATCGATAATTAACTCTTAAGATAGTGCCACTGAAGACACTGAGTGAAATATCTTAAGTTTAGACTTAAAGGAAAAGTAATGTTTTTTTTTACAATTTGAGCCTTATTTCGGTAATAAAACGAGTTGTTTTACTCACCCATAGCACTTTGGTGTCATATGGAGTACTTCCAGAGATGTTTTAGATTTGCGGTTAGCCTAGCGCGACTTCTAGCCTATGCTCGGGGCATATAATATATTCCCCGAGCATGTAATATGCCCCGTGCGGGCTCCAAATAACACAAACCTTAGCACTTTTCAAATCATAGAAGCCCGATGTCTTAGTCTACGATTTCGTTTGAAGCAAAAGTGGCCTGTAATCCGAGATTTAGGCATAGTTTACAGCTTTGCGTTTCATGTTTGGGTCCCGGGAGCTGAGAGCACAGTCCGCACATGCGCACTGGCGTCCTCATCTACTCGAAACTATGGCTAAATCTCGGATTACAGGCCACTTTTGACCACACGAAATCGTAGGATAAGACATCGGGCTTCTATGATTTGAAAAGTGCTAAAGTTTGTGTTATTTGGAGACCGCAAATAAGTGCCCCGAGAACTCACATGATGGAGATCGCAAATCTAAAACATCTCCGGAAGTGTTCCATATGACTCCAAATTGCTATGGGTGAGTAAAACAACTTGTTTTATTACCGAAATAAGGCTCAGATTGTAAAAAACATTACTTTTCCTTTAAAGGAGGACTTTGTGTAGCCATGCCTCCCCCACATACCACACGTGGACACCTGTGTAACACCTCCATAAGACTTCATCACTGACCAATAACAGCGCACAGCTACAGACAAAGATGTTTCAAAATGGAAAATAACAACGGCAAAACAGTATATTTCCACAGTTTAACCTTTTTTCCAAACAGACATAGAGCTCCAGTGCCACAACAAAGCTAGTGCAAACTGTGTCGGCCAAATCCCACGGAAAAAGTGTTTTTCTTTTGGTAGATTAAACAAAGAAGACGTACTTTTTAAAATGATCCCGCCTCTACAAAGTGTGGCGTTTGTTCAACTGATAACCCACACCACATAAGAAACTGCAACAAACGCAGATAGCCTATATAAGTAATAAAGCCTATGAACAAAATTGAAAAACAAAAAAAAGTCATCCAATACCATACAAATGTTTTGACTTGTCATTAAAAAGTTTGTCATAGTCCTTCAAATATTTAAGAACTCCATCAAAGAAGTTGGACTCTGTGACTTTTAGAATTGGCATACCAGTTGGAAAGTTGGGGAGTATGTTGTATATTTGTATATATTACCACATCATCTGTTTTTACCCCTTTTTTACCCCATAGAGTTTGAATATATACTATATATTGAATATATACGATAACGTGAGAGCCCTGCAATTGTGAAATGAGCTTGGTTTAAACACCTACAATGTTGAACTTAAACTACTACACTGTTTTAGACTGAAAGTAGTTGTAGTATTAAAATAAGACTGACTTACTTGTATGACTTTTCCTTTTTAGACCATTTGTACGAGGATAGAGGTTAGTTCAGATATTTCCAGTGGGAGCGTAGAAGCAGGACGTCCCGATCCGAGCCTTTTCCTTTGAGTCCAACGGTCCGTCAGCTGCTTTCCCCAGAACTCTGTGGGCTGATGTAACACGCCCCTGCACACAGAAAGAAGAGAGAGAGACTGGTAGAGATGGAGAGAGAGAGAGGGAGAAGGGGGAGTCAGAGGGAGAGAAAGAGGTAAAGAGCAAGGGAAGGAGAGAAAGAGAAACCTGCACATTCTGAGGATTCTTGGAGCTGTGCCAAAGAGTTCCACATGCCACACATACGGTTTCAATTAGAGCCGATTCCAGCCCTCTCCATCACCAAATCTTTTTCCTCCTCAAAAGAGTCTTTCACTGAGGCAACTGCAGATCTGACTAACACTGTGCTATTATCTTTTCAAAAACCTCAGAATCTGAAGTTAAACTACAAAGTTGGCAAGATAGACTAAGATGGAGTTTAGAGTTACGGTCCTGGAAACACTGGATGGAGAGATACACATCTACATACTTACATACATGACTACGCGACTACATACTTGCAAGTAATACAATCAGATATACTCTGAATACATAGCCGACTTACTTTACTGAATAAGTAGAAGAAAGTAAATGTTAAAAGGTGCAGCATCTATAAAACGTTTCTTGTGGAGGCCTTGCCAATTTCTGGTGAGGTATTTCTTTATCCTTAATGTTCCACAGTATGGCATAAACTTCTATTAATAATTGGTGCCACAATGCTAAATTACATTTCAGATAATTATTTTCAAGGTATTTTGGCAATATATACCAACTGTAATTAAATGAATGCAAGATAAGGCATTACAGGCAAAGTAATAACTTCTCTTGAAAGACGCGTGGCAGATTCATTACCAGAAAAGTTATATATTAGACCTTTAAAGATCCCATGACATGGTACTTCTTGATGCTTTTATATGGCGCCTCAATGGTTCCCTAATACTGTAAATGAATCTTTCTTCAAAATTAAGACTCAGTGCATGAGATAGCCCCATGAACACAGTCAGAGTCAAAAATATCTCTCTGAAACACTTTATTATGGGCGTTGTTGCTTGAATGCAAACGAGGAGGACAGAGACAGGCCAGTGCAGCGGGTGGGGGTGTGGCCAAACTCTGCACTCTTTCCTCTTTAGCGGTGCGCTGTGTGCTGGCCCCACTTCCGTGTTTAAGCGCGGAGGAAGATATGAGACAATTTCCATTGAAAAATAAATACATTTCCACAGAAAATAAAATTAAACCACTGCTGTTTCAGAGGTTCAGAGGCTCGGATAAAGGACATCCGAGCCTGGAAACACTCTCACGTGCCTCTAGGCAAAAACGCATCTCGCATTGCGTAGCTCGTTCGTGGTCCAAACTCTCTGGGCATGATTTCCAGAGATGGTGGGTAGACATCCAAACGGGGGGTGGAACTGCATTTGCATTTTCCGCCGAATGTGACGGGGGGGGCAGGGTAGGGGAGCTCACATTGACGTTCAAAAACCTCAGAAAGTGAAAATTTCATGCCATGGGACCTTTAAAGATTTAAAAATAAAGTTCATTGGAGGATTTTTAACAGCAAAAAGTCCCCATAGTGATAATATTACAGTTGCCATATTACTACCAGGGTTTTCAAGTAGCATTGCACCTTTTCAGCTAAGGGTACCATCTGCAGGTTTATTCATTTTTTTTTCTCTATACCTGGTGTTTGTTCAGGCTCACCTGTGCTCTCTGGTCTTCTTCTGTCAGGCCAAAGCTGGTACACTAGCAAACTGCAGATGCGAGAATACAACAGCGGCAGGTCTGCAAATCTAATTACAGATAGTAGCTTTAAGTTATGCGATTTTCTCCTTCTGTTCTGGATTAAGAGAAAACAATGGAGACTGACCAAGAGGCTAGCAAAGGAGTCAGCTGAAATGCTATTTGGCAGCAAATGTGGCTGAAGACCTTCAGAGGAAATACTCTAAGGGAATGAACCATTTCATCACTGACCGAAATCCCAGAGACCAAGGGCTTTCCTGCTGTGTTCACCTGGTTCCCCCTGGACTGCTGTGATGCCCAGGCTGCAGGACACACAGGAGAGACACTTGGGCTCTTCCTGTCCTTATAGGATCTGCTGACCCTACCTGACCATTCCTCCTATTAAACTGCACTGAGACCTTTGACTGAGACACAAAGGCCACTGTGAAGCGCAGCGTAAATCTTGGTACAGTATAGCAAAACTTGAATTTCCCTCGGGATCAATAAAGTATCTCTCTCACACTCTAATACATACTGCATGAAAAAGTATTATTCTGGTTGTGTCATGCAGGGGGGAAAAAACGGTGCATCTGCTGCATGCTCTGGCCCATCTTAAATATAAAACATGTGCTGGAAAATCTGATTCAGGACACACCGGGGCTTTAATGTAAAAAGCATAGCAGAGACATGAGCCAAAAACAGACATTCTTCTACTGCAAAAGCAGACACAAAAGAGACAGAAATCAAAAAAAATATTACGACCACTCACTGATGCAAGTGGATACAGACTGTTCACCATGGTACCGGTTAATCGTAGGAGAGACTGGGGTACATTTGAGTACATGTAACCGAATAAAAGCATGTTGTATAAGCTTAATGCCATACTGTGGAACATTCCCGGGAAAGGAAAAAATTTGTCTCCCTGGAGGACCTTTCACCAGAAGATGCACACATTAGAGACTTGGTCAAAACACATATTATAACCATCAATAACAAGCCTGAGAAAAGTAGATCATTTACAAAAACAACTGCATTCAAGGTCAAATGTTTTATTTAATAAGTTGATATAAATCATTATATTTTAAAGCTGAGTCATATGTGTCCTTCATTGTAACCATTTAAGAAGCCGTTATAAATACCCCCACAGTACCATGTATCAACTCTACATGCCGTAAACCACCTTTCAAATTCACATTTCAGTTCAATGTTGTCTATAAAAGATAAAATCACTAGATGGCGCAGCCCACCTATACTCAACAAAAATATAAACGCAACACTTTTGGTTTTGCTCCCATTTTTCATGAGATGGACTTAAAGATCTAAAATTCAATATACAATATTACCATTTCTCTCAAACATTGTTCACAAATCTGTCTAAATGTGTGATAGTGAGCACTTCTGCTTTGCTGAGATAATCCATCCCACCTCACAGGTGTGCCACATCAAGATGCTGATCTGACATCATGATTAGTGCACAGGTGTACCTTATACTGCCCACAATAAAAGGCCACTCTGAAATGTGTATTTTTTATTTTTTTTTGCTTTATTGGGGGTCTGGGGACTCAGAACCAGTCAGTATCTGGTGTGACCACCATTTGCCTCATGCCGTGCAACACATCTTCTTCGCATAGAGTTTATCAGATTGTCAATTGTGGCCTGTGGAATGTCGGTCCACTCCTCTTCAATGGCTGTGCGAAGTTGCTGGATATTAGTGGGAGCTGGTACACGCTGTCGTATACGCTGGTCAAGCACATCCCAAACATGCTCAATGGGTGACATGTCCGGTGAGTATGTTGGCCATGCAAGAACTGGGACATTTTCAGCTTCCAAGAATTGTGTACAGATCCTTGCAACATGGGGCCGTGCATTATCTTGCTGAAACATGAGGTGATGTTCATGGATGTATGGCACAACTATGGGCCTCAGGATCTCATCACGGTATCTCTGTGCATTCAAAATGCCATCAATAAAATGCACCTGTGTTCTTCGTCCATAACAGATGCTCACCCACACGACGCCACACATGCTGTCTGCCATCTGCCCTGAACAATGTAAACCGAGATTCATCCGTGAAGAGAACACCTCTCCAACATGCCAGACGCCATCGAATGTGAGCATTTGCCCAGTCAAGTCTGTTACGGCGACAATCTGGAGTCAGGTTAAGACCCCGATGAGGACGACGAGCATGCAGTTGAGCTTCCCTGAGACGGTTTCTGACAGTTTGTGCAGAAATTGTTTGGTTATGCAAACCAGCATAGTTTCAGCAGCTGTCCGAGTGGCTGGTCTCAGACGATCTTGGAGGTGAACCTGCTGGATGTGGAGGTCCTGGGCTGGTGTGGTTACACATGGTCTGCGGTTGTGAGGCCGGTTGGATGTACTGCCATATTCTCTGAAACGCCTTTGGAGACGGCTTATGGTGGAGAAATGAACATTCAATGCACGAGCAACAGATCTGGTTGACATTCCTGCTGTCAGCATGCCAATTGCACGCTCCCTCAATGCTTGTGACATCTGTGGCATTTTGCTGTGAGACAAAACTGCACATTTCAGAGTGGCCTTTTATTGTGGGCAGTATAAGGTACACCTGTGCACTAATCATGATGTTAGATCAGCATCTTGATGCTGATCTAACATCTCACAGGTGTCGCACCTGTGAGGTGGGATGGATTATCTCAGCAAAGCAGAAGTGCTCACTATCACACATTTAGACAGATTTGTGAACAATGTTTGAGAGAAATGGTAATATTGTGTATCTGGAATGAATTTTAGAGCTTTAAGTCCATCTCATGAAAAATGGGAGCAAAAACAAAAGTGTTGCGTTTATATTTTTGTTGAGTGTATAAAGCAACTAGCAGTACAAAAATAACTTTGTAAGCAAAATAAATAGATGCACCTGAGGAAGTGCCCCATACATACACGGAAGTATGAACATAAAAAGTTGACAAACTTCGGCGAACTTCACTTTGCTCATTCAGATTTGTTCAAAACACATGCATTCGACAGTGTTATTGCACAGTTGAGTTCACAGTTTGTCCCAATGCGTTTATGCATTTTTAAACTCCGTTCTTCACCAGCTCATGCACGCCGCTCTTGTCGATCATGAGGGTGGGATGAAACTCTTTCCCCTTCACCAAATCTTCAAGACCCTTCGAACAGAAAAGTTTCACTCTCAGAGATGGGACAAAAATGAAAGAAAGAAACAACATTTTAATGTAATTAGCAGATATAAAAAGCATACTGACTAGACTTGAGACTAGGTCACAATTTAAATTTTTGTCATACTCGTATACATAATAGCTTAGTAGTGGGGGCTTTATAATGCTTTAATGGTGAATTGGTTTCTTTTGATAGTTGGCCCTTCACTATGACTGGTGTGAAAGAGGGAGCATGGAAAGAGGGAGTATAGAGCTGTATTTGACAGAAAAGTACAGAATGGTAATGTAATTATCCATATTGGCAACTATGACCGAGTTATGACAGAATAACCTGCAGACCAATTATGTATCTGTGGTTTTGTGCTGTACATTTTAACAAAAGAAAAAAAAATCTCACATTAGAATATAGAAATCAACATAAATTACTTCATTTTTATTACTTCAAATTTCCTCATTCCTTGTACAAAATTAGCATAATCTTAACTCTTTTTTGGCTGTACTTTTAGTCTCATCACAATTCAGGTGCCCTTACCTCTCCTCCATAGGACACCAGAGGGGAGATCTCACATTTGATTGGCAGATCAGTGCCGTCCTTCAGGCTGTTTTTAAAGAGACAAAACCAGAGTGGGTCAGAAAACATATTTGATATTACTGTTGGATAGAAATGGAGTTTAAAAAAAATAGCTGTAAAGCCACAGCAGCTTCTGATTAGAGACTCCAACTGTGATTAGTCCCGTTCACTAGAAGAAAACAGATGAATGACCAGATTCAGGTCACTCGATTTGTTCATTTCTAGATACAAAGATACAAAATCACAAATGCTAAGTGTGTCAGCTACTGAATCTGCATAGTGTAATGAATAAGGGTTAAATTAAATTAAATTATTGGCATAGGCCTGAAAGCAAGCTAGCAAGCATAGAAGATATACAGACAGGTAACATTTGAATGAAATCAAATATAGCAGAGAAGCTGACATAATCCAGCAGTTTTGCAAGTAAAATACATGTATGTATTTAAGTGCAATCAGCCGCTGAAATGTTTGCAACTTCATCACTATATTGTAAAAGTAGATGTCCACACTACCCAGCATGCACCATCATCGTCTGAAAGAGAAGGAGCGTTCAACAGGTCATTATAGCTGTACATCAGGAGAAGCATTTCATCTAAACCATTTTGTTTCCTTCATTATATCTGAGAAGAAGTTTTCTTGTTCAGAGGACATGAAGAATCAGAAGTTACTTAAGGTTGAGCAGCAGAGAGTAGGCCAGCCCCGTCACCATGCACTTAGGACTACTGTGGATAATTACTTTCTGTTGACAGCGATAGGGCCACTGCCTGCTTCGTCGTCTCTGAAAACATTTTATGGGACACAAGCATGAGGGAAGTGAGAGAGGAAGAGGGCTAAATAAAATTTTCCACTAATTTTGAACTTTCTCCCAAGCTTTCGCCATATCTTGTTTTTATTCACCAATTAATAAACAGTTGATTTAGAAACTTTATGTTAAAAGACCAGGGCTTAGACATTTAAAAAACATATATACTGGTAATATAATTTGCACAGCTGTTTTTAATACCCACATCTACTTTAGTAAATATATTTTTGTTACTTTCTACAGGCAATGTAATTTTAAATATTAAAGATCCCATGACATGGTACTTCTTGATGCTTTTATATAGCGCCTTAGTAGTTCCCTAATACTGTATATGAATCCTTCTCCAAAATCAAGCTTTGGTGCATGAGAGAGCCTCTTGGAGTGAGGCCTATGGAGACTTGTATCTTTTAGACAGTTCATTTTGGGCGTGTTGCTTGAATGCAAATGAGGAGGACAGAGACGGGCCAGTGCAGGCAGGTGGGGGTGTGGCCAAATACGCCACTGTTTCCTGGTTTAGCACTCTGAGCTATGCACTGTGTGTATTGGAGGAGGAGGGCTGAAGAGGGGAGACGCGGATAAGCGATTTGCAAATCCAGCTCTGTATTGTCCCATGAAAAAAATCACTCTTACATGTAGGCAAATTTCCACAGAAAATAAAATTAAACCACTGCTGTTTCAGAGGCTCTGAGGCTCGGATGAAGGACATCCGCAGCTAGCAGCTCGTAGCGTTTTGCAAGGGCCGGTCCAAACTCTCTGGGCGTGATTTCCAGAGACAGGGGGTGGACATCCAGACGGGGGGGGTGGAAACTAGGGATGCAAATTATCGATTAATTCATTAATTGATAGTTGATTGACCTTATCGATCGATTAACAGTTAACTGATAAGCGGCGTTTTTCACCTGAATTTTAGTGTTTCAATAGGATCTATACAGTATATATAGTATACATAACACTGAGTCATAAATATATCATATTATTATTATATTGTATATTCCTCAATTAATTATTCCTTAGTAAAAAGCTGACAAATGTATTGATGCTGAATAAAAAATACAGTAATCCCTCGCTCTATCGCGGTTCGCAGATTTTTTTTTTTTTTTCAAATTTTTTATAGTGTAACATTGTGTTCTGTCCTGATTGGCTAAGAGACTAGACCAGGACTAAACGTGGACTAAACCAGGTCTAGAGCAGAACTAAACCAGGTCTAGACCAGGTCTAAACCTGGACTGGACCTGGACTAAACCAGGACTCGACCAGGTCTAGACCTGGACTAAACCAGGATTAAACCACCACGTGCCGCTGCTGGTTTCGTGCGGCTGGTTTGTGGCTCTGGCTGAGACTATGCATTCTGGGCGCCACGGTTCGATCTCGCCTCGCGCTTACACCAGGGCTGCTGAGCAGTGCCGTTGGCGCCTGCGGCCGGCTGTGCCTCGAGCTTGGCGCAGCGCGGTTGCCTTGTTTTGTGACCACGCGGGTGCGCGTGTCCGTGATTAGCGATTAATTACAATTAATGCATTTTGTTCGACCAACGTCTTAATCGACAATTAATCGTTAATCGATTAATTGTTGACATCCCTAGTGGAAACCTTTCCCGAGTTTCATGCCATGGGACCTTTACATGTTAAAGTTGTGAATTAATTTTACTATTGCCAATGTAAATGTCTATGCTCTCCAAGAGATTACATTTCCTTTTTGTTGAGTACTTTCTTGGTCCAAAGTCTTTTTTCATACCTGTCATGATTCAAAGTCATTATTTTATTATAAATAATGAGCCATGAGGGGGTGGCTGATAATATATAACACTCTTCTTCATCTATTCATCTGTTGTTACCTGGGGATGGCTGGAACACGTCTGCCGTTCTCGTCGATAAAATGTCCCCCTGCGTTGAGGACCCACCGGTGGTGCAAGGACATGAGGGCATGCCGAGCTGTGGTGGGAGTGTCTTTACCGTCCTGACTGTCTGCATTTTTCAGGGGGGAGAACTCGTCCTCTCTTAGCACCTCATAAACAACAAATGTGCTGAGGAAATAGAAAGAGTTATGTGACAAAACTAAAAACTTTAAGCTATCACTGAACAATGTTTAAGTTCAATGAAAATAAACATAGTATATAGAAGCCACAGGTATCATCCACAATGCATACTGTACATGCACAACCACAATAGCTGACACATCTCTGGGTTTGTCTGAGAATCTATGGGCCTGGGTAACGAAAACCCATTCACATAAAAAGGTCAGTATTCTTAATTACATGGAGCAGTTTTGTTTTGTGAATTTACCAATTTACTTAGTATATGAATCTAGATTTGACTGGCTTGAACAAACGTGCATCTTGTTTACTCAAAAACAAAGGTTAATCATTCTGCCACAGTACAACCCAACCTTTTAATGCAATTGTGGTGACTCGTTAGAAACAAATACAGCAGTAAATATTATGTGCGTCAAGCCTACAGTTCTCTAAATACCAAACTCTACACTATGACACAATTCCTCTCAGATTTCTCCATTTAAAAAATAATTGAGTATGCCTCAAAAGAAGCTGGTTGTGTCTAGTATTTTCCATTGGTCAGTCATTACAGGAATACTTTCATAAGATGTGAACTTGCATTAGTAATAGCATGACTCAGAGCTGGAGTCACACTGGAGGAACTTAATGGCACCAGCAGCTCATAAAGCCCCTTCCAGAGAGCAAATTTTGGCTCTAGTGGACCAAAGACTTGCCAAATGAACACAGAGACCTCAGTACATCCAAATGTGGCTTAAATATGCAATTTCTTTATGGTGGATACACTTACTTGGCAAACTGGAAGATATCAAAGACGAACTTCTCCATTTTGATCCCATTTGGCTTGTCCGGTTTGATCATTTGACCCTTCTCATCCACATGTGGGATCTTCTTCTGTGCTACATGGTGCTGCAACTTTGGTTCATACTTCCTGGTTATTAAAAAAGAAAAATGCAAATCACTTTTAATAGCCCCAATAGTTACAGTATCACCCAGCTTGTGTAGAATTGAAAGACACGACGTATGTACAAATAAATGTAGTGTGGTAATTGCATTTAGTAATATTATAATTAACATCTTAGCATTTTACTAAATACATTTGGTGAATCCTGATTACATTTGACTGAATTTTTTCACTTTTGTTACGTATTACTTGCTTCTAATCTACTGTTATACTGTCATTATAAAAGCAGTAATTGAAGTAATAAATAACAGTAGTAGCAGCTAGTACCGAACCTCAACTATGTGGGTATTTTGACAATTGTACTTCTACTACTACTATCAATAGCGTTTAGTACTTCTGTCACTAGTAGGTTAAGCTCTTACTCAACAATGTCTTTGAGGAAGGAGAAGCTGAAGAAGTGGTTGGCCACGTTTCCAGCATTGAACATGAGTCGTCCATCAGAGCTGCGTTTTTCTGCTGTGGCCAAAGTGATCTCGCTGTACTCCACCACCTGATAATGCCCGTCCACTTTACACACCACTCCCACCGCTTCTGTGGGGTTGGTCTTCTCCACCACCTGCAAAACAAAACAAGAATTGCACGTTTACCACAAGGCAAAGGAATATATATATATATATATATAATATATAATATATATATAATATTCCTATAATATATATATATATATATATATAATATATAATATATATATAATATTCCTATAATATATAATATATATATATATAATATTCCTATAATATATAACACAGAAGTTTATGGAATGATTTCCAGTATAGAATCATGGTTTTGGAAGAAAGCATCCAATAACAATAATCAAGCTAGCTTTTTCAAAATATATTTTTTAAATAAATTGTACTGTATTCTTTTTAACTATTAACTAAATTCTGAATCTGAGTGAGTTTAGAAAATTAGTAATTAGCCATCACCATTTGTACACATACTTCATACACATAATCCATGTGCAATACTTATACTATATTATATTATGGGCAATACGAAATTAATTTGAGCAGTATTACCACCTGTGAAATACTCTACATACACTTTATTTAACCTACCTGTATCTTTGTATTTTATTATATTTTATTAAATTGTTTACTTTTTTCCCTTGTATTTTTATTGCATGCTATTAGTACTTCTTGACTATCTTAGCGAGTCTTGAATCTACTTGTACATTGCAAACAAAACTTTATTCTGTCCAACTAAAAAGGTTTCTGGACTTTTCCAGTATATATTCGTATGGTAATAAATTTGACAACTGGATTTTATAGAGTAACAAAGTGTGTTTTCCAGGCTTGTGCTGTAAAAACCCTCTCCCCGTGTGTTGGCGCCTAATGATAGAGCAGCGCTCCGATGAGGGAAGGGGGGTTGGGGGGCATGAATGGGGGTGGGACAAAAGCCACATGAACCAAAGCTTCAGTAGTTTGTAATTTATGACAGAGGGTGGGTCTCTGCTCTCATCCAACTCTGTTTTACCACAAAATCTCAAAATGTCAAACAGAAGGGCCCCAAAGCATCTCCAGTTCCACACAGTTACAGATCTGAGTTGGATCAAATGTGTCACCATGGAACGTGACAGAGGCAGTTTTCAACAAAGCACTTTGAGTAATTGGCCGAGATAAATTATATATACCATGAAGAGATCAGAAAGACTTAAAAGATGAGAAGCTGAAAGGAAGATTTATTTTTTGATGAAAGTGTTTATTAAATTGTCAAGAAATGTATTATGCTGAGGAAAAGCACTGTTTATTTTTTTGGACAATAATTAGAAAAGTACTGTCAGTGTCATCTTTTAAAAATCCAGCCATACCAAGCTAATTAGAAAACAGCTAATATTAATTATGTATTGTGCATGACATATGTATTATTTCTTTGTTTTATATGTTATTAGTATCCATAGTTCAGTCTTTTTTTTAGATTTTGTAAATTTGTACATACAAAATGTGCATGATGTTGGTATCTATTTTGCCATGTCTTTTATGAGGCCTTCCTTTTTATTTTTTTATTAGTTATCAACCACTTATCTTTGTTTAGACAAGAAAATAATTTAAAGATACGATTATCTAAACATCTAATCAGCCAAGACAGGTTTTACAGCACTCCATTTGCTTAAATCAACATACCAAGTTATTCTGGAAAATAAGAAAAACTTGGTAAAGAATGTAATCTACAAGACCAAATAGTTAGTTTTTATCAATATTTATCAATAGCAAACGTGTGCCAACTGATATTATATTTTACCATGTAGGAATCACCAGTTCTCCTAACATGCGCATGCGCAGCGGCCCCTCCCCTACCCACTCTATCACTGTCCTGTCTGGTTAGTGGGGAAACCAAATTTCGAATTCACTATGTACATGTACATGATTGTTTTCGACAATAAAGCAAACTATGACTATGACTATGATCATAAATGTATCGTCTTGGTGGAGGGAAATTGATATGGCCCTATAGCTCCTCCTTGTGTTTTATTTCAGTTACTACAAAGAAATGAAGATCTGAAGAAGCAGCCTGGATAAGCGGACAAACTCTAAAACTTTTGTCCAGTTGACAGAATTTTAATTTACCTTTTGCTATGGATCATACCTGGACGACTAAGGGATTAACACAGATGTTACTACAAAGAGGACAGAAACCTTGGTAACGATAAACTGCCCCGGCAACATTCAACGTTGGGAATCAGGAATTAGCATTAAGAATTCCTGGACCAGACTTCCCACACCAGAAACTAAATAAATAATTAGCATTGATTTTAGACATAGCGTGTATAAAATCTGTTTAAAGGCTCATATTAAGATATTTTCTGATCTGTGTTATAATGTTTCCTCATCAAAAACATGTCTGGAGTGGTGTTTTGTTTAAATCACGCACCCTGTTCCACCTTGTGATGCCATCTGAAACTCAGTAAACCTTCAGCTCTGGAATTTCCAATCTTTACTGAACAAAAGGTAAAATGTAGCTGTTAACTTGAACTATTGCTTCATGACACCACAAGGTGGAACAGCATTTTGAGCTTTGGAGATGTTTACAGACTAATAATAAAAAGAGCACTAAAACATGTGTGAATGAAATAAAACACAATTGGTACATACATTGGGTATGTTTTTGATGAGGTAACAACATTCCACCATGCCTAAAAGCTCACAAGAGTCAATTTTGCGTAATATATGACCTTTAAAAATAAGATCACAAAACTGTGAAATATTGCTTTGTTGTTTGACTGTATCTCATGGATACTCATGGTTATTGTTTCTATGCATTCTGACTTATTATAAGAAAATATAGGGTTAAAGTGTTTTAGGCAGTAGGAAACCTTGTGTATGAAAACATGTACATTCAGATACGTATATCATCATTGTTGTATTGAAATAAGTATCAAGTAAAAAGTTTTTTTCTTCAAGAAATATTTGTATTGTGACAAGTACCACTGGCAGTAAAACAATAATATTATGCAGTTACCTTTGCTCCACAATCTGCTCCCTTCTGCACACAGAAACCAATAAAAGCGGGGTCTGCCACTTTAACGAGTATATTGTCCACACAGTAGACGTGGATGCACTCAATGCCCCTCTGCTGCATGTCCTGAAGGATGCCCTGTCCTCGCAGAGCTCGGTATAGACCTCCATTTCCATCTAAAGAAGAGAAAAGATTACACACAACTACCCATTAAAAACTATCAACAATTATGGGGTGTGAGTTTACCAGGGGCCATGGAGAGTTTGCCTTTGTTTTCGAGGATGATTTTGCCATTATAGTCCATGGCAGGTAACATACCCTGTTGAAAGAA
Source organism: Paratrypauchen microcephalus (assembly GCA_036785185.1). NCBI lineage: Eukaryota > Metazoa > Chordata > Actinopteri > Gobiiformes > Gobiidae > Paratrypauchen > Paratrypauchen microcephalus. The sequence goes on from JAVJIX010000008.1 coordinate 6,234,538, forward strand.
GATGACATTTTTCTGGCCCAAGCCAAAGTAATTATGACGTGAGAAGAAGTCTCTCGTAGACTCCATTGTCCTGCCGCTGGTCATGATATACCTGACAACAACACATGATTTGTTTTATAATAAACTAGATTTTATATACAATACATATACAAGAGTTCCTGGTCAGGTCCAGTTTTACTTAGATGTAGTTTAATAGATAACAGACAGTAAAATAAGTTTTACTTCCTTACTGAAAACAGTTCAGTTCTTCAGTCATGCTACTGCCCTGTTACCCTTTGGAACTTTCGGGAATTTATACATTTACATCTTGATAAAGACATACTGAGTTTACAACATAACTGATGCTAAACAGAGAGTAGACAGCCATTTACCACACAGTTTGTTCGGTTTGTACAAAATGTTATTTGTTTAAACAGAAATACTTAATTACCATGTTATACTGCACTTTGTCTTGTGCTTTCTCTCAGCCAGTTCCTGCAACTTTAAAATGCGCTCAGCCTGGATCTGAAAGAGTGTTTTGTGGGATGGCAGCCCCACATCGTACATGCCTTTGGGATAAGAGACCCCCAGCCGGGTTCCCTGGCCTCCAGCCAGCAGCAATGCAGCAACTTTGTTCTGAGAGATGCACAGCAAACCTGAACAGACAAATAGGGGTTAGTAATTTGACATTTTTAGCTGAAGAATTAATGGAGGATTTTTTCATTCAAATAAATTGCTAGCCCTAACATTAATTGACCTCAGTAGTGCATTGTTTGAATAGGTGCAATATCTTATCTATTTTGATAAACGTCAAGGATTCTTCATAAGAACATGTCTGATAAAGACTTCTCCAAACTGTTTCATTGTGGATTAATACATTTTATGAAGGCATCATAAGCATTTATGACATGTTTTTACAATATCACCTGATAAATCTATTAAAGTGTTAGTCTGCATTTATAGTGTCCTTGGTATACAGCTACGTGACTTAATCAAGTGCCATCAAGGTCTGAACCAGTGGACTGGGTGGACCCATAGACTTTATCCCATCCCAAAGTTACCAGCACATCCAGCTACAAACCACACCCGTAAACAACTGAGTACTGAGTGACCTCATAAGTGAGGGTCAATAAGCTACTCTCTTTTACGTCAAGCTCAAACCAAAACCAGATGTTTCCTCTTCTGACATTCAGTCCTGGGACTAATTCCAAATCTGACTAAATGAGCCAGACCCACGCTGAGAAATATTGCGCAAAACAAAGTTAGCAATAGAGGAAAACATCTGGTTTTGTTAAAAGATACTTAACTGTTGAAAATGTTTGTCTTTGAGAGCTAGTGGTGCTTAAGAGTTTCCTGCACAAAGCCTTGTCTTATAACACTGTAATAAAAGTTAAAAACCCTTTGAAAAAGTGTAAAGCTGTGCACCTGCCGCCTCCCATTCTCGAAGGCTGTCACGGTCTCTGGTCACACTGCCCAGAACATCTCGTGGAACAGGTTCCATCCGTGAATCCATCTTCTCCTCCTTGCTGTTGCTGGACATCTTCATGGCACTTTTAAAGAAGCCATTGATCTCTTTAAAGTCCATTCTCTGAAGTTCAAGAGTTAACTCAGCCTTCTCATCGGGGCTCAGCACATCCCAGAACTGCATGAGGTGAGACTGGCCTGCCTCAGCCAACCTCTGAGAGACATCACTGCTGTTCGGGTCCATGATCAACTTGATGAATTTTGGGATATGTCCAACCTGAGACAGAGTACACGATTTAGGGATTTCTAAGATAATGAAATACATATTACTTAAACAATTCATCTAAACAAGGACTGGCAGAACAGGCACAGAGGAACACCCCAAATGTAATTACAAAGGGCAAATTATTCCACAGCATAGACACACACAGATAATTTTCAGTAAACCTGAATTATGATACACTGGGTACAAGTTTCCGATTCTAATTCTTGTCATTCATTGACGGAAGATGTATTTGAACCATTTAATGAATGGTTCAAAGTTATGAAGTTAGTTATGATGGTATGAATCTGAGACTGGTTTTAAATGAATAAATAAAAACGAGAACGTACTACTACGAATACAAAGAATACAGATGAAACTACACATCTAGTTAATAAAGGTCAGTTTTAAAACTAGACAACAACTGCTTTTCAGCACCACAGATATGAATATCATGCCCCGCGGTCCGTCTACTACCGGGTGGGTATCACTGGCACCAACAGAAATCGAGCTAAAACATCGGCCAAAATGCTAACTATTTGGCATAATAAATATGTATGATTATTCTAACTTACCTTTTGGAGTGGTTCGTCAGGGCTTTAAAGAACATATACTGTATATGAGTAATCTGTTGGGCTGGTTTCACCGCCTCTGAGCTCGGACAACACCTCCCGTACGTCACGTTTGACGTGGCAGTTGTGGTGCGGCGTGAGGCGTTCAGTGGTCTTCGGTAAAATAATTTTTTTTCGTCTTTAAACTACGCGCATAAAGAGCAATGCAATCATAAAGGTGTTTAGGTTTGTGGACAGGGTGTTTATATACAAGTATATAAGATCATTATATATCCTCCTGGGACCCGAAGAAAAAAAGTGTATCTAAATTATTATTATTTTAATTTTCTATTTGGAGGTAAATGAACACCTTAGCATTTACATTTTGTTAATTTTATTTGTATTCATTTTTTTGTAACATGTCCTCTGTAATGGACTGTAGTAGTAGTAAATCCATGTCAAGTTAACGGTTGAACCGTTAACTTGACATGGATTTACTACTACTACAGTCCAGGTTAGGACTGTCCTAACCTAAACCTAACAAAAACATTTTTTCGGTCGGTTTTACAGTCGCCTCAAAAAGTTTAGACTCCTTTTTAATTTATTATTAATTAATTTATTTATTTATTTATCTTTTTTTTTTTAAGTTTTAATTTTTATGTATTATGTATTATTATTATTAGGGACCGAGCCCGAAGGGGGCGAAGGTCCCTATTGTTGTTGCTTTGTTTCCCTATTATTATTATTATTATTATTATTCTTGTTCTTGTTCACACTCGCTGGGGCAATTTTGAGCATGTTCCCATGCTTCAAAACGAACGAAACTTTGCACGGGCATCACAAAGTGCTGCCAGTACGACCACACAAAGTCCCGTCCCCCAGTGACCCCCAGGAGCTCGATAGCGCCCCCTAGCGCGTTGTCTTTCGGGGGTGGCATACCGTTTAAGATAGGCGCACGAAATTCGGTAGGGACGTGTATCTCAATAAGACGAACAAACGCCTCACTGCATTGTCATGGCCACGCCCAACAGGAAGTGAGATAATTGGGCTTTTGTGTGATTTTTGGGTATTGGACATAGAATGGAATTTGAAACACTTCTCCTACACCGTACCTCAGATGGGCTTAAATTTTGGTGAACGTAATCTTAAGACGTTGGAGATGTTAAATTGCGAAGGATTTTCAAATAGGCGGTAATATGACGATACGGCGGATCGATAAAGTTAGGTATGGAATTTGAAAGACTTCTCCTACACCGTACCTCAGATAGGCTTAAATTTTGGTGAACATAATCTTAAGACGTTGGAGATGTTAAATTGCGAAGGATTTTCAAATAGGCGGTAATATGACGATACGGCGGATCGATAAAGTTAGGTATTTATTGAATGGGAGTGATGAGTTATGAATGGGAGGTATTTGTTGCTAGGCAACGCCCTGATCAAAGGTCTTTGATCTTTGTACCTTTGATCTGATATAGCTGCAAGCAGCAATGTGGGGACAAGCATCGAAGGTTCATGTAGGCCTCAGCATGTAGGCCACATGCAGGGTCTGACAGGGTCTAACAGAGTCTGACAGGGTCTGACAGGGTCTGTTCTGACAGGGTATCTACAATGTCATGGCCACGCCCAACAGGAAGTGAGATAATTGTGCCAGGCACACGAAATTTGGTATGGCTGTGCGTCTCAGTAAGACGAACAAACGCAGGTGCGAGGTCCCGACCAACGCCGCTTGCGGCTTTAATTATTATTATTATTATTATTATTATTATTATTATTATTATTATTATTTATTTATTTACTTATTTATGTATTATATATATATATATTTTATGTATTTTTTATATTATTATTATTATTATTATTATTATTATTATTATTATTATTATTATTGTTGTTGTTGTTGTTGTTGTTGTTGTTGTTGTTGTTGTTGTTGTTGTTGTTGTTGTTGTTGTTGTTGTTGTTGATATTAATATTATTATTAATATTATTAATCATAGTGCAGCCACAAACTAGAGTCTATCTCAAAACTTAAAAGATGTCCACTATAAAGGACACAAATGAATGGGCGGGTCTCAGGACAAAAGTATTAGGACGATTGTGTATTTCTGAACTTTCATAAATAATGATAACAAGACGTATTGATAATGACAACAAATCAATTTATTGATATATTAAAGCAAATTTCATCATGTGTAAAGGCATATTATTGCAAAAATTATGACTCATTATATATATATATATATATATATATATATATATATATATATATATATATATATATATATAACCTTTTGATCTATATATCAAAGATCAAAAAGATCAAAGTCAGCTTTATTGTCAATTCTGCCATATGTGTTCAACATACAGTGAATCCAAATTTCGTTTCTCTCTGGCCAGGTAGTGCAAAAAAGACAGTGTACAAAATACAATATAAAGACAAAACACAACAAAAACTATCTAAGACAAAAATCTAAATCTAAAACTAAAATCTAAGATCTAAGATCTGAAATCTGAAAGCAGTGCAACATAATAAATAAATACCTATTTACAGATGTCCAAAAATGTGCAGTGTGCATCAAAAATGTGCAATGGAAGCAGCAGTGATATATATTGCAGGTTTTATTGAAACCATTGAGTTTTATCAGATGGGGCGTGATCACTGGTGGCAAGGACAGTCTGCCAATTATGTTGCAATTTAAAAGCTGTAAAATAGAATGTATTTATATATTTTTTTTAAATGTTATAAGTCAATAATATTAACGTCTTCCTGGCTGCTGCCCGCCAGGGGGCGCTGAAGCGGAGCATGAAGGAGCGGAAGCAGTTGGTTGACAGTTTCTTGTTTTGGTGTCAGCGGCTGTGTTCACATCTTCTTTAAGAGCTGCTTATACCCTCACTGCAGTAACAGGACGATGAAGAAATTTTTTGAGGACATTAAAAAGGACATAAAGTTCAAGTCCGCTGGGCCTGGTAAAAAGCTGACAGAGGAAACGAGGTACTTTGTAGCTCTATTTTTTTGGTTGTAGCTAATGGAGCTAGAACCAGCTATACCCGGGCTAACTCCACTCAAGTGAACTACTAAAATATAATTAACAATATATTTTAATATAATGCCAAATATAATTAACATATTTTTAGCAAATGTTATAACAGTGTTTGCGATTTAGGAAGAATGGGTGACCTTATTTGTGGATTACCATCAGTCTAAACGGGCAGTCTATCAGCATATTATGTAACTCTATGGAGCGAGGGGGAGAGGAGGGACAGGGAGGTGTCCATTGTAGGACATGTGCTTGTGTTAATCTTTGTAAAATCTTATTAGCGCTGTGACTCCAGCAGATGCAGACAGTGCATTCGTACACTGACTGGCGCTGGGGAATCTGACAAACATGCTATCAACAGTCTAAACTAATGCAGCAGGGATCCCATAGACACAATCACGCCTTCTCGATGTGGGTAAATGAGAAAATGACAATATGAATACTATTTATTAAAATTAGTATTGAACCAAATCCGATGTTAATTGGCAACAAGATTAGGGACAAAATAAACACACACTATTATGATCCACTAAATAAGTTGTATACAGAGTCATATTACACACATTGAATAAATATCTTCTTTGACTTTCCTTCTCACCAGTGCCAGACCTGAGTCTGTCCACAGCAGCACTGCCAGACCTCGTCATGCGCCCAGTGAAGGAGCCCAGAGAGCAGGGGCTGCTGCTCTGGCCCGTATTGAACAGCAGTACAAGCCCAAAGTGCACACTTCTCACGATGCCATTAGGAACCAAGGTGGGTCAGAGAAACCAATCTAACCCTACACGCCCTTCTGTGGTTGTAATGTTACATACCTTTCTAGTAAAAAGAGAATTAGAGGCTGAGGCAGCAGCACTGGCTGAAAAAGAAGAGCCAAATACTGCAGAGGTATAGTGTTTTAAAAATGTTCAAAACAGAATTCATGTGTATTACTTAACATTCATATTTTTTCTTCTAGGGATCTCAAGTAAAAGACCCTTACAGTTTGTCAGTGTCTGGTGTATATTTCACTTGCCCTTTGACAGGAGCCACTTTAACCAAGAGTGAAAGGGAGGTCCACATAAAAGAAGCTATTTTTATGGTATATAAATTCAAATTTACATCATATCTACAATATTTAAACTTATTGTTGATACCACCTTTCTGTTTAAAGCGTTTTGAGGAGGATGCAGTGGAGTCCTCTGTTATGATGATGCACACGTTCAACAAAGACAGAGATAAAGTGAAGGCTGCTGTTGACATCATAAGCAAGTAAGACTTGATACTGACTGCAAGGTCATTTAACTATTACCTCTATACCTATTTAACTACACAGTGTTTAATTTACTTACAGGTACGTTGACAACATTTGTAAAAATCCATCAGAAGAAAAATACAGGAAAATTAAACTCTCCAACAAGGTTTTCCAGGTTTGTATTGAGTTGGTTCAATTGGTTTTCATGACTTATTTTTGTATTCTATATACAAAGAATATCCTTTTTTTTTTCCTTCAGGAGAAAGTGCGGTGTCTTGAGGGGAGCAGAGAGTTTCTTGAGGCACTCGGTTTTATAAGCACTACACTTCCTGTAGAAGGTCAAGGTAAATCACTGCTACTCATCTAACAATCTGTCTTTTACCTTGCTGTTATTAAAAACAATTTTCTCATCCAGAAGAGGAAGAGGAGTTCTTGGTGCTGCCGGAGCAGAGCTCTGATGACCTGGAGCTGATGAAAGAGAGGAGGGACCGCCTGCAAAGGGGAGAGCCGGTCAGAGCTGTGCTGGACCGGCAACCTCAGGCCCTCAGACCGTCGCCCAATGCACAGCATTTTGAGCTTCCTCCGGAGTTCTACAACCTCTCAGCCGAGGAGCTCAAAAAGGAGCAGCAACAGCGGTGAGGAATGTTTCCATTGCATCTATGCAACAATTCAACCCATATCATTGAAGTTTAATGTTTTTTCTCTTGGGTCCATAAAGTTTCGACTAAAACACATTGAATGCATGTTTCAGGAGTGATTTAGTGGAAAAGAATTCAATGTTGCGGACTAAAGCAATGAGGGAGAAAGATGAACAGAGAGAGAGACGAAAATACAACTACACTTTGTTGAGAATCAGACTCCCTGATGGAAACCTACTACAAGGTATGTTATGTAATGCATTGCATTCATTGTGAATTATGTTCACGTTTACATAAATATTTCTGTGTAATTTCAGGGACCTTTTATGCCTGGGACCGTCTCATTACATTGTACAATTTTGTGAGAGAGTCTCTTGTGGACGGCTGGCAGCCATTTGATTTGATTGCTCCTGGAGGCCAAAAACTACAGCAGTCAGAGGAGGTGGCTCTTGCAGAGTGCAATTTGGTAAGTTCATTGCACACTCTTCAATCTGCACAGCATTATTAGGTAGATAGTAGCCCATATTAAATTGCCTGTTTGTGGTGTGGATCATATGTCCTCAAAGCTGATGTGTTAGTGTCTCGATGGATGAGTGAGGCCTGGTTAGTGTTCAGATAAGGAACACTTATAGTAAAAAGGGGTCAGAATGTTGTGTAGAGGTGCAAATAAGACTTGATGTGGTTGTGGTTTCATCATGATCTTGAATAGGCAAATTGTTACAAAGCCATTGTTTTGTTGGGACCCTACATACTAACCTGTAACTTTGTTTTGGCAGGTGCCTGCTGCCTTGATCACCTTTGTCTGGGACACAGCTGTGCAGGCAGATATCGCAGCCGCAGGAGGAAAAAGTCCTGTTCTGCTGAAACCAGAGCTTCTTGAAAAAATTCAGACCCTGAGCTGAGTTAACACTGCTTTTATACTTTAAAATCAGTCTAAAATCACATAATGACTTGTGACACGTTCTTTACAACTCAAGGCAGTAGCAGTCAGTCAGCCACCAGGGGCATCATTGATGCAATTATATTTTTGAGTCTAGCCCCTGACCCATTCTGTGGGCAGAATTCTACTGTACATACCTTTAACATCTAGAGTGTGTTTTAAAAGATGAAAGACACAAGTACAGTTGTGTTAAGTGAAGTCCATGTTTGTGGTTTGGATACACGACAGTTACCACATGATGGGTTTATGGATGGGTAAAGTACAGCAAGATTAATATGGGTCATGCTGAAAGTAAGATAGGCGTCTCAATGACAGGGTTTCTGCAGTGTCCATTTGATAAACCATTACCTGTCATTGACCTGATGTGAATCTGGCTCAGCTGCAAAACTCTAGACTGCTGTGTCATGCTTCACTTAAGCTATTAACTTTGCACTACTGAACTTGACTATGTGAATTTCAAATCTCACATAGCACGTTAAGTCAGGAAAATATTAAATGCTTCAATGTTCATTTCATCATTTATTGTTGCAACCGTATTTTGTAATTCATAACTATTTAACTGATTTCTATAATCTACAAATTCCACATCAGTATGCATTAGATCAAAGGCTTAAATTTTGTTAGTTTTATTTTGGTTAACGTCTACCTCTAATTTTTAAATGCATCCATTGCATGTAAACCTTAACCGGCAGTTAAAGAGGAATACGGTTAATGTTAAATACCTGTTAGATGTTCATTTACACAGTCTTCATTGTTTGGACTTTTGTAAGGCTTGCACTATTTAAGATGCTGTTTTGTGCTATTCCTTTTATTCTGCCTGTAACCAAGACCGTTAATTTTAATTCAATAAACATGACAAGCTTGCTGACAACACTGAATTTGTTTTCTTATAAAAGTGCAGTTTAATGTTTAATGAATTTCTTGTTCAAGTACTCTTGAAAAACAAAGAAAATACATATTTATAAAATGTGACACAGGACATCTGTACACGCTCAGATTGAGGAACGACTTGAGTGAATTAGAAGTAGAAGACGTATAAATGCACCTATTAAAACAACTAAGGTATTGATGAACTCAGTCTCACATCCCCTCTGATTAACTGCATGCTGTAAGAAATCAGAATCAAGGTAATATGCCACATCTAGCATTTAACAGATAATCCTGTTCTTGATGTAATGAGTCTGCCTTGTTTTAATCTAGCATAGATGAGCAGCACTTTGATCAGATCAGTTGTAGCCTCCATAATAAGGCAATGCCAAACTTCAACATGCAAACATACCATAGTTCAATAATCACACTGATTTTATGCACAAAAACAGAATACCTTGACCCTGTCAGTTTGACTGGATAAAGAGATTCAAGATGCCAGTGTCACCCGAGGGTCCCTTGTTGAGTCATTTTGTGCTGGTCATTTGAGAAGTTCAGACTCATCAAAAAACACAGACTGGGGCAGGTCTGTTCCCGAGCAGCAGTGAGGTCCCCATGTGTTTGAACAGTGCTGTGTCAGACAGAGGCGAGGGTTGAAGCGCTGGACACTGGAGCAGAGGGAGCGGCATCCATTGGTTGATCCTCAGAATTCTCTCTGGTTAAGCCTGGACAGCCGATTGATCATTAGTCCCAAAAAAGTTAACATTGTCAATAATTTAGGCAATTCTTGTTGAAATATCCTCAAATTTTCAGTCACCAGACCTTTCCCAGTGTGATTTATTTTTATGGGAATATGTGAAGGGACGTTCAACACCTAAACTCTTCAATTTCATTTAGCTAAACTTCATAGTTTATTAAAACTCCATCAATGTTTTATTTTTAATATAGTACTAGTATAGTATAGTTATGTATACTTGTATAACCCAAATTTGCTAAATTCATTCACTCCTCAGTGCCACTGGCAGTGAGAACTTTGGGCTAAGAATAATCACCCTTCTCAATAGCCCCTCCATAATAATTTACAGACCATGTACATCGCTACCAACTACTGCAGTCCATTCTGATTCACTAGACAGTCAGTGCGTGCACATGAACAAGTGTAATCCGATTGCAAACTGATTGGGTTCGTGTTGAATTCATGTGCACAGGCTAAGGATCGTATAGGGATTGGTTTCCCGAATCCCTGGCTTAGGCCGATAGTAATCCGCTTGGTGCCGCCTTGTGCACGATATCGGATCGGCGTTTTGCACATGCGCGGGAAGTGGCAGGAGACGCCGACGCCGTCATAAGTAGCGATTGTTGCCGGAAAAGTCAGACGAAATCATGGCTGCAAAGAAAGAATGCACAACACGTACACCAATGCTGCTCCGTCAAACTCCTCGAGCGCCATCTTTGTATACCGTACGTAGCGTAGCCGGCCAGGTCGCTGACCATTATCTGATTACACGAGCTTCATGTGCACTTGGATTTTAGAAATCCAATCCTACCATGTGCATGCAGTGACTAACACTTACCATCTTTAGCTGTTGAGACAATGACACAGTCGTCCTCGTCATCCTCTTCTGTATCTGCCTGAAACCCATCTGCTTCTATGGCCTCAGACTGGAAAATTAAATCACATGTTAAGAAACAACAGATTCAAGTCCTGAAATTCCAGATAATAACCAAAATGTTTATTCTCTAACCGTTTCTTCAGGTTAACAAAAAAGTTTAAAAAAAAAACATCTTTAATGTCATTTTTTTGCAAACTATACATCAAGTTCTTTTCATGTAGTGAACATGTACAAGTTCTTGCAAAAAATATAAATAGAGGTGCTACAACCACAAGGAAAATCAACTTGAAACCTCTTGCAATTTGAAAAAAACAAAAAAACAAAAACTAAAGCACTGTACCGTTTCTGTCTCCTTACACCTCTTCATGAACTTGGTGATGGACATGCTGCCTGTGCTCCTTCTCTTGTGGGCAGCAGAGCTGAAGGAGGTCTGTGGAGTGGTGGGAGAGTTGCCCACAGACCCGATTGCAGCCTGTGACTCTTCACGGGGCTCCTCTCTGAGTCCTGTGGTGAGGTAAGTCCACTGACAGGGCACAGGGAGCGCCTCCTGACCAAACTGGGACAAGACCTCTTTGTGGACATACCAGCAACACCTCTTATAGGTCGAGCGCTTCTCATATACAGCATTATTTTTGATGAGCCGCCTTAGTTTTATCCTGAAGAAAAATGATTCAATTAGGGGATTTACTCAAATCAGAGAAGATCTGGTAAAAAAAAATAATTTCTCTACCTGGATGGAATATTATATGTAGCATTTTGAGGACTGGACAGTTGAGGTGGTGAAGATGGTGCCGAGTGCTGTCGACAAAATTCCTGAAACTCAGCAATGATTGTTTTGCTGCTATTTGAGTTTCCGTGGAGCAGTGGAAGCATCTGTCCAAGTACTGCGGAAATAGAAAAAGTCAGTGTATATGTAGACAAAGTAAGTGTATTTAGCCATATAAATATAATCCAAAGTTTAGTAATGACTCACGCTCAGTCTCCTGAAGCTTTTTCAGACTCTGCTCCTCTGGGCTGGGGCTGTTGTCCGCTTTGGCTAAAGGCTCGATCAGACACAGAGCGTAGACCTGGAACATTTCTGAGCCAGGCCCCTCCCCCTCCCATACACAGCCCTTCACCACAGGCTCCAGGAACTTCATCTTCTTCTTGGTTGACATCAACTCGTCCCACTCCTTTGCTTTGAGTTTCTGTTGAAGTTTCTGTTTCTCCAAATCACCACCATCCTGTGAAAACATATGTTAACACCTGCATAGAGACTAAATGCCCTGTATCACAATACTGAGTACATTACCTCTTCTTCCAGAGCCCCTTCATCATCAGAGAGGTATCCGTGAGGCACAAAGAAACCATCATCGTCGTCATCATCCTCTTCACCTCCTTCTTCCTCATCTTCCTGTGGGAGGACAATTCTATTTTAGTTTCATAAAACAGCAATGCAAATCCATGTCAGACAGTGGCCCACATCACAGACAACATATGTAGAGATTACTCACGCCTTCGCTGTGTGACAGCGACTCTCCTGGTTCTTCCTCCTCCCACTCTTCATCACTGTCTACTTCATAGTCCAACAAATCCTTTTAAAGCAAAATGATACTTAACTACACATCTAAGGCTAGGATGCAAATCTTACATTCCTATAGAACAGAATAAAATGCTTTACCTTGTCCTGTCTCAAAGGGCAGCGAGCTGAAATGTGTGAGCTCTTCTTGCTCCAGGTGCCCCAATAAGCTGGACGATAGTTTTCATGGAACTGTAGCAGTTTCATTGGTCCATGACCAGAACGGTCTGGGACACCATCAGGTTTAGGGTTTTCTACTGCTGTACACTCACTGAGAAAAAAAAAAAAAAAACAAAGACTGAAAATGCGTTTTATTCAAAAATAATCCAGACATGGCTTTCATGGGTATAAGTAAACAGACTAACCCAAGTGAATTTGTTCTGGTTTTGGTGGGGCCTGAGCACCGTGGCTTTCGCTCAATCCAGTCTTTGAGTCCATTAATGTTTTGAGAAGGCTTTAATAAATATTCATCCAGTTTTTCCAGAACCGAATCCTCACACTGAACCCGGGTCAATGGAGCCAAAAACATGTTCTCCTTAATTTCAAATGGAGCAAACTTTCCACAGGCAGCAGAAAGAGTCTGTAAAAGCAAAATAAAATTATAAACTCATCCGTCATGACCTGTATCACATGTAAAGACAGAAGATCAACCTTTGGTGCCTGTTGGGTCTTAGGCTTTTGTAGAAATCGTGTGATTTCTGCTTTTTCAGCTTTGAGGCGCTGTAATCACAGAAGGTCAGACTGTTTATAATCATCGCCTTTTCATTATTATTTGGAAACAAGATGTTAAACTCACATCTTTCTCTTCTTTTAACCGTTTTTCTTCTTCCTTAATGCGTTTTTCTTCATCCTTCTTACGTTTCTCTTCAAGCTTAGCCCTAAAACATAATAGCAAAGTTTAACACTAAATGTCCCCTCATCTCTTCTGTAGAAAATGGGACAGTGAACACTTACTCGAGCTTTGACTTCCGCTGCTCCTCTTTGGCCTTTAACCTCTCAGCCTTTTCCTTCTCCTCCTTCTCTTTTTTCTCTTTCCGCTCACGCTCCTCTCGCTCCCTTTTTTTCCGTTTCTCTTTTTCACGCTCCTCTTTTTGTTTACGAGCATCTTCTTTCTTTTTCTCTTTTGCCGCTTTAGCCTCTTCTTTTAGTCTGTCTTTTTCCTGGCGTAGACGGAGCTTCTCTTCCTGCTCTTGCGCATTCTTAATTAGGAAATAAAACGACATTTCCTTTTTAATACTGGGCAAATAAATGGTAAAGTATGCGTTTAAAGTGCAAAACATTTACCTTCAGGGAGCGTCTTTTTAACTGTTTCTCTGCAGGAATCTTCGGTGTCGTCTTTGGCTCCTGGAAATGACAAGATGAAAATATAAACAGGTTAACGATAGTAGGCCGTTTTTACATGAAAAGTATGGTTAAATTCTTACTGTGGGAGTGGAAATGGGAGTGGCATTCTCATGATTGGACTTCTCTGGGGAGCTCACAGATATGGAGCTGTCCAGGGAATTGGAGAGCAGAGACTGGTTTACCAAACTAGAAGCATCTTGAGATTCATTCTGGGATTCTTCCTCACTCACAGATTCTTGTGTTGTGTCAAGAACTGATGTGGAGGCAGACTGATCTGCTTTCTCATCTTGAGCCATAACACCCTCGTCCACACCGTGGTCCACAGTTTGTTTTTTGGGAGAGTTAGTGACAGAAGAAGAGTTAGTGCTGCTGTTTAATTTTCCAGAGGATACTCTTCTATCTTGTTTCGGTTTCTTGTCATTCAATGGAAGAAGTCGACATTTTATAGGAGACTCTTTCTCTTCTGTTAGATCTATGACCATATTTTCATCAGCAGGCACTAAACGTTTGCAAGTGAGGAAGCCATCCAGTGGACCGCGACCATTGACCAGTGGTGGGCCAGTGCACAGAGGAAGAGGAAAGGACTCATTCTCATTCTCCCTTTCAGACAACTCTGGGCCTGGACAAGTGTGGGCACAAGGACGTTTGGGTGGGTGGTTCTCTTTTGGCTCAGGGTTCAGGCGCTTGAATGGGAGACGTGCTGCAAACACATTAATCAGAGGTAAAGCATTTAGAAAACAAGAGACATCATCTAAAAGGTGAAACATATGGCAAATCCATAATGACTGATTATGTAAATTCACAAAAATAAGTCTTATACAAATCATAATTAAAATTTGATTAGATTCAAGTTTAAACGCTTACCTTGAACAAGTTTTTTGTTTGCATTGTTACTTGGTTTGCAATCCATACCTAAAGACAAAAACACGATGGGTTACTAATTGAGAGCATAATTTTCAACAGGATACAAAGATATACTTTTGTTAAATGCACGAGTTATGATTACTCATCTAAAGCTACTGCTTCAACAGTTTCACGATAGCGCAATAGTACTTTTCACATTTCAATAGCTGAATGTGCAGCTCACAAAGTCCATCTAGAGTCAGAAGGCCTATGAGACTTTCCACAGGCGCAGAAATGACATGAGGACTACAATGACCTGAGCTAGCATGTTAGCACACTACCATCACGGCTGCAGTGTGCAGTGTTTGGTTAGCTCTCTCCCGCCAACCTGTGGTCCCCACAGCGGGCCCTGTCGCCCGCAGGCAGGCTCTGCTCGGCTGCCCTCAAACAGCCGAGCCAACGAGGTCTGTGTAGTACTCTTCAAAAGTCACAACTTTGACTAATAATTGTAAAGAAGGAAAATTAAGTACAGGTCACAGACTTGGATGGTTTGTAATTACACATGGACGATGAGAAAAAGTAAATACGAGTTTTCCATTTGGTTGTATGATTAGCATTTAGATTAGCCCAAGAAAACACGTTAGCACAATAAAACACCGCGGCTAAAATTGACAAGCAACTAAAACAATTCTTCACTTAACTCAAATGTCAAAAATACAAACGATGAGACATTAGCACTGAGGAAGTTCAGAAACTGACCAAAATCTAGTCGGTTGTAAACTTACAATAATTGCAGACACCATTATTGGTATTGGTTTTGTGACACTGTAAGGCCGTAAATCAATATGACAGTATGTGCGGCGATACAAATCCAACATTAGTATGATTTAGAGCTAAAAATAGTTTCCAGTATGGCTAAACGTTACCTTTTCTCCGGGGGGTTGAGGCTAAATGTCCGCCGTCCACAGCTGGGTTTTCTGCCGCTAACATCGTTGAGTCTTACCGGGATTCCTCTGTACAAAACTCACTTTTAATCCACCAGCAGGCCGTGTCAGCTGCAAAGTTGGACGCAACAAAGCACCGTGGGTCTGTGCTGTCGACAAAATTCCCTTATTCCTGACTTTTAAGAGCCTAAATATTGCACATTTTCGCTTGGTGTCGTCCACAGTCTCCCCGCGTTCAGCCCCAGTGCAGCTCCGCGCTCCGCAGTCGGAATTGGCGGGAGTGTGTCACTTCCATCAGGGAGCGCCGCTCATTGGTCCAAACTCTAATTCACTAATTACACAGAGGACAGGGTGCGTTTGATTTGAGCCTCTGCTCAGTGCTGTGCTGCTGCTTTTCACTGTACATAGAACTGCAAAACTGTATTTTTGGACATCTGTAAATAGGTATTTATTTATTATGTTGCACTGCTTTCAGATTTTAGATCTTAGATTTTAGTTTTAGATTTTGTCTTTGATAGTTTTTGTTGTGTTTTGTCTTTACAGTATATTGCATTTTGTACACTGTCTCTTTGCACTACCTGGGCAGAGAGAAACGACATTTCGATTCACTCTATGTTGAACACTTATGGCAGAATTGGCAATAAAGCTGACTTTGATCTTTGATCTTTGATCTTTGGATATGGTTAGCTACATAGCTGGCTCATAGACTGGGTTGGCTTTTACATGCTGTGACAGTTCAGAAGATGTGATAATTAAAGGAATTATTATTATTATTATTATTATTATTATTATTATTATTATTATTATTATTATTATTATTATTATTATTATTATTATTATTAGGGGGCCAAGCACCGAAGGTGCTGGGCACCCTAGTAACCCTTTGATCTTTCCTTTGAAGTTCTGGTCTCAAAGTTATTATTAGGGGGCCAAGCACCGAAGGTGCTGGGCACCCTATAGGAATTGCTTTCTGTTGCCTAGGCAAGTTGTCTAGTAACCCTTTGATCTTTCCTTTGATGTTCTGGTCTCAAGATTATTATTATTCATCTTCTTCTCATATAGGAAGTCTATAGCAGCCCCTAGAACCGTCTGATAAAAAGTTGTGAAATTTGGCATGCACATTCCAGCCAGTCTCCTCATTACCCACAGCAATTTATAGGTCCCCAGCCCCAACCGTCTAGTGGCACCAGCAGGTCAAAGTTGCAGAAATTTGTCAATTGCCTAGCAACGCACCTAGCAACCTTTGATCTGTCTTTGATGTGTCTGTTCTGACAGGGTTAGACCCTGACCCTGTCAGACTCTGTTAGATCCTGTCAGACCTTGTTAGACCCTGTTAAACGGTGCTTGGCCCCCGCATTGCTGCTTGCAGCTATATTTATTATTATTATTATTATTATTATTATTATTATTATTATTATTATTATTATTATTATTATTATTATTATTATTGCATATCCTGTGCTCGGGGTTCTTTGAAGCAGTGTTTTGGAAGTCGGTGCATCTTTAAATCAACAATGACTGAGCTGACCATCAAGTCAACTGATATTTCCCCGCTTAACCTAACATTGTACCATAATATGTTCATACTAATTTCGCTTAATATGAATAAAACATGTTCAGACCCCAATTAAAGGGTGTGCAATTAATAGTGTGTCATGTTGCTGTCACGCGTTTCCCGTTTTAACGCGTGTTACATTCTGGGAATTGTAGTTCGCTCAGTTTATGTCTCCATAACAATGAACAGAATAATATTTTCAAAAACTACAACCGCTCCGGCTCTGCACATGCGCACTGCACACTATGACGAACGCGCATCCTGCAGGATCCCGGACCCCTGCAGAAGTGCAGATTTGGCATTGGATTTAGCCGGAAACGTGAAGAAACGGTAACGCTTCATCTTTTAACTGGACTTTTGTGTTTTTATGTGCTTTGAATCAACCGAAACCTCCTCTCAATCCTTGTTTCATGTTAATTTGCAAATAAAAAACACATTTATAGATTTATCTACGCGACGGTTAAAAACTCGGCCCTAGCTGCTACTAAATGCTAAAACTAAATACATTATAAATTTAGTTATGTCATTATATCCGCTACATAACTTAATCAATGTGTATTAAGTAGTAGCTTTAGTTAGATAAGTTGAAATAAAAATATATACCCCGTTAAAAAATTAAGTTTTACAGCCATTACTTTTATAATGATAAAGATTATGTCAGTTAACGCAAGGTGAACTATAACCGATCAGTGCGAGTTAAGAATTAAGTTCAGTTCAGCTGGAGATTCAAGCTGCTGGACAAAATCACCAGTCCCAACTTTGTTTCACTGTTCTTGTGTTGAGTTTCCATCTCTTCTGTGTTTCAGATAACTTCGTTTAATAAAAAAAAAAATGGGAGGTCTGTTATTTTTTTTAATGATAAATCCATTATCACAAAAACTGAGCACAGTATAAGTTGAAATGATTGAACTATTTTCTCTTTTGTCCTAGAGCGCGTGAATAACTTTCCTCCCCTGCCCAAATTCATGAAAATTAAGCCATGCTTTTACCAGAATATTGATGAGGAAATTCCTTCACCTCATCAGCAGCTTGTGCGCAGAGTCTACACACTTTGGATGAGTATGTTGTACACTGTTTGCTTTCCTGTTTTGAATTTTTGATACGGTTTCTAAGGCACAAACATGTATACTCATATACTGTCTCCTTTGCAGTGTATTCAGCCACTCTTTGCATCAATGTCATTTCTTGTATTGCTTGGTGGATTGGTGGTGGAAGTGCTACGAACTTTGGCTTCTCTTTACTTTGGCTCCTTCTTTTCAGCCCGTGTAGTTATACTTGTTGGTTCAGACCACTGTACAAAGCCTTCAGGTTAGTATGTGCAACACAAATGTCATGCAATGTTTCCAAAATACAGGTCCTTTTTATGCTTGCTAAACAAAATATAGAAAACCTCTATAAGTATTTTCAAAGGCAAATGCTTTCCTGTTTTATTTTCAGGGCAGATAGCTCTTTCAACTTCATGGCCTTCTTTTTCATATTCTTCCTTCAGTGTGTGTTGGCTCTTATTCAGACATTAGGCATCTCTGGCTGGGGAACATGGTGAGTTTTCAGGACATAGCTATTTGCAATAGTTAAGCTATTTGCTCTGTCAGTCTTTAAACAAAAATATTTCATTTAATGTAGCTGAATGAGAGTACTCCATTCCATTTTCTTACTTTTAACACAGTACATGGTTTGACAAATCTAACAGTTACTATGTTACTTTATATTGCCTTTTGTTTTTAATGTGAATAATCCTCTAACTTGTGCAAAGCTAATGTAAGCTAATGTAAATAAATAATCAGAATTTTAATTTCATGTAATGATGGCCCACAAACTGGACTTGGCTTTGCTTGCATTCATTCACCTGGGAATGTGTATATTAAGAACATTAACTGAGCACTGTCATGCTCTTTTGCAGTGGTTTGTCTTTTATGCACTTAACTGCATTTTGCTATGGTAGCTGCTGTATATTATAACCTTGGTTTTGGTGCTGTGTTTCACTTTAACTAACCTGTTCACTTCATTTCATCTGATTCCACCTGAAATAAAGCGGCTGGATTGCAACAGTGACCTTTTTCAGCTCCAATGTGGGCTCTGCTATTGTGATGCTGATCACCACACTGCTCTTCACACTGGTGACTGCTTTAATGGCACTGGTGCTTATCAAGGTGAGTGAGCAACTCATGTGCACAATATGCTACAATAATACTATAATTTTAACATCTTATTGTCTTGCTGATGTGGCTCTTATTAAATTAAAAAAAATAAAATTTTCTGTTTAAAACATTCCCTGAAAAGTGCAGTATGGAACTTTTCTAGTGGAGGCTCATTCACATGTTTGTTACCTGGAAATGCTTTATTGCTTCTCCTGGAATGGTCTATTGTATGTTATTAAGCACATTTATCATACATTTATTGAGTTGCAGTTGTTTTTATTGACAAAAATGACCTTTTAGGAAAGGATTTTTATTATGAAAAGATTTAGCGTTCTTGTTTCAATGACAATGACAATTCCATTATGTGGAAGATACCCTCCATCAGAAAAGTTTCATAAAGTCTTCCATTATAGTGTCACATATTTTGACCCTATAACACATGTCCTTCAACAGGCCCTAACTGCTACTAAATGCTGAATCATTTAAATTGATTCCTTATTTCTTCTGAATGGTCAGGTTCACAGGCTGTACCGTGGCGGGGGTGGGAGCATGCAGCGTGCCCAGGAGGAATGGGCCACAGGGATGTGGAAGAGTGCCCCAGTGAGAGAAGCTGGCTTTAATGTTGTGGCCCAAACAGCACAGGGCCCCACTCTGCCCCAGTACCCTGCTGCTGTGCCCAGCTACCCCGATAACAGCCA
Source organism: Paratrypauchen microcephalus (assembly GCA_036785185.1). Classification (NCBI taxonomy): domain Eukaryota; kingdom Metazoa; phylum Chordata; class Actinopteri; order Gobiiformes; family Gobiidae; genus Paratrypauchen; species Paratrypauchen microcephalus. Next base: position 6,254,198 of record JAVJIX010000008.1, read on the forward strand.
GTGGTGATAGCCCTGAGTATCCTCTAGGGGGAGACAGACTGTTGGGGTGTGCCAAACAGCATTTAATGAGCGTAAAATGCCAAATTAATTTCTGTATAAATATCATGCATAGTTTTTATCAGAGTTTTGCAGAGTATGCAAAAGGTTACAAGATATATGCCATTCCATATCTTATTTGTTTACATGTGAGTTTCTGTAGTGAATTGGAGTGAATACATTAGCAATAATGTACTTGCGAAAATACTTAAAAGGAAGACATCTAACAGAATGGTTTGAGTTAAAGGAGTTTTTGGGGGCTTGTGCCTTATGAACATTTTATAATAGAAAATAATCTGTCAGACCTGCATGCTGGACACTGTAGTACAAGTACAGGGTTTGACTTAAAACTGGACTTAAAACTGCATGACAATGATCTTGTTTTTATGTGTATTTTTCCAAGACAGTTTATTTTTGATACCACACTTATTATAGCTTTGCTTGAAGGCCTTAATATTGCAACTTTTGCATGATATAAATATTGTTTGACTTTAGCTAAATTCAACAACAAAGCTAACTACATGCTTCAATGGAGCACTTAAGTGCTCATGCATTTTGGTGCCATAACATTAATTTGTTTTCCCTGTCTGCTGTAGGTAGTGGGGAGTGACCCATGCCTCAGTATTTCTCATGCCTGTGCTTGTGTGGTTTGTTGTGGCACTGTTTGTTTAGTGGGGGTCTTGTAGTGAGCACTTTAATCAGGGCTGCAACTTCTTTCCATACTAACCCTAACTATTTAAGCTGCACGAGTCTGGGCGTGGGGCTGAACAATTCAAATCCCAGCCTTCTGTCAACACTAGACACACAAACAACTGAATTTTTGAAGGATAACAAATCCACTCATTGATAAAGGCCCTGTGACTGAATATGATTCTTCAAATAACTTGTTCTTGGAATAACAGGCTTCAAATGTTTTTTTTTCTTCTTTTTTCACAGTTAGCCACTATGTCAATAAAAATGTGAAAGTTTCTGGAAATGTGCCTGCACTAAAACCATTGCTAAATGCCATTTTGGCAAACTGCCTGGATTTAATACTCCTTTGTGAAAATAAGAATGTTACATTAAGTCAGCATTTCAATAAATATTCCACATTTATTTCATTGTTGTTGTTCATTTTATTTTTTTACAAATTGAAAAATGTACAAAAATAAAATCTAAAGTTATTCCTGCAACAGTAGTAGTTGAGATGTACTCATGGCCTTTTTTACAGTAGAAGTTCACATGTTGATAAAACATCTTTGAAGTAATTGTTCTTTAGGGCTGCAACTAACACTTATTTTAGTAGCATTATTTCTAATGTATACTGAGACTTTAAATACATCATACATTATTAAACAAATATTTGTTAAATGCGGAGACCATTGACTGTATGGTGGTGACTGAAGGCTTCTGAATAGAGAATATGTATGAATAAAGTATTATTGAATAATTAAATTTTGATTTAATAATACCACTATCTTGTTATAAAAAGGTCTTTTCATATGCATTTATAGTCTACTAGTTGCAATAAGTCAATTGTTGCAGCCATAATGCTCATTAAACTGGTTTAGTTTGACCCCATTTTTATTAAAAAATGAAATATACAGTCTTTAGTGCTGGCTACAAGAAAGTGCAGGTATAGAGTTCACACTTGATACTGCTGGGTTCCAGATGAAATCTCAAATTTCTATAAGCCTTATGGTTTATCATGAGGGCAGGTAATGTGGGTAAACTTTAGCTTTTAGGTTTAACAATGTAATAACTTCCTGCCCCCATCTGGAGGGGCAACATCCTTTAATGAAAACTTCATTTCTGAATTTACCAATGCCACACCCATAAACAACAGAGCTCACAAATGATGCCGTTTCATTGGTTTGTAAATAAGAGTTTTTTCCAACAATCATAAACTCTCCATATTTAGGGTTTTCTGAGTTCACCATTACATAGCTTACGTCCCCATAGGTTATCTGTAAATCATTAACATTAATTATGAAATGCACAAAATGAAATGCACAGGGGTCAAAGTGTTACTAGCAAGGCTTGTTACAAAACTTCATTGCAAAAATAAATAGTTAAAATGTATTAAACTGTACATAGTATATACAAGAAATGTATCCATATGTTTATAAAATCATTTATCTGTAAATTGATCCCAAGCTGCTAAGATAGTATATTTGAATGTTGATATGTAGGGTCCTTGTACTGCAAACTGGATTAACAATATCAATTTATCTTTGTGAAAGAGTAACCTCCCTCATAAAATTATAAATAAGAGATTTAATTTGATGGTACCACAAAATAAGAGTTTTACATAGTCAGTGCTTGACAAGTTACTCATTTTATGCTCAATCTACTCCAGCCATCCATGTGGATATTAAAAATGCTGTAAAGTTACTTTGTTCTTGTTCATTTAAATTTGCCATTGTGATGTGTGAGCTTCTGAGTCCAAATAATTTCCCTTGTGGATCAATAATGTTTGTTTAAGTCCAAACTGGTCATCATGCATACACTGAAGGTCTGAATAGGTTTTAGATTTCACCTAGAAAATCCTGGAGGTACCCTGTAATTAGTGCACATTAGTCTGTAACCTTGGTCTGAATTATACACTACCTCAACTGTGTCAAATTTCCGACTCATCATTTATGTATCCCAGACCGTTCAGATTTGAAATGTTGGCGAGGGAGGTGATGCGGTGCACCCCGTTCTGTTTGAAGTCCACTGTACAGTGATTATTATTGGAAATGCATGGTGTTCCTGGCACTGGCCCCAGTAGCTTTGTCTCTGAATCCCTGTTTTGGACGGGCACGTACTCCGCAGGCTGCCTCTTCGCTTCATTTTGACTAGACGCCTGTGCAATTTTGAGGCACTTCAAATGTCCTCGCACCCAAATATACAAGATAACACCTATCAGGGAAAGACATAGCAAAGACAGCACCGTCACAGCCACCTCCAAGCTGGTCATCTTTCCCTTTTCTTTCTGATTTCCAGGAGTTAGTGGTTCAACAATCCCAATTTCTGGTGTAGGAGTACTAAAAAATTGATCCAAATTTGTAGTGTTCTTATTAGCAGGAGTAGTAGCCCGTCCAATGTCTATGCTTTTTTGTAAATTATAAACCGCCATTGTCCGGTTGTACGTCCTGCTGTTAATAAACTCCACAGAGTCACAAATGTAAAGACCAGTATCTGATTCGGAGGTGTCCAAAATGAGCAAGCCTCCGCTGTAAATGTAGTGCTTCCCATTGGAGTGAAGTGGTTGATGGTTGAATTGCCAATGGACTTGTGCCAAATTGGAATGAAGCTCACAAGGCAGTTGTACATTGTTTCCTGGTGTTAGAGCAACATCTGTGACTGCAACAGGATCTAAAAAGATAAAAGTATGAGTAGGATTTAAAAAAAAAAAGAGCTGAGATATTACCAGAGACAATGTAAAGACGTCAGGGTACTTTATTGTTATAAAACTTTCACATGACTAAATCTCAACATGCAACACAACATATATTGCAATACTTAGCTAGGTGTGTTTTTTCAACTTTTTGTGATTTAGAGCAAGCCATAGAGACAAAGCTGAAACGAATAGAAACATCTGATCCTCTGATTATGATAGAATGTGTACATTTTAAGTTCTAAAGACACACATTTCCTAGATCTAGTTAAATTGTTCAATGACTAATGCATATTTTTCAATTACATATTTTATTCTATTCAAGAACACTGTACTGTTTAAGAAAAAAAGCAATTGAGTACTCCATAACTAACTTACCTGGCTTAGGGCACTGAGAGACATCGCCCTCCTTCAGACTTTGTATCACAGTGTTTGATATAGAGGAGGGTCTGCTGACAGAGGAGCACTGCTCAGTGGAGAAGTCCCAGGCGCAGTAAGGGTCCCGGGACAGGATACAGTCCACACACGACTCATATCGGCTGCAGTTACAGAGCGGCATTTGCACAGCACTAAACTGCGAGCCTGCATATAGCTGGCCCTAAAAAAAAAAAAAAAAAAGATGATACCTAAAACTATGACATAATGGACTGGATAATGGATTTTGAAAGAATGGATGATGTAGATAAGAAATGAAACTATATAAAGCCAGCATATACCGACATCCAAGGCTAAATTTATTAGACTATCTTTACTAAAACCTAAACAAGTGAAAATGCTAAGACTAAAGCAAAATTTAGTAAAATTAGTTTGAATTACAGCCACATACTAATTACAAACTATATGTCTCAGGTTATAGTGTTTAGGCTGATTATCAGTTGCTTTTAAAGAAAATCCCAAGTGCAGTCCTTACGGAGCTGGATGAGATGCGCAGGCTGCTGATGGCATCATGGTTTTCAAAGACTTGAACCTCTTCAATAATCAACATCTCCCCACCATAGTTTACTGCCTTCTGGATGAAACCATTTTCTGTGAAGAAAAGTCAGAGATGCATCAGCAATGTGCTTTTGTCAGTAAATGAATGAGGTTGCTTTAAAATATATTCTCACTCCAACAGCAATATGTTGGAACTATGAGACTTAACAGAGGAGCTTGTCAAAATATTACAGTAAAATCAGAACAATTGTTTTCTAGTTTATATAGACACATTATTATTTGTAAGAATAATACTCACCAGTGCCAATAAACATGATGTCATAGGTTTGTTCGTCCAGAGCCTGAACTCGGTCCACAGCGATCCGAGTGAGCAGGGCTCCTCTCTTCACCAGCAGAGGCTCTCCACTGATGGGCCTCACAGCGTCGTCCATTAGGGGACGATCTCTGATGAACTGAAGAGTTTTATCAGGAAGATCCAGGGAGCGGTTCAAGCCCATTTTACGGGCCACATTATTGATGCACTTGGAACACACAGACATTTTAAAATGGTAAATATACTGAGTGGTGTAACTGGGTCAGTGATGTGACGTAGGCATTTTTGTATCCAGAAGCCACAACTTTTCTACTTATTAATTTATAAAAAGGTTTACATTTTTTAATGCATTTGTTTAATATCTCTTTAGTTGTACCAATACACATTTGGGAGAATAAACCAAATTTGAAAGAATATCATAGATTTAAAGTGTTAAAATGTCATTCGGTAAAATGAGTCACACATAGAGCCAGCGATAACATTTGCTTGCACAAATTATAAAAATTTACAAAATCATAAACGTTTTTCTGTGGCATAATTTTACAAGCCTTGACATGAACATATAAAAGTATTTTCAAAATTAACACAAAAGAACTACTTTTAATGTTTTAAATAAAGTTGTCCCCAAAAGCCTATTTCATCAGTGTCATTCAGTAAAGTTAAAAGGCCATTTTGAAAAATAATCTGAGGTCTTTCCTCATGTATCATGTGATGGCATCACTCTAAGGACCCTGCAGGACTCTTTAAGTGCAAACAAGATTCAGATTTGCCCTCAAAGGCTTTTTGTTGGTGAAGCCTTTATCATGAGAAATACATGTACAAATGCCAAAGTTTTGGATGTCATTTGGTGAGTTTTTAAAATCAAGCCAGTTTCAAAAGATGAGCCTTTTTTTTATTTCAGTTGAGCCATCATTCAGTAACACAGCAGAGTCATGTGGTGAAATGCTGCTATACTAGTATGAAATGTGTCAGAAAATGTTAGTTTTGACATAAAAAATATATATTTTTACATAAGAACTTAAATTTAAAGAGGGAAAGTGCTAACATGCTTAAGTTTTATCCAATAAAAAAAAAGAAAAAAGAAAAATGGTACCAGAGTTCAGAGTTAATGCCGTCAAATTTTGAAATTCTTCAAAACTTTAAGAAAAAAAAACATCTTTGCATATTTTTCTGATACACAATAGCATAAACAGTAATTGACTCACCCCTCCTGGTCTGGGGACAGGTACTTCCCCAGTGTACATCACCCATTTCACATGGGACGTCTCCACGGCAACAGGTGTCTTAAACTTTCCCTCAGTGAAAATGTGTTTAATGTCAGAAACCTTGTATGCACACACAGCTGACACCTGCGACAAGCCCCTGAGGAAAACAAAATTGCATGATTACTTTAGTCTCTACATTTAGGTATAATTTGTTTTTATTTTCTTTGACTTACGACTGTGGAGTGAAGACTGTGTAGAAGAGGCTCTCTCTCCAGTCTTTGTGTTTGAGCAAAAACACATCCTGGACTATAGGGGGCAGACTGGGTTCAGGGAGGGAACAGTCCAGGCGAGCTTTCAGAAACGATGTCCACTTCCTCTGCAGTGTTCTTTGGCCCCCCATATCACCCTATACAGACCATTAAAAACCATTTAAACATTACTTAATCTTGTATGCAATCATTATTTTAAACATCAGTCTAAACTTGGGGTTACTTTGCAAACACGGGCAACTCGGGATACTGTCACTTTGCTGTAGAAATCATACTCCATGGCATTTTCACTGAAGAACAAATACACTTTATCATCGTCTCCATCGGGACTGTCCACACTTTCCTCAACAAAGTCCATGTAAACAAAGTTTGGTTCTGAAAAGACAAGAAATCACTATATGAGAAGTATGATAAAAGGAGAAGTTCAATTTGTCAACTGGACAAAGTTTGTTTGGTTGAAAACGTTTCGCCGCTCATCCGAGAGGCTTCGTCAGCTCTGGTTCTAGTGCTGGTTAGACTGCTTATATCTAGTTGCAGGGAGGAGCTAACTATACTGAAATAGCTCTAGTGGAGATAGTTTCAGAGCTATTTCAGTATAGTTAGCTCCTCCCTGCAGCTAGATATAAGCAGTGTCTAACCAGCAGTAGAACCAGAGCTGACGAAGCCTCTCGGATGAGCGGCGAAACGTTTTCAACCAAACAAACTTTGTCCAGTTGACAAATTGAACTTCTCCTTTTATCATGGATTCTACCTGGACGACTGAGGGACTTTTCACGCATATATGAGAAGTACATTAAGAATACTTTTGAGCCTATATAGCCAGACAGTTAAATGATCTTTTAGTTCAACTACACTAATCAGGCATAAAATTCTAACCACAAAGATCTGTCAATTCAGAACTGCACCTGTCAGTGGCTGAGATAGTAGGTGACAGGTAAACATGCATGGTAAAACTGTTAATTTCATCCATGTCTGACCATGTGCATCATGCAACAGACTCACCACTGAGCCAGGAGCTCTTGAACTCAGTGCGAAGAGCCAAGCTTGAGCTGCGTAGAACCACCGGTTCTGAGCCCAAAAAATTGATGGATGTGGCAGAATACAGATCATTTCCTGTTGAAAAGGAACAAAGGATGAGGGCAAATTCCTGGAAATGCATTTTTCATATTGTGTTGGATAAATATCAGAAGGATATGCTTGCTTCTTATAAACAGTTTGTGTGTAATTAGTTTTTAGTGCCAGTGAACAACAGAGAAAATAGGCTTTCATGTAATACATTTTTAATTAAGCTTTGAAACTAAGGGCTATAAAAGTCCAGCTGAGTGATATGTTGCGGTTGTCTTCACGGATTTCTTCACACAGCGCTCACTACAGTGTCAGCACAAACCTGGCTCAGACACTCACCGACCATGAGGGAGGAGTATCTCTGAAAGGGATCAAAAGGACACTTCCCCTTCCCCTCCTCCTGCATCCCCTGCAGCCTCAGCTGTCCGCGCTCAAACGACTGTCGGAAACACAGGAAACAAAGGCTTTAAAAAACAGAAAAATGAGCCGGGCAGGAGATTCAGACTTTAACTGAGTCAAAGCCAAGGCCTGTTCTCAGAGTTTGAGCCAGATCACTTCAAATGTAAGGAGGCTGTGCAGGTTTTGTGCTGGGAAGCATTATGCAAAATGAATGTGATGTCAGCACTTCTTCTCTCCAAGAAAAAGATTACATAATGGGAATAAGTTATTTGAAAGTTTCACAGTAACACTTTTTGCAATCAAATATGAAGTAGAAAGAAGCAACTTTTCTAATAGTCTTTTTTTTTTTTTTTACCTTGAATGTTGCACAGTATGGCATTAAACATATCCATCTATGGAGACAAGCAGGTGACACTACCAAGTCGTCTGGAGAAGCGAGCCTCCACACAGTAAGAGTTTTAAGGTATCTTTGAGAATGAAAATGCCAGTAATTGAATAATGCAAGATAAAATCAGTTTAATGCCATACTATGAAACACTCGAGGCAAAGCAAAAACATTTCCATGAGGATAAGCAGGACCCCAAGCTTGTTACATAGTGCGCCTTTAATTTATAACATAACCTTGCTTTGGTCTTCAATGAGATTTTATTTATTGTCAGTTACTTTTGTCTAGTAAATACTTTCACTAGTCTAATGGCTCTGTATGGATTCCTAAAACCATGGAGCTGATTGTAGAATATACCTTATATATAAAGCTCTGGAAAAAAATAAAGAGACCACTGCATTTTTTTCTGAAATCAGCATCTCTACATGTATTACAGCCATTCCATTCCAGCGTCTGTTGAATTCCAACACAAACACAAAGCTGAGCTACTTCAGTTCTTGCACCAGGAGTGGAATAAAGTCACCCAAGAACAATGTGAAAGACTTGTGGAGATCATGCCAAGGCGCATGAAAGCTGTGATTAAAAATAAGGGTTATTGCACCAAATATTGATTTCTGAACTCTTCTTAAGTGTAAACATTAGTATTATGTCGTTTTAAAATGAATTTGATCTTGTTTCTTTGTATTGTTTGAGGTCTAAAAACATGCATCTTTTTTGTCGTTTTGACCATTTGTCATTTTCTGCAAATAAATGCTCTAAACGATAATATTTTATTTGGAATTTGGGGGAAATGTCAGTAGTTTATAGACTCGTAAAAACAAAAATGTTCCTTTTGCCCAAACACATACCAATAAGTAGTAAAATCAGAAAAAGGTGATAATTCTGCAGTGTTCTCTTATTTTTTTCCAGAGCTGTATATATAATATATAGATTTTACAGCCATTAAAATCTTTTGTTAGTATTATTATTATTTTTTACTCACCATAAAGTCACAGATGGGGCTGAATGCATTGGTACCACACACATACATTGTCGTGTCATTCATTCGGTGCAGGGTTCGAATGTAGTTTCGACATTCCACCTGCAACAAAACCCAGCCCCGAGTATGCCAAGGTCAATGCTGTGTTAGTTCAGCCGCAAAAACTCAAACAAAAATACAGATACATGTCCTGGTACGGCTGAGGACCAGAGTTCTGAGGGTCGGTTTTGAGGGCAGCTTCTCATGTCTTTATTTGGGTTTAAACAGAGCCGTGAGTGAGGCACTTCAAAGAGAATCAAAAACAGCATGATATAAATGATGCAGACCTGTGTGGATTGAAGCTGGCTGGTGGAGAGATGCACTTAAGTTTTTAAATGAATCGCACAGCCTGTGATAGGTTTTTTTTGCAATATTATTTTGTTGTACTTGAATTCTGGCTAACAATATTAAATTTAACACCATCTGACAACATTGAGGCTGAGAACATAAGGATTTTCATAATTTTCCCAGGTGAGAAGTACATGAGATGTCCACTTATTTTTCTACATAATATTAATTGTATTATTTGAGTACTCGTTTGGCTCCATCTATTCCTTTATAAATATAAGTTAGGCCTGGTCTCTTTTGATTAGTGTCATTTTCATTTCCACAATCATTTTCAGTTTGATTGTATGGTTTCTTGTGAATGAATAAATGGGTCTTTTAGGCCTAGTAGACCTCTACAAACACGATTTAAAATTTGCAACTGTCAACTTTATTAAATTTAAAACTGGAAATTGAATCACAACTACAATATTTTGTCCTAGTTTAAACAGATCTGAGCATGTATATATCTTAACGTCTTCTAACCTTTGGCTCCTGAACAGCAGAGATCTGATTACATGGGAGAGTGATCCTCATCAAGTTATCCTATCCCCAAGTAAAAGTAAAGCGTGCGATAGGCTTAGGACTCTGAAAACAAACCTCAGCTTGTTTTCCCTTGTAAGTGCACTGCCTCTGCTTCTCCTCGGTCACTCGCCAATACACCTGCAACAACATTAGTACAGTCATGTCAAAGCACGCAGGGGCAGTGTCGCAACCAGCGTGACACTAACGTACACTAGCATGTTAGTACTATGACAAAAGGAATACAAGGTTAAAGTCTTTCTGGTTAACTTAATGGCAATACCACATTTCAAGTTTTGTACACCTTGTATTATTGTTTTGGGGGAAATTTTTATTTTTGAATACGCAAAGTTTTGAAAACAAAACACTATTAAGTCATGTATTCCAAAATATCTACTGCAGACGTAAAAACGTATTCTATAGCCTTTAGTTGTGCAGGCTACCTAAATAATTACCTAAAAATATATCAACCAACACTGATCCATTTTTAACTGTCCAGCTATGGCATAAGATATCTCGCAACATATTCAAATTACCGTGGAGAACATGAAAATATTTATGGTAGTTTATTTTACTGTCTTCACATACCGCTGACTTTTTCACAGAAATGTCACTCATGTCCAGTGCATAAATGGCCTCTCTGGCTCCCAGCAGCATCACTCCCAAGTCCTCCTGGATCAGCATCGTGGAGTAGTTGAAAACACCATCCTCTCTGAACAGTTTGAGTTCATCTGAAGGGAACAAGACACTTCAAATATATGGGCTGAAGTCACTGGTGACCATATGGGAAATCAGTTTAAGATGAATAGCTAACAAAGTACTATTATGTAAAATTGATCATTTCCGTGTCAATATCTTTAATGGTGGAGGATCCACCACCTGCTTATTTCCATGGAGATGTTCTTTTCCAACAATGTTTCACAGTATAAACTTACTCCAAATCAGGTGACGCCACTAGGCCAGATCTGTGGAAAGGTGAGTCGGAATGCATGCTTTTTAAAAAAGGTATATATCAGTAAAAACACCTATAAAATTGAATAAATGCAAGATATACTAGTTTAGTGTCTGACTGTGGAACATTCTAGGCAAACCAATAACATAGCTATGAAAACAAGCAGTTGATGCACCCACCACAAAGTTGTTTTGAATTTAAGTTTCAGTCTGCCTGAATGTCTCTGAATCTGCATTGTACAGAGTTCATAGTGAGGTGAGCCATAGTACACTCAACTTCAACAAAGGAAATATCTATAAATTACAAGGTGTACATTAATACAACAGATTTTAGAGACGTGCTTGTGACTTACTGTTGTAGGGAACTGTCTTCCGTGGGATGCAGTACTGAGCGTTGGGTGAACACAAGGACAGATGGAGCAATAATCCACAGACAGTGATCAGAGCTGGGAGCAGAGACATGTTCAGAGTCCAGAGAGCCCTCACTCCAGCTCCTCCTCAACGGGACACACTCAGAATCAGTTCATAGTCCAAGGTCCAAACACTGTAATACTGTCCTGGACATGTGCCACTACGTCACCTTTCATCTTTGTTTATAAAAGAAAAATATATCCACAATGAGTTATGTTGGCGTTAGTCGCCAGTGCAGTTCTATGAGGCAACTGGTGTCTGCTGCTGCAGGTAAAGAAGCCATCTTTCAGCTAAAGGGGAGAGGTGAGGGAGGATGCAGTCTTCATGGTGGCCCACTTCTCTGAAATGAAAGACAGAAGATTAGTGATCAAGACATCATAGACACTGGACAGATAAAAAGATAACCTTTCTGTCATCAAATTTAGACTGAGCTGTGTGAAGCCTTTATAACTGATGACCATGGTAAAATGCTAATAGTTTAGTTTATGAGTTTATTTTAACAGGGACCATGTGCAAACACACTAATCTCATAAAAGAAAAAAAGAAGAGATGCTTTACACCACATTCAGCTAAAGATAGTTTCCATCTGCAGTCCCCAGGCAAGTTAACAAGCAACAATATAAAATACAATATAGAAAAGCAATGAATTATATTTTGGGTTTAAGAAAGTTCAAGGTCCAGTTTTTTATTTTATAAGAAGACGGTATAGCTAGCAAAAGCCATTCACAATTTCTTATCAGTCAGGTTGTTGCTAAATGTTGAGCAATCCTTACTATTCATATATTATGTATAAGTGTATTTATGTTGTGGTTGTTGAATATGCCTGAAGCCTAATCATTCTCGCAAATATACTACATGTATTTACCAATAGCATTTTGATCAGATCAGGATACATTTTCTAATACATTAGTTGGTTAATTAACTGAAAGGAAATTTGAATCAATTACTAAATAATCACCAATCACATTTTATTACCTTCAAAACAAGTCTCATCTAACCTCATTGTAACAGAACAATAGTTTGGTCTAAGACTGCATTGCTTCATTTACAGGAAACTGATATAAGTGAATTTGTGCACCCCACTCTCTCGCTCTTCCTCTCCAGCTCCTTCCTGTCCTCCTCCCTGATATCGCCTGTTTCCTCTGTACACAGCAGGGTTCACGCTACACTGGGGCAGCTCAGGTTTGGACATGCATGAAAATCACAACACCACTTCACAGCTGTAGTGCTAAACCTTTGGGATCCCCTCTAAATACAGACCTACCTACTTGTTTGGCAAGTTTGTTGACTAACTGAACAGCAAGGCCTCATTTCATTCATCAAGGCTCTTTTCTTCAGAATAAACAATGATAAGCTCCTATTCTTTGTACACACTTCCACAACATTGTGGTTTTTGTTTTTTCAAATACTGAGACTTTTCTAGGCTTGCTCAAAACAGATATTCTGTTTGAAACACTACAAAGTCTACACTTTTTGACTGAAAATGACAGACTCCAAATTTCATCAGGAGACTCTAGCACTCCGGTGTTGTCTTTTTATATCAAACTACCTACTCACACTTTGTAGTTACTTAATGTAGGAGGGCGAGTTCTAGCACGTATAGGGACAGCATGTGTGTTGTCAAAAAACACTAAGTCGTGCAGTCTTTTCCAAATGGCTGTGACAGAAGGGGAGGGACCACTACAGCTCCACACTGCACTTAGACTTGTTTTGTTTTTTTTCCACAGTGTGACAGATGCCTTGAATGCTGCAGACAGAAAGGTATGACTATAATAATAGAAGTCACACAGCCATGGTCTTTATTTACCTAGAGTGACGCTCACTGATATGTGTGGAGTATAGGCAAGGCAGAGCTGTTTGTTCAGTGGTTAACAGTACATCTTTACATATACACACATACTGAATGGATCCATTGTGTTTTGTGGATGCTGATGTTAAGATATGCATTTCTGTTTCAAGCTTCAGTGATATATTAAATGTCAGATTAAAAAAAATGATATGGATTCAATTAAAAGAAACAACTGAAGAAGAAAGAAGGTCTGGTGTTTAATAGATCTTGTAAGTTCCCAAGTGCTCTTAAAGATGGGGGGGAAATGCAGAAGTTCCTAAAGAAAAGCTAAACATTTATTTACAACAGACGTAGGTGAACACACTAATGCATTTAATCAGAGAAAACCCAAAATAGTATTTAATGGCAGCCCATCAAAATGGCATGAGCTACAGAATATATTACTCCTCATTAAATGGCTTTCATTTGTCACAGCACCGTCACAACATCTTAAGAACTGGAGTTGTATTTCTGTTTTGGTGTCTACGCCATATATCCTCCTTATTTCCTGGTTCCTTTGTCTAATTGATTCATCAGGAAAGACCCTCCCATGGACTGCCTGACCTCTTCCCTCATGAAACAACAAACTGGTGTCAAATACACTAACGAAAATTAATATAATCTTAAAACAGGATATAACTCGTCAATAAAGCTTAAAGAACATTAGTTTCCAAGTACGTTTTTTCCTATAGGGAGCTGACGCGGTTACTTTGTTCTGTCCTCGGCTGTATCTTTGTTTCTTTGGCACCTCACACAGTGGCCGTGTTGACAAAGCGGTCTGTTTAAAAGGGCGTGTGTAGTTATGAACAGTGGCGTTTAACCTAGTTGTGTTGTTTGTGAAAAGGGGATCAATGTTGTTACCAGCAAAGCAAGCAAAACCTGCTCAAGGATAATCTATTACATGCACTGTACAGGAAATACTGCCTTTGTGAGAAATTACAGAGAAGTACTATAAAAGTTTACGTCATGTAAACCTGATACTGCCCTGCGTTGTTTTCATGATGATGGAAAAAATGGCAACACTGAAGAAGAGTTTTGGTCACATTTCAGGTAATAAGGGCATAAGCGAATACATTTGACATATGCAATGTGAGTGTGCACTACTGTGTTGTACTGTGAATGTACAAGTATATGACCACTGGCAGGTGAAAACATCTTGTGATTGTGGTCTCAGGGTAGGACAATTCATTTGTTGATTTTGTTTGGAATCAAAGAGACATCAAATCAACAGCTTTTGGTCAACATACATTATATTCATGTGTAAGGGTTTCCACTTAAAAATACAGAATACAGCTGTCTGTAGATTGTATAAACCACCCCCATAATTTGTTGGCCTGATAATTTATGTGTAGGCTGCATGCAGGTTTTTATGCGCGAGTTCAGAGGTTGGCATAATGCTCCAATACAACAACACACTGGAGCAGCCCTGTGGCACTATCTCAACCACTTCAAACACTTCAGTATTTTTAGACATCTTAAACCTGGCTGGTATTTTTTACTATGGTACTACTAAAAAAACATTTTCCTTATTATAGCTTTTCTAATACCACAGGAAGATGTAAGTGACACTTCTTACTTTCATCTTCATGCATTTATTATTTCTAGCATGTCAATGAACACAAGAGGAAAGTAAAGTATATATGTATCCAATACACTTAATGCTTTAAGCAAATCACAATTAATACAATTTCCTTACTAAGTGAGAAGGAGAAAACTAAATCCCAGCCTGTACCCAGTCAAAAGTAATATATTATTATGTTTAAAAAAAAAAGTACATAACATAATAGCATTTTTATATTTTACTAGCAGCCCATTGAGTGTCAAGTGTGACTAATAAGAGGAAGTTAAGAGTTTTCCTACATACTTAAGCTCAGATATACCAGTTTTGGTTTGTTTTTTAATCCCCTGCAAAACAGCACCTGATACAAGCTGGTTCATGCAGGCTCCATTGTCCTCCCCGAGTCAGAGCTAACTGCATCCAAAAGGTGTGTGAGTCAGTCAGTTGAGAGTGCGTAGAATCACTCTTTGTGGGACTGCATTAGTAACACTGTGGGGCCTGAAATCTGCAGACACTCATTTTATGGACACCTGTCTCCCTTATGATGACAAAAATACGGCCCCCATGAAGTAAATCTTTTTAATACATCTACAACATGATTTCAAGTTCAGATATTAGTTAAAGTAAGTTGAGGTAGGATTTAAATTAAAGGGACAGTGTGTAAGATTTTTACCCATTAATTACCGAAATTGAAGATACCCATTCAAAAATACATTGTTTTCCAAGCCTTTTCACTTCCATCATGAAATCAAAGTATTCTTTTGGACTTAGATATAGTCACATAAAAGGGGGATCTTCCCCATGTAGAGGCAGCCATTTTGACTACGAGAGCCGCAGAAAGACATTTGGGCTCCGCCTTCCATTGAGACCAAGCTTATGGTGAAATACAGAGTTTGACCTGTCCAGAGCCTTCAAAGGTAAGCCAAGTAACAAACCTCGTTTTGTGCTTTTCCGTATAAAAGCCCCATGTGCTCGGGGAGTGATTGTTGTGCCGGGAAATGAATTGCATAGTCAAAAAGAGGAGACTGCAAGGTTTCATTTGATGTGTAGTTTGTCATGGTACACGATCGGGAATGTGTGTTTTCATGCGAAAAAAAAAAAAAAGTGAACGGGACCGCGTTTTATTTATACCGTAGTTGTCGGCGAGAGCTCGCACAGTGCCAGGTGCGCGCTGTCCGCGTTACGGCGCGCCCGGGTGACCCTCGAGGTCTGCCGTAGCCAAAAGAGGAAGTGCATGGTACCTACACCACCTATGCGCCACGAATCCTACACACTGTACCTTTAAGATTAGGAGTAGTGGTGTAAATAATAATCGATTCATATCGATGCATCGATCCTACAGCATTGATGCGTCCACAAGAGAATCAAATCGAATTTTTCTGTAATAAAATTTATTCAAAACATCATTAATACATAAAGTGAAAACTATGCACCATTGAATCGAATCGTATCGAATCCTGGGGAATTCTCAAGTATCAAAAATAATCGAATCGTTGGCTTAAGAAATCGATATCGTATCGAATCGGCATGAAGTGTCTGATTTACACCCCTAATTAGGAGTCACTATGACTAAGGTTAGGATCAGTCTCTATGAATGTAAATTAATGCAATGTCCCCAACTGCATGGAAACCAAACATATGTGGATGTGTGTAAACGTACAGTTAGAAGCAATATGGGAGTGGTTGTATTTTTTATTTTTTTTTGCTGTAACTGATTAACCCTGAGGCCTGATTGACTGCTGTAAACTTATAAAACAGGTGGAATAACTGGCTCTGTGCTGTCAGTATTTGTCTATGGTCTGTAAACTGAGGAGGCCGTTGGCACTACATCGCTTATACATTGCGCAATCATTTGAGTATGGTATCAAAAGATTAATACAAAATGGATTGCAATTTGAATTGCTATTAGAAACTGCAATACTGTTACATAGTGTAAACATCTGCTCTGAAATGCACATGAACCTTGAATTAATTCAGTAGTTCATATTTCAATGAAATGTGTTTAAAATATAAACTAAAATATCTAAAATATAAACTATGAACTGAACCTTGGTTTTGCAACATGAAACATCGTAAATCTTATCACATTTGCAAATGTATGAAAAAATTTTAATGAGAGACAAAAAAAAAAGATAAGGATATGCAAATATTTCTCCTTTCAGCAATTATTTAGGTGTCCTTTGCTGAGCTCAAAACAACACATTTTGCTTTGGATCATTACTTTGTACAAACTGCTAACCCTGTAGCTTAGACCTCCACAAACCCAATCTGAAATGCACATGATTCTTATAATGTCTGTGTTATCGCTATACTTTTACAAAATCATCACAATTGCAATATTTGCTCTAAATTGTTCAGCCCAATATTGTGTATTGTCTGAAATCTGAGCAGTTCATTGGCACTGAAGCGCTGATCTATTGCTCCATCGTTCAGGCCCAAACAGGAAAGTGCAGGCTGTGGGAGGGAGCTCACCTCTGACACTCCTGTTGTTGTCAGTGGAAAACAAAGCCCAGTTCAGCATCAGGTTAGACAGACTTTTTGCTAAAAATGTGAGTGACTGCAAACCACCACTTGGGATAGGCCTAGTTGTCATTTTCATTATGACGTCCAATGCAATTACCTGAAAACAATACTTTAAAAACATGCAAACCGTGCAGTTTTAGAGCCAAGAGAACTATAAATCAGATACTTTTTTTTTTTTTTTTTTAACTTTGGTCCAGTCAGGATTACCACATGTGCCCTCCCTGTGCTCTGCATCCTTTTCTCTTATACCAATTTACACTACAATTTATAGTGTATGATATGAAATAGAAACACATTGTTTTATGCCGTACATGTATATTTGAATGTACCATTTGACACAATCTGCTAAATTTAACTAAATGTTAAATTGTGTAAATTACCATTCAAATTACTAAATTATTATCCATGAATTATTAAAATGAAAACTTAAAGAGACTCAATTAAAACTAAATTATGACTTATTAAACTTATTATGACTTAGGAAAATTCAATTTCAATATCGTCAATATTTTAACAGTATTGTGGAAAGGGCAAGTAGGGGTATTGTACTGGTGACTATTGTATTAATGGTAGTAATTGTAAGTGCAAACATAGTTACAGATATGGACAAACTGTTGGTACCCCTCTGAAAGAAGAGAAAAGAAAAATCAACAATGATCACTGAAATAACTTTAAACAAAATAAAAAAAAATAAAAATAAAAATACTGTGTCCTTGGGCAAGACACTTAACCCCACCTCGCCCCCAGTGTCTACAGACACTGGTAGCCCCCATGGCAGAAGATAAATCAAGGCCCGTTGTGACGTGAGCCGTCCCTCCTGTGGACCCACCACCCGCGGGAGGATTCATGAGGGCTGGTGCATTGTGTTCTGGGCAGTGGAACACTGCTTGGACTGCTGCCCCCGCGACCCAGAGAATGGAAAAAGCGGAAGATGATGAATGAATGAATGAATGAATGAATGAAAAAAATACTGAAAATTATGCTATGAAAACCACTGCTTCTGAGTTGTTCAATAGAATCATTGAAAAAATGTGATTGGACAATAGGGATATGTTAAACTTAGGTGTGTCCTCTAATTAGCATCACAGGTGTCTTCAAATTTGTACCTAGTTAGTGTGCCTATTTAAGGTTGACAAGTAGTCATTGTTTGGTGACATGATTGATACAAGACTGAACAAAAGAAGAAAAGAGAAGTGTGGCAGGAGACTAGAAAAAAAAAATAGACAAGCATGTTAAAGGTAAAGGCTATAAGACCACTCCAAGCAGCTTGATGTTCCTGTGACCACAGTCACACAACCTCCCAAAAAAGGTGAACTCAAAGAGCAAGGTACATCAGTGTCAGATCACGCCATATGTCGCTGTTTGAGCCAAAGTGAACTTCCAAGGAGGACACCACCGTTTAAATCAAATAATAAAAAAGCAAGACTAGAATTTGCCAGACTGCATATTGACAAGCCACAAAGCTTCTGGGAGAATGTCCTGTGGACAGATGAGACAAAACTGGAGCTCGTTGGGAAGACATATCAGCTCCATATTCACAGATGCAAAAAATGAAGCACACCAAGAAAAGAACACTGTCCCTACTGTGAAACATGGAGGAGGCTCTGTTATGTTCTGGGGCTGTTTTGCTGCATCTGGCACAGGGTGCCTTGAATCTGTGCAGGGTACAATGAAATCACTGAAGACGATCAAGACATTCTGGAACGAAATGTGTTTCCTAGTGTCAGAAAGCTTGGTCTCAGTCACAGGTCATGAGTCTTCCAACAGGATAATGACCCAAAACATAAAGCTAAAAACACTCAAGACTGACTAAGAACAAAACATCGGACTGTTCTGAAGCGGCCTCAGTCCTATTGAACATCTGTGGAAGGAGCTGATCATGCTGTCTGGAGAATGCACCTTTCAAATCTGAGAAACTAGAGCAGTTTGCTCATAAGGAGTGGGCCAAAATACCTGTTGACCACTGCAGAAGTCTCATTGACAGTTACAGAAATCGTTTGATTCAGAATCAGAATCAGAAAAGGTTTTAATGCCATATGTTTGAACAAGTTCACAACATTAGGAAATTGCTGCGGTGCTTGAAGCAGAATGTAAACCAACACTTAACATGGAATAAATAAAATAGAATAAAATAGAGTAGCAGAAAACTTAAATCTAACAAATTTACAAGAGTACAAGGATATAGCAGTGCAGGTGCAGGTATGGTCAGGTGCAAAAAGAAGAACCGGCGCAGGGTCATGTGACTGACACAGAGCGGGGGGTGGGGTCTTGTGACTGACACAGAGCGGGGGGTGGGGTCATGTGCCTGACACAGAGCGGGTGGGTGGGAGGGTGGGTGAGAAGAGTCCTAGTGTTGTTATTGTTCAAAAGTCCGACAGCAGAGGGGAAAAAGCTGTTTTTAATGGCGGGAGGTTCTGGTCCGAATGGACCGTAGCCTCCTGCCTGAGGGAAGCAGGTCAAAGAGTCCATGTCCAGGGTGAGAAGGATCGGATGCAATCCGACCTGCACGTGTCCGTGTCCTGGAGGTGTACAGGTCCTGCAGAGATGGAAGGCTGCAACCAATCACCTTCTCAGCAGAGCGCACAACACGCTGCAGTCTCTGTTTGTCCCTGGATGTGGCTCCAGCATACCACACGGTGATGGAGGAGGTGAGGATGGACTCGATGATGGCAGTGTAGAATTGCACCATTGTCCGTGCTGGCAGGTTGAATCTCTTCAGCTGCCTCAGGAAGTACATCCTCTGCTGGGCCTTCTTTATGACGGAGGTGATGGTGGGCTCCCATTTGAGGTCCTGGGTGATGGTGGTCCCCAGGAAGCGGGATGAGTCCACAGTGGTAATGGGGGAGTCGGTCAGGATGATGGGGAGGAGTGGGGCTGTGTGCTTCCTAAAGTCCACAATGATCTCCACTGTCTTCTGGGCGTTCAGCACCAGGTTGTTCTGGCTGCACCAGGACGCCAGACGGTCAACCTCTGTCCTATAGGCAGACTCATCCCCGTCCGAGATGAGTCCAATGACCGTGGTGTCATCTGCAAACTTGATGAGCTTGACAGACTGGTGGGAGGAGGTGCAGCAGTTGGTGTACAGGGAGAAGAGCAGAGGAGAAAGAACACAGCCTTGGGGAGAGCCGGTGCTGATGGTCCGGGAGTCCGAGACATTCTTCCCCAGCCTCACGTGCTGCTTCCTGTCCGTCAGGAAGTCAGTGATCCACCTGCAGAGAGGATCAGGCACGTTCATCTGGGAAAGCTTGCCTTGGAGGAGGTCTGGGCGGATGGTGTTGAAGGCAGAGCTGAAGTCCACAAACAGGATCCTGGCGTAGGTTCCCGGGGAGTCCAGATGCTGCAGGGTGAAGTGTAGAGCCAGGTTGATGGCATCGTCCACAGATCTGTTGGCTCTGTAGGCGAACTGCAGGGGGTCTAGGAGGGGGGCCGTGAGGGTCTTGAGGTGGGGCAGAACCAGGCGCTCAAAGGACTTCATGACCACAGATGTTAGAGCCACAGGTCTGTAGTCATTAAGTCCAGTGATCCTTGGCTTCTTGGGGACAGGAACAATGGTGGAGGTTTTGAAGCAGGCAGGCACATGACAAGCCTGCAGTGAGGAGTTGAAGATGCCCGTAAACACCGGGGCCAGCTCGTTGGCACAGTGTCTCAGGGTGACAGGAGAGACACCGTCTGGGCCAGGCGCTTTCCGGGCATTCAACCTTTTGAACTGTTTCCTCACATCTGCCTCATGAATGTGAAGGGGTGGAGATGGCTCTGGTGAGGGGATTGCAGTGATTACCTCAAAAGGTTGTGCAACAAATATAAAGTTAAGGGTACCATCATTTTTTTCTAGGGCAGTTTTATCATTTTGTTTTTTCAAATGATTCTGTTGAACCACAGATGAAAAGCAATGTTTGATTTTCATTGGATAATTTTCAGTAATTGTTTATCTATTATTTCTTTTGTCAGTTTCAAGTTATTTTAGTGACCATTGTTGATTTTTCTTACATTATCAGAGGGGTACCAACAGTTTTGTCCATGTCTATATTTTACTTAGCTACAGTATTGTGAGGTCTATGTTCATCATTAATTCTATCTGCCAAAAATAGCACAAATAACCTCAGATCTACTGACCTTTGTCTATGATACATACAAAGGACTGCAATACTGTTTTATTGCCCAACTCGTCTGGCAGCTCACAACTCTGATTAATAGGACCACTTCATTGGTTGTCAGTTGAGATGTAATTGATGACACATGTATAGAGTAAACTTGGACAAACCCAGTACTCAGTGACACACTCATAGGCAAGTCCAAGCAAGAACTTCAATAAAACACAGTGAAAGATCAGCCTGAACACCTGACACGTTTTCTCACAGAGGCAATATTCCAAGATGAATTGATAAAATCTACTATTCCAAGTCTGTTCAAACAATCTATGTGTTTGAGTGGGAGATTATGAGATGATTATCTAAATTTCTGGATTATCCTGGTGAAAATATTCAGGCAATATTATGGCCATTTATCAGAAATGTACTGAAAAACAAGTCTGTAAATGTTGAGGTTCAAGTATCTCATAAAAAGTAAATTACATCAACCTCTAAAGTGCAGGAATATCTCCGTCTACCCATAATGGAAAAATTAAACTGCATTTTTGCACTCCTTTGAAAGACTTTTTTGTTTTGTTTTGTTATGCAGCTGTTATTCATCTCTGAAGTAATTACAGAACAGCTTTGTATAAATAAAAAATAAAACATTGACTGTTTCTTGGCCTATTACAACCAGTAAATAGTCTGTTTCGTTTCAGTATCGGCACCGATATCTGACACCAGTATCAAATCGGTGCATCCCTAATTGTGATATGGGAGCAGTTCAATCAATCGTTTTTTAAATCAAGATCAAAATTTGGTTATTTAAAATTGTCATATGCTTGGTTAATTTTCATCATGATCAGATTTGGGTAAACTGGCATTTTTTCTTAGTTAAATCAAATCAATAGGCCCTTTCCATGGCTTCCAATAGACAAATGATATAATGTATTTGACTGCAAGGAATATAATAATAATAATAATACATTTTAGTTGTGCCCTTTCTGTGGTCTTGGTGACAAATAATCTCCTTCCTAGCATGAGGTTGTTTGCATATTTAATTTGGGATAGCGTTTATGCCAGATGGAGCCAACACAAAAAGTAGGCCACACCTTTTGAAAAACACTTGTTTTTTTTTTAGGTATGGCCTACATTGATTTACGCAGTCTCTCTTATTTATCTGAGTTATAGCCTTGAGAAAAGCAAATAGTAGTATGGCAAATGCGGGTGGATTGGCAGTAAATTAAAATATGTTGTTTGACAAGGTGAATTAAGTCACATTATAACACAAGACAAGTAGCTAAATAAATTTACATATCACTGCTCATAAATGTCAATTGATTTAAGAAAATTCAGTAAAAAAAAAAAAAAGTCCTTATAACCACTAATGCTCCAAGTGTCATCAAAGAGTTAAGAAATTATGGTGTACATACTATCTGTACGTCTGTCTCCACCACCTCTTGCCCCATAACCCTTGAGTATGTGAGGCATGTACCAGTAGTGTGACCTTCGTGTGAGCAGTGACAGTTAAAACTGGGCAATCCCTCGGTACTAGCACACACCTCTGCTGCTCCTGTGCTTCAACTGCTGCTTCTGCTCTGCACCAGGGTCCTGTCATGAGCAGATATTCTCACCACTCACTGCACTTGAATCCACGAGTATCACGTTTAACCCCATGATACAAGTGAAGCTCTCCATGGGCTTAAAATACACTAGTGCACACCATGTTTTGTTTTGTTGTGTTGTGAGGATGCCTATAATCAGCTATGAGAGAAAGGTGCACAGAGCTCTAAACTATTAAAAGAATAGTTTGGAGTGATATGATACAGCTTGTATGTTTGAATTTGTGCATAGTTTACAAATGAACCCATGCTTTGTTTACAAATCAATAAACTTGTGGAAGGCCTAGTCAAAGTAACCTCCTGACACAGAAGAGTCCAACAGTTCAGCAGCAATTGTTAACATAAAAATAAAATAACACTTATAGGCCTATCTAGAGCATTTTAAGAAAGGCAAATCAATGGCACTGTACAGTTAAAATAGTCAATAAGTAGTATAGATAGACTATTAGTTAAATCACATGATTTGGAGAATTTCCGGATCACAAGGATTGTCAATGAAAGTCAAACATGTAGGCTACATTAACCTATGAAATAAAACAAATGGACTGATTACAGAGGCTACATCACATAAGAATACTCTGTTTTTCCTAATACAACTCGTTTTACATAGACTAACACGTTTTTATAAAATCGGTTGTTTACCCAGTCTGTTGATACCTTACTTCAGACAGCATGCAGACATTGCTTCGTAAGTGACTCTAGTCTAGAAGTAGATCTGCAGTGTAAGTTGCTCCTAAACGGCGTCCTAACACTGCTCTGACCTGCTATTATTAGTGGAGGATATCCCATAATCTTATGCATACAATTCACACTGCACGCGTATGTCGCGCGCCACTATCCCTCCATTTACGCACAAGCTCCACAAATCCCCCATTCCCACAAAGCGAGCGGAAAAAACAGCTGCCGACCCGTTAATTTTATGGGACACGTTCAAAGTCAATTGGGTACAGTTTTAGTACTCACCAAGAAGTTTTAATAGTAGTCCAAAAGAGAAAGAGTTTAGTTCCAAACCCGTATGTTGCCTCCACCTGCGGTGAACGGAGCCTCTGGCGGAGGGGAGCGACTCTCCGAGGGGCAGCGCCCGGTCACATGACTCCCGAGCTGCACCTTTCTTTAAATATCACCCTGAACCAATCAGAGGGCCACAAGACGCTTTGTTTTGTTACCTTTCGTTTTCTGTTAGGTTGGTTGAAAATAATCCGCTTTATCGGTTGTGCGTTGGTGTTGACCTGATTGTTTTTAGAGTTAGGTGTGTCCGTACACTACAGAGGTCTCAGTGCCCATAAAATATCAAGCCTACTTTAAAACATTATAAATATAGCATGATACAATCAAATTTTTGCCAACTGCCTCAGCCCTTTGAGTTGATTGACAAACTTCTAATCAGCAACCTTTCCAATTAAAGATACTTCCTAGAATGGGCTAGGTTAATGACGCACTATAGGCAATAATGAAATAAAATATAATTTTATTTACTGTGTAGCCTATGTTTAACTGAAAAAATATATTACAACTGTACATTACTATGAAAACTACAGATGTTGTCATTCTGACACCTCGACTTCCCTCTAGTGCCTAATGGAGGAACAACATTATACAAACCAAAATTATGCCACTTGCATCAGAACAGTGCTTAAAACCAGCGTCAGTCAGGGTAATAGTCTGAAAATGTAATAGTCAGTTATAGTCAATGAAATGTTATTGGCGTGGCGAGAGTCTCCTGCTCTGCTCGTATCTCTTGCCCACGTCTGGAGTGCGCACGTTTTGGTAGGATGGGTCCATTTTCAGTGCGTTAGGCCTGTCTGGGGGAGAGGGCTGTTTTCTGTAGTTCACCGGGTGCGTGTTGGCGTAGATCTGGTTTAATTCTACAAAACATGAGACGAGATCAGAAAGGTGAGTTGAGCAATGAATTAAGGCTATCCATTTGTTGACTTGTGATTCAATGTATTTTAGTGTGTGTGTGTGTGTATATATATATATATATATATATATATATATATATATATATATATATATATATATATATATATATATATACCATATGGAAATATAGTATGTTTTTTTATCCCTTAAGCCACAGGAAGGTTTTAACTTTCCATTGCCACCTCCAGAAAGTTACATACTGTAGTCTACCTTCAGCCATATTTCCACTAAACATAGACCACTTATTTTTATTTATTTATTTTTTAAAAGCTTGATAATTATGTCAGATAGCCTTTCTTTGGTCTGGTAAACCTGACAAACTCTTCAAAGTTGCACACACCAGATCTTTCTCTATCATGTTGCATTCTGTGTCTTTACCATTTACATTCAAACTGGTGTAAATATTTCCATTACTGTACAACCCAAATATATAGCCATACTCATTTTTACTTTAATATGTCATGTTTTTCTTGGTGTATCTGTTCTCTCTTCATTTACATGTTTTATTATTATTATTGTTGTTATTATTATTATTATTATTATTATTATTATTATTATTATTATTATTATTTTAATGAACATCTTAACAAAAATATGATTGATGATGATCCTTCCATTTTCCAGACTACATGACAAAATAACTGTTTTTAAGCATTACAATTTAGTGTAAAAATCATATAATTTGCAAAAACCCAAGCTGTATTTAATGACTTGACTTGGACTTGTGGGCTACTGACTTGACTTGGACTTGCCGGACTTGACTCGGACTTCATGTCAAAGGCTTGAGGCTTGCAAAACCTGCAAAACAACAACTTGGTCCCAAAAATGACCTTGTGAGATTTTTCTTCTGTGTTTACAGTTTGCTCAGACACAAAAAGGTTAGGTGCCGATGGGTTACACACATTGTTTAAAAAGCTATATTGAACAGAAGTGGTCATTATGTGAAGTGACCCAATCTCGTGTCTTGTCCCACCTTGTGAGATTTAAAAAAAAGAAAAAAAAGCTTAAATATTGCTCTTATTGTATTATTATTGTTAATTGATGACTCAAACTAAGATTTGAGGGGGCGGTAAAACACCAACTCCTGGATTTTTTTTTCAGTCAATATTTTTACCCTGTTCTTTGTTATGCATAGGGCTGGATTCATCTTAATTTCCTTTGCAGCAATGTAAAATCACTAGCTCAGGATTTGAACTACACTTGACTTGACTTAAGTGTTCTCATCCTGTGCAGTCTAACCACAAACCACCAGAGTCCACATGCAACTACATTGTCGTCCACCTGCTGTATTTTCAGCACATGCACGTACTATTTGACACTTCAAAAGTGTTTTTGCAGATAGATGTCTAGTTCATTAATCAACAAAAGGACTTGAATCGCTTCACCCTAAATGAGGGATTTGTCATGATCTTGTGTGGAGGTGTAAATAAATATTTTTAATATTTAATTAAAAAAAAAAAAAAATTGTCTGAAAACAACATGCTTATATTCTGAGAAAAAAAACTCAACTTTATTTTGAGAAGAAACAAATTTGGCTAGATGCTTTTTAGGGCAATGGATATTGACATTAAATTTACAAACTGATATACAGATTTTTTATTATTATAGTCCAGGTTTTCCAAACAAGTGGTGTAATTCTGCCTGCAGCCCAACTTTGGGTACCCCTTATAATGACAATAACTAAGTAAGTAAAACATCTGCAGTTTGATGGCCATCGGTTGATCAGAATTGTAGACAATTTTCATTTCTGACCGATGAGGTTTAGGGCTGTAGGCTTTAGTTATTTAGCTGATTGGTTGATAGAGTCCTACATCTATCAAAATTTTAATTAGTATTGTCCTTTTATTTAGATTATAAGAATATATGAACACCAGAAAGAAGTCAGTGAGTTGAAATGCATGTAAATATATATGTAAAAAAGCAAATTAACTTGAATTTGTCTTTTAAAAAAAATATATTT
Organism: Paratrypauchen microcephalus; assembly: GCA_036785185.1. Taxonomy (NCBI): domain Eukaryota; kingdom Metazoa; phylum Chordata; class Actinopteri; order Gobiiformes; family Gobiidae; genus Paratrypauchen; species Paratrypauchen microcephalus. The sequence goes on from JAVJIX010000008.1 coordinate 6,280,871, forward strand.
TTCTTATTACCTTTCTCTGCCTAAATAGTGTAAATAGTGCAAGTGTAGTTTTGTGAATTTAGCTTGGGTCACAGACTTAATAATTTTGAGAGCTTTTGCTACACCCCCTTTATAGTCTAATCGATTTATCAAACTAATCGATTGGCAGGACATGTTTTTAGTCAACCAAGAATAAGGTTCCTGTTGACACAAACTGTGCCCTAACAAAAAAATGTATAGGAGCAATAGTAAGTCAACATAGTAGGCTATTTGTTTATAATACATGTACTGTACTGTGAAAAATGTGTGACTGTATTGTATTTATTGTGTCCTGTATGTTAAAGGTTGTTTGAATTCCCAGTTTACTGTTGCCTGTTTGACGTATAACTGAGAATTTAGGACTTTGTAAGTCAATGGTAGAAATATTTGTATTTTTTAATATAAAAAAGTATAAAAATATATATTTCTAGTTATTTGTCTAAACTGCATGGATTGCGTTACCTCTTTGTCTTCTTCTCAGCATGAAACACACAATCACCAGAATCAATAAAACAAGTGCTGTAGCTCCCAGTGTGATCCACATCCACCAGTCACTCCACACAAAGGGAGGCTTCTCAGGAACTGTGAAAAAACAAAACAATACATTTTGTAGTTGTACACTTTTACTATAACATCATAGCAACAATATAAAAAACCTCTGACCCTAAAAATACGGCCGCAGTGTTTTAAGGATGGGCAATGCTAACCCAGTTATGATATATAGAGGATGCATATTTGACACACCTTGTTCAGTAACACCAGTTTCTGATGTGATCTCCAATAAACTATTTTCTGTCACAAAAAAAAAAACAAAAAAAAAAACTTAACTTAAAACATATGTACAGGCCAAATTACTTTTACAATTTAGTGACCCTCTCTGCTTTAAATGACGGGTATTTTGAAAACACTTACCAACTTCGAGTCGTGTCCTGCCACTGACTTTAGTTTCAAGCAATGGAATTTCGATTGTAACTTTGCAGAAGTACCATCCACTGTCATTCTGGGAAACTTTGTGAAGAAGCAGTATTTTCTGTTTACTGCAGGGGAAGAATTGGTTGGAGAGGTTTTGGCTGCCCATCTTGGAGTTTCTACTAGAGTTGAAGTACCAAGTAACAGTACAACGTCCTGGGCTATTGGAGAACAAGTGACAGTCTAGAGACACAGAAGACCCTTCCTGAGTGACTTTTGGCTCAGTTCCTTTTTCTACCAGTGAGATCATTGTGGAATTGGAGGAGACCATTCCTACTACTGAAAATAAACAAAAACAAAATGTGTCAATGCAATAGTAATAAGACTGAAATCACAATGTATTATGAATTAATTATTGCCCTAGTAATATGTAAATATAATATAATATAATTCAAGGCTAAGCTAATTCACATAACCACTAGTCTTACAATTTTATGCACCTGTTTTTATTATAATTTAAGCTATAACACATACTGCTTTTTTACTGTTATATTATGGCATATTACTGTTTTTACTGTTATATTATGGCATTTTATTTTAAACAAAATACTAGTATACTTTGTTGTTTAATTTTAATTTAGTCCAATATCACTTTTTAAATCAATTATTTCTGTATGTTTGACATAAGAGGAAGTCACCTACTTGCTAAGAGCAGCCAAATTTCCATTGTAGCATATGAGACAGTCTTCCTCTCAGACAGAGTGCAGCTATGACCAGAAAAAGCTGCATGAAAAGGTTTATGTAGGTGGGAGGAGGGGCTTTTTCATATTTACTGTAACAAATATGCAACAAGCTGAAAATATATTTATATAATATTTCTTTAGTTTTAGAGCAGTTCGAGAGTGCTCTAGTCTAAAATAGACTACTGTAATAACAGGAGAAGGAAAAATGTCTGATTGGACTAGTGTTTAGATTAAAAAGATTAAATATTTAAACTAATCTAAGATTAAACAAAGTTTAAAATCTGAAGGAAAAGAATCAACCGCAGGTTAGCATCACTTTCTAGTGAAAATCCATATTACATCGCTTCAGTTAAACAGTTAAAGCAGGCTTGTAGGCGCCACTGTGGTTTTTGGTGCCCAGGTGCTAAACACAGGGTCGCTCATCTTCATCCTGTTTAACCCTGAAATGAGGACATGCTTTCCTGTGGCAAGACACATTTAAATAATGGGTTTAAATAAATTTTTGTGTCAAATTGTTGCATCGTAACAGTGAGCTTACCCCGGGTTGCAGTTCTGCATTAGGTTTTATTATAGAAAAGACGCTCTCATATCTAGAGTTCATAATGCTGACCAAAGAACAGGAAAAGTGAACTGAATCATCTGTGGTGCACAAAACTTGCAACAAGAACAATATCCTAGAGGTAAATTGCTTTGTGTTTAGAAGATATGCATGTTCGGGTAAACAAATCTTTCAATTACATGTGTTTTATTATCAATACAACCTTGAACAACATGCATTCTTACTGTGAGTGGGCCTGCCTCTAAACAGATTCGACCTGTCACTTGGCCTATAGTGGCATCTCCTGCTTGTCTCCATGGAGATATATTAAGTTTAATGTTATGCTGTTGATCTTTTCAGGCAAGCATAGTTGCATGTCCTCTAACTGTTGTTTTACTTGATTCATCTTAACCACACAAAATTAACCCAAGAGAAAATGCATTGCATATTTGGGATGAAATGTCCCTCAACAAATTGTCTATAGTTTAGCAAGATTTCCCCCTAAAAGGAAATATCAGCTAAACTCACAGTATGCACGTGCGTCTGACTTACATAATCACTCTACCTAAGTAGGATTCTCTATTTAATCCTTAGCAAATTCACAATATTAATGGTTTATTGTGTTGGTTCTTGTCTAGAAAAAACAATATTCGGTGATCATAGCAATACAGTGATAAGTCAAGTTACAGTAATTCAAAGAATGCAGGGTTAGGCATTGTTGGGCACAAGAGCCCTTTCTGCTTGTGTTGGTTAGTTTCTTCTTAGACAAAGAATACACTTAAAACAGAAATAAAGTCCAGAGAAGAATTTACTTCAATTAGGAAGCAATATTTGAGTATGTGCTGACATTCCCATGCAGTTTTATACATGTGGAAAAAAGTGGGTATGTGTAATAATGACAATAATGTTTATTTTTTTATTTATTTTATTTAACCTTTATTTAACCAGGTAAAAACCCATTGAGATCAAGACCTCGTTTACAAGGGTGACCTGGCCAAGAGGTCAGCAGCACACGTCCAGAGTAAAATAACAGTAAAATATCAAATGTAAAGTGCAATAGTTGTAAACAGTCAAATTAAGTGCAAATGATATTAAAAAGGTGCAAACAATTGTAAACACAAGCGATAAAATGCGTTAGTTAAAATGACAGTACATTTAAAAACACAGACACTGATTTATGTTTTTTTTTGTGCCGATTATATAAAAAGGAGCGAAATGTTTTAAATGAGACAAGTTCAGTCATTTTCAGTTCAGTTTGAAGAGTGTTCCAGGCCGATGGAGCGTATATATAATGTATATTCCTATTGTGCGATTGAAATGATACATTGAATACAGCTCTGGAAAAAAATAAGAGACCACTGCAAAATTATCAGTTTTTCTGATTTTACTGCTTATAAGTTCAAGTTCAAGTTCAAAGTCAGCTTTATTGTCAATTCTGCCATATGTGTTCAACATACAGTGAATCGAAATTTCGTTTCTCTCTGGCCAGGTAGTGCAAAAGACAGTGTACAGAATACAACATGAAGACAAAACACAACAAAAACTATCTAAGACAGAGATCTAAGTTAAAACTAAAGTCTACGGTCTAAAATCTTAAAACAGTGCAACATAATAAATAACAATATAACCTATACTATATACAGATTTCCAAAGTGTGCAGTGTGCATCAAAATGTGCAATGGAAGATACAGCAGTGAATTGGTCATGTGCAGTAGAATGTGCATTGGAGTTAAGATAAATAAAAATAAATGTGCAACAGTAGTAATTCTAGTGCAACAGGAGTGAACAACAGTACTAAAAATTCCAGTAGTAAATGTGCAATAACAGTAGTAAACAGTACGCCTATGCACAGTATAGGTATGTGTTTGGGCAAAACGAACATTTTTGTTTGAGTCTATAAACTACTGACAACATTTCCCCCAAATTCCAAATAAAAATATTATAATTTAGAGCATTTATTTGCAGAAAAAGACAAATGGTCAAAATAACAAGAAAGATACACGTTTTCAGACATCAAACAATGCAAAGAAACAAGATCAAATTAATTTTAAAGATAAGATAAGATAAGATATGCCTTTATTAGTCCCACAGTGGGGAAATTCCAGTGTTGCAACGCACAGATCAAGAACAGCAGGAAAAAGTAACATGCAATATAATAAATAAATAAATAATGGCCTAGGATAATTTTAAAACTATACCTAAAACGACATAATACTAATATTTACACTTAAGAAGAGTTCAGAAAAAAGTAATAATAATAATAAAAATGCAGTGGTCTCTTATTTTTTCCAGAGCTGTATTTTAGGGTATTTGAGCTTTTTCACTCTAGAAACACCATTACCCAGAATCCTCTCCTAGCGCATGCGCAGAGTGACCTACGGCCCAAGGCGTTGGTGGGGATTCGTCCGAAGATGCGTTGCACTCACTTGGGCAGCATCACCACCAGCTCGCCGGGGGAAATACCGCAAAAATAAGCCACGGGGAGACGCAGCGGCGGGGATTGCGGGTCTTGTGTCGCCGGAGAAGCGCAGGGACGACATGGGCGACCAGAAGGTGAGCCGAAGTCCGGGGAACAGGTGTCTGGGATGGGGCAAAGAGCTTTCTGAGCCAGGGCGTAGCGTACAAAGGAAGGAGGAGGGGTAGAAGCCGCTAAAGGGGCAAGTTTGTCACACGGACTGGTGCCAAACCGCGTTGTTTATATGACAATAATGGGCATACGATTAACTGTTTTCACGTATATTGTGGGAAATACTAAAAATGTCGAGAACAAATAGGCCTTAGTGCAGCTGTATCAACGAGCACCAGGCTATGTTGATACAGAATGAATGACCATTTCACTTATTGTTATTATTATTAGGCTAAAGAGAGACTGAATTTCATGTGTAGTTAGTGAAAGTCGCATTACAGACTGCCTTGTCATTTGAAGACAGCTGTACTGCGGTAGCCCAGTGAAGCGGCATTATTAAATTATACATGCGCGTCCTTCCGCCCATGAAGTGTCCTCCTCTGTCAGGGGCTTGGTCCTCCTTCACGACCCCTCTGTGATCTCATCTTATTCACCAAACACAGCATCAGAGTGTCCATTGTTTGTGTACAATCAAACGCATGTACCTACTCATGTACATTTCATTAATGGCTCATTAGTTAGTAATATCAGCTGGGCTCTCGTTTTCATGAACCCCCTCTTGAAAGATGTTGTAAGACAAGATGAGGGATAGTCCTGTGAGTGTTGTGTTACATTCATTTACTTACAGGATCATATTTGTCCAACATCTGTTTTTTCACTTCAGGAATCTCTCCGTAAGATCACGCACACACTGGCGGTGAAAAATGAAGACATTTCTAATTTTGTCTGCTCTCTCAAGCAAAACCTTGAAAACCTAGAGGTACAGCAACCCACTATTAACTAAACATATGTGGATATTATTCTGTCTTATAGTGCAATTGTAATATATTTGTGTCTTCAGGCAAACTCAAACCGTGTCCAGGCGGATCTTGAATCAGAGTTTAACGCGCTTCATGCAGTACTGAATGAAATGAAAGAAAATATGCTGACGCACATCAAACAGGAGCGGGCCAGTCGCACATATGAGCTGCAGGTAAACACATGCCCACATCTAATTACAATTTCTTCATGTTAATCAGGTTCTGAATCATTTGGGGAAGACAATTTTCTCACCTTAAACCACTGGTGTATGAATGTGTGTTTGAGGTGAATGGTTCCTTGATGTAAAAAATGTCACCATATACAGAGCAGTAATACTAACCATGTTATTGCTGTGGTTTTAAGTGTAGGCAGAACCTAAACAATACTGTATCGTAGTATGAATGCAGTATGTATGTGTTACATGTTAAAATATGTAAAACATGTAATCCAGTACAGTGAACCCTCGTTTATCGCGGGGGTTAGGTTCCAGAAATAGCCCGCAATCAGTGAAATCCGCGAAGTAGGACAATTTTATATTTTACAATTATTCTACATGTTTTAAGGCTGAAAACGCTTCACCAGACACATTATACACCTTTCTGAGACTGGTATTAACATTTTTCTCTTGTTTAAACACTCAAACTTTTGTAGATTTTCATTAAAATATATTAATAGTGGGGGGGGGCACGTGACACGCGGACACGTGCGCGCGGACACGTGCGCGCGGACACGTGTGCGCGGACACGTGTGTTTGTTTTGGTACCACATATCCATGCCATGTGCGAAAGTCGAGTGGAAAGCGACCTGGATATCATTTTGGGCAAGACTCAAGCCAATGCTAACAGTGCCGAACCGCTAACAGACGCCTCTGAGCACCAGTCCTCACCACAAGACCAGGTAAGACTAACCTGCGCTCACAAGAGTTGGTTGCATTTCACCCCGGCTCCAAAATCAGACCGCTATCAATGCGTCGCCAATACTCCACAGCTCTCTAGGACGGGGTCGGGTTCGTCCTCTCGGCGTGACGGGGAAGAGCCACTGTCTCCTCTGTGCGCGCGAGTGTCCTCCCCCCGCTGCGGGCTCCCTCGAATGCGGCTCTCCCCACTGCGGCTCCCCCGGACGCCGCGCGGCCAGGCGCCAGGCCCGTCCATGTTGATTCTTGGCTCTTCCATGGTCCGGCTCGCACTCAGTCTCTTCCATGGCTCGTGCAAGTAAACAAAGGCCACACCTCCTGTCACCCAGGCGCTCTCGTGAAGGACATCTGAGACTCTGTCCCTACCACCCTGCGTGACCATCCCTGGTCTAGACCTGGTTTAGTCCTGGTTTAGACCTGGTTTAGTCCTGGTTTAGACCTGCTTTAGACCTGGTTTAGTCCTGGTCTAGTCTCTTAGCTAATCAGGGCGCAGGACAGAATGTTACACTGTAAAAAAAAAGTTACACTATAAAAAAAATGTAAAAAAAATTGGGAAAAAAAAATCCGCGAAACAGCGAGGCCGCGAACAGTGAACTGCGATACAGCGAGGGTTCACTGTATGTCATAATACATGTTTATTGAAGTTTAAGTTCTACCAGTGTCCCAAAGTTATGGCCTAATGTCTACATTTTTAAAAAGCTGTAATGTTTTGATGCACAGATCAAAACTGCAGCAGCCTCGGGGTCAGTCCATGACCCTCAAATGATTCAGCTGTTTTTTCAATGCGGCACACAGTAGGCTTATTATCTGAAAATAAAGTCTTAGGTTTAACCCCTTCTCTCCTGTCCTGTCTGCCGTAGAGTCAGCTCAGTGCCTGCTCTAAAGCGCTGGAGAGTTCAGAGGAGCTGCTTGAACTGGCCAATCAGACGCTCTGCTCCTCTGAGACCGATGGCTTCACTCAGGTATCTCAACAAACCTGATAAAGGACTGTTAAATTTGACTAATCGTGTTATGTTTGATCATTTGTTGAGCTGAGCTATTAATAATATGCTATACACAGTAATGTGCAAAGTGCATATTTACAGTAGAAAATATTACATAAAAATTGTTTATAAATGTACAAAAACACAAAATGACATATATCAGTGCAAACTAACTGCATTCATAGCACTGATCCCAATGGTAGTAAAGATGTATTACACACTTTTGACTGCCTTTCCTGGGTTTGTAACATTACATTTAGTAAAGCATAATAATAATAATGATTGGATTTGATTTTTTTGATAGAGTTGCACGCTACTACATACTATAATTGTAATAACTTAATTTTCAACCTTTCTCTTTCATTGTCGTACTAGCAGCACAGAAAATTTAACATCTGCAACTATTTATTCTGTGGTTTATTCCAAAAACATCTCTGATTTTCTCTGCTTCGTATCTCTCTTCTTCTCTTTTCTCCTCTGCTTCCTCTGCAGGCGGCCAAAGAGATTAAGGATAGGTATAGTACTAAGTTATCAATTGCTTGTCTTTTGTCATTATCGCTTTGTTTTTAATGAATAACCATGGTCTGAAGCTGTAGCCTGCATGTTTTATAGTCATTGCATTCATTTCAGTTTTAAGTGTTTTGGCAAGCTTGGTTTTGAGTTTCTTGCTCTGTCCACTTTAGACTGTACATCCCTGTGTGTTCTCCTGAATACCTTTCTCCTGTATATGTTTTAATATAGGATATTTTGAGTGGTAGTGGTCTAGTCCAGTGGTTCTCAAACTGTGGTACATGTCTCCTATCATGGTACTGTGGAGTATTTAACTGTTCTTGTTTGATGCATTATTTTGCTTCAGTGGCTGTGGTTACATGGCTCCTGCTTATGATTTTAAAAAAAATCTAATTTTATACATTTTTCAAAATGTCAATCAAGTACACATTAAATTACCTAAATATTAGCACCTATATGAATTGCCATTTGCAGTCATTAAAGTTAATTTTAGCTGCGTTGAAATCCTAGTTAAATCCTAGTTTAGATCTTGTATAGGTAGATGTTGTGTAGCTCAGGGTTAGTGTCTGTGGTTTGGGTGAGATAAAGCTGTAGACCTATTATTCCGGTAAAACCCACATCTATGGAGTGTTAAGTGCTGGTGTAATAGTAATAAATAAATAAATGCAATTTAAATTTTATGACCAATATTTCTGTTGTGTTACTTGAGTTTGAGAACCTCTGACTTATGTAGATGTAGTCTAATTTATAATGGGCATTGTTGTAGTACTTTGTTGGTTGTTTGACCCTAAAATCCTGTAGAATAATGAATGATGCTTGTTTCCACTGTGTTTTTGAGTGTCTGTGTCCCTCTTTGTTGCAGTGTGACAATGGCTCCAGCCTTTCGCCTCTCCCTCAAGGCAAAGGCCAGTGACAACATGAGTCACCTGATGGTGGATTTCAGCCAGGAAAGAGGGCTGCTGCAGGGCCTCAAGTTTCTACCAGGTGGGAAACGAGACATAGTATTTACAAAAATGAAAATTGAAATTTTATCTTTCTGTAGTTAGAACGCTTACTTAAATATTGTTATTAATATTAATATTTATATTTATACCCTGGTGTCTTTGTGAAATAAGACTACAACTAACAATATTGAAAGCTTGGGCTTTTGAGATATTATCTGATTTAATATACATTTCACTTGTATTGTGTCTTTGCAAAGTGAAATGAGGTTGTCTGGTGTGAAGGAAGCACTGAGAGATGTATATCACTCTTTTGTAGGTGGTTTAGTTTTACAGCCCACGTGTTTACCACAGGGTTCAGCACTTGCGGCACAGCACAGAAAGTCTGACACACTTCTATCTCAAACACAACTAGCTCTAAGTACACAAGAAATGCTGCTTGTTTATGCAAGACACCAGGCAACCAGGAACCTGAAAGTGTAACAGGTTTTGAGAATGCTAAATGTAGTCCCAGATAAGTGTTTTTCTGTATTAATTGCTATAATTGAACAAAGAAATTCAGCTCTGATATCACCAATCTGTATGTTTAGGAATGGCATATTTATATCTTGAAGAATTTAGTTTTGATACCATCTAGCACTGCATCCTAATATTGTTAATACTACACCATATTACCCAAGATTTAAAGTTACTAATATACAGTTTCTATTCTGGTTTTAGTCCCTGCCACTCCGGAGATCCAGGTGTCTGAATGCCAGGTGTGTGATAACACAGTGACTGTGATGTGGAGCATGCCTGAGCCGGACAGTAAGATCGACCACTACATCCTGGAGCACAGACGCACAAACCACGAGGGCCCGCCCCGAGTCAGGGAGGACTACCCCTGGATGGTGGTGGAGGGAATCAAGTACACAGAGCTCACTATCACAGGTAATTGAACAACGGTAGGGTTAGGGTTAGGGAGCATAGACAAGAGCCAAGAGACAGGTTTAAACATTTATGAATGTACAAATATTCTTCTTCTTTTGCTAGTTACAATAAAAATTCAGACATTGAACTTGAAAAAACATGAAGATTTTGAATGCACTTCATACATGAAATGCAATTCAATTATTTTTGTTGAGTAGAAAACTTATTATATTTTAGCCTTTCCTCCCTGGTGTTGTTTATGTTTGAACGTGATTTATTTTTCCAGGTCTTCGTTTTGAAACACGGTTCATGACGTTCAGAGTGAAGGCGTGTAACAAGGCTGTGGCAGGAGAATTCTCAGAGCCAGTCACATTAGAAACCCCAGGTCAGAATGAATTTAATAAATTGCTATTACTGCTTTATCAATATACATTTTGGTGCATTAAACTCCTTTTGTGTATCGACAGCATTCACATTCAAACTGGACTCGGGATCATCTCACCAGAACCTGAAAGTGGAGGATCTGAGTGTGGAGTGGGACAGCAGTGGAGGAAAGATACAGGACATCCGCAAAGACAAGAACAAAAACTCCCCCATGCACTCTCCAGCTAGGTCAGCAGTCTGTGCCCCTCCACTTGAGCTCAGCAAGCATACAGCAACTGAATCTGTTCATAGATACTTGTGTTTTCACTATAATATTGCCCACAAAATTAGATGCAGCTTCTTCTGTCCTTATACATAGACATTAAAGATAACAACTGACCACAGGCAAGTCATTTTAAACTTACTTTTGACCATTTCCTGAGAAGCAGTTTGTGTGAAATATTAGTCATCTGACAAATTACATTACATTACAGCAGTGCTTCTCAAATAGTGGGGCGGGCCCCCCTGGGGGGGCGTGGCGTGATGCCAGGGGGGGCGTGTATGACCCTGAGAAACATGTTTTTTTGCTGTACTGTACTAGAACTAAGTGTAATTGCACATCAACAACGGTAGTTGGCAGTGGCGTTCTCACATGCGATTTACGCACAGTCTCACCATTAACAGAACATCCTCTGTCACAGAAAAAACACGTATATTCTACTGAGTCGTGTCCTTTAGTCCGACAGAAGCTGACGCATCAGTGGCACAAGGAGAGAGCGTTTTTTTTCAGTGCTTTTAGCTTATGCAAATGAGGTGGTTTTAAGTTTCATTTCTGTAAAACGTAAACAAATGTGAGCAAAGCTGCATTAAAAACACATTAATATTTGAGTCCTCAGTGCAGTCTTTGTTGTAAGTTTTTTTCTTTTTTTTGTTTATAATGTTAATAAAAGGATACAATGGTGTTCTAATAACAATTTTCTAGACAAATAATACTATTTATAGTCGCGCGCAGGAAGGGGGGCGTGAAATTTTTTCTTCTTCCTAGGGGGGGCGTCACAGAAAATAATTGAGAAGCACTGCATTACAGTTACAAGAAAAACATGTATCTTATAGATGCTACAGTTTCCAATGTAAATGACTTGTTTTTTGTATTGTAATGTGCACATGGGCATTCAGTGTCAAAGGACGCTGTACAAAATTAGAGTTCTATCTTGTGCTCTTTCTGTTTTAGAAGATTTCTTTAAAAGTAAAAATAAGATTTCCTGTTCCACAGGTCAGCCTTGATGTCACCAAAGAGAGCCCCCTCGGCCCGGCCTGGTAGGGACAGGTTCACTGCAGAGTCCTACACAGTCCTAGGTAACAGGAACTCTAACATCAGTTCTTCTCAAACTGTGGCAAACCGTGGCATGGGTTCATAGTCTTGTCTGATTGACTGTAGTTCACTCGGTTTATTACTGGTATATTCCATATAGTCCATAGTCTTTAGTCTGATTGAGAACTAAGAGCTGCTCAGAACTATATCGTTCAGTCTGTGCTTAGTCCAGTTTAGTTGCTTTAGAATGAAATTATCTTATACAATGTGGTACTTAAAAAGCCCAATATGTCCTAACTCATAAACTGATTGAGAATAACTGGCATAGATGATCATTTAAAATCTGTTTTAATCTCGTGTGTATTTTTTTGCAGCGGATACATTAATTGATGCCGGGCAGCACTACTGGGAGGTGCGTTTCGATAAAGAGAGTAAAACCTTTGCTGTGGGCGTGGCTCTGAGGAGTTTGGGGAAGTTCGATCAGTTGGGTAAAACAGGAGCGTCGTGGTGCATACATTTGAATAACTGGCTGCAGCAGAGTCTGACCGCGAAGCACAACAACAAGGCCCGCACTCTGGACTGTGTCATCCCCAACAGCATTGGAGTCTACTGTAACTATGATGAAGGTAGGACTAGCACAGTGGCACAGATCACGCTTTTAAAATTGTTCTTGATTAAACTTCTTTTGCCCCTTAGGTGTCCTGTCATTCTACAATGCTAAAACAAAGCAGTTGATGCACTCTTTTAAAACCAAGTTTCCACAGCCTGTTATACCTGCCTTCATGGTGAGAATCATTTTACATTATGGTAAAAGCTATTTATACTTACTTCAATAACATAAACCTACAATTTCTTGTACTTTTGCATGCAAATTATTGATTCATTGATCTAATTATTTGAAGCTCAGGCCTTTTTTAAAGATTCTGTCTATTTAAATGGTTTACTGGTATTAGCTTGCATTATTGTTATTGTGTCAGTAGCGTAAAGTTGTTTCAGTATTATTTATTTATTATTTATCATAGTATATGATAAATATATCAGTCTTCATAATTTCTTATTGTGATAGGCCTACAGAGAGCTGAATATTTTTGTTGGTGGTACTTGGTGTGTAAACTCTGCTCTCACTAATAGTAGACTACTAATTGTTTTACGAGTACAGTCACTTTTCAGGCTACTACTCCAGATTGATATAAATTACACTGATATTTTCATTATTAATTTAAAAAGTCAGTTTTAGAATTTTGAACAAAGCGTACCTAAAGCTGTACTATATACCTTTTATGGTGGAGGGTCTGGTTGTCTTGTCTCCATGAAAATTATATTGGCTTGTTTGGGATGTTGCACAAGAAGGCGTCTCTCTTTATGGAGATAAGCAGTGATGCCCTCAGGCCAAATTACTGGTCAGATCTATGGAGATGTGATAATACAAGTTATTCTTGGTCTGTTTTAGGTGTGGAATGGGAGCTTCTCTGTGGTGACCGGTCTGCAGGTGCCCTCGGTGGTACAGAGCGGACAGAGGAAGAACAGTAACACGAGCAGCTCCAATGCCAGCCTCACATAAGATCCCCACAGTAACCGACCATTCACGTGAACACAGCAGACCACCTGGAGCCATATCATAGTTAGTCACTGACACGCGAATGTTCAGCCAAGCACAGCGTTTGTGTGTGTGGAAGAAAAACAGGGTAACATTTTAGAATAACTCGCACTGAAATTATTTATATCCAGTTATTTTATTTACAATGCAATTCTCTTAATGTCCCATAATCCCAGTTCTTGGTCGAGTCTAAGTGAGCGCTGAATGTCTTGCCAATGTCTTCCTTCCGTCCAAAAACTTTTGTTGGCCTGAATAATTTTGTCTGATTTTTCCGACAAGTACTTGCAACTCAGTTTGTGAGTTTTGTTTTTAAATGTAGGATTAATTTCACAGTATGCTGAACTAGTACTCCCTTTTAGATCATTGGGGAGTTCTTTATGAAAGGGTTTGCAGGTTCTAAAATCAGACGGGATTGTTTTGTTTGCTTAGGAAATTTAACTACTTAATAATTTCTTTGTGATTTGCCTTTTTTTTTTTTTTTTTAACCATTTTAAGCTTCCATTTTGATTTGACAGCTTTTAATAGTGTATTCCTTGTGGGTAAATTGCCCTTAGTGAGTGTATGTAACAGTCAACAATTGTTTATAATCTCTGCCAGTATCCTGTTTGTACCCCACTGGAGGTCAATATTTGCTGGGAGCCTTTTCACCCCGTCCCCATATTTATTCATGCTTTATGACTTTTATTGTGGTTGCGAGTTATTCTAAAGTGATATCTGAAACAACAGGATTTTGCTCTATGCTGTAGTTCTTCTTATATGACTGACTGAAGCAGTTTGCTTGGAGCACATTAGTTTTAAGTCTTACACATCATTGTCACTGTATCTCTGCTGCTTCTGCAGAGACTTGGCGCTGGCCGCTTCCTCCATATTTGTTTGCAGCCATATTGTCCTGAAAGGTGAAAGGTCGTCCCAGTCCTGTCTAATGCTGTTCCCTGTGCCTTCCTTATCATCTCCCAACTGAGGCCAAATCAAGTGTTTAAATATTTTGCACTGCTAGATGTGGGCTCTAATCTTTATCATTTTAATATAATTGTGCTTGTTGCACTATTCCTAATCATATCACCTATTTTCTTTCTACTGTCATGAGCAGTAAAATGTAACTCAAACAATTGCAAATTCTACAGGTATATTACCAAAAGTAATCTATAATAATGATTTATATAATTGAAAGAAAAACACAACATGACGTACCAGCATTGTGTTCACTTGTTATGATCCACTTATTTTTGAGGGACATCAGTGAAAGTTTAACCCAACTCAAGTTTGCCATAGTTTGTACTTTCATCTTGCTAAAAGAAGAGCTAAAAATCTATAAGGTGCAAGTTACTTTACAGAAAATAAAATAACAGAGCAATTAACATCGTGGCAAGTCAATGACTGGAGTTGTTAAAGACAGAAAGCTGTCAGAGGTAAAAACTGTAGACAGGTAAATTATTTTTTAAAGGTGGACTGTGTCACATTTCTGCTGGGAGGTTCTCCGCCTTTTTTTCTCCATGGAGATGTTATTGCTTTGCCAAGAATGTTTCACTGTGTGGCATTAAATGTTAAGCTTTCAGTTACATAAAAGAAAATAACTGGAGAAATATTCCTTCTTAGAGTGGGCTTACCTCTCCACAGACCTGCTTTGGCTTGATGACGCCACCTGCTTGTCTTCATGGAGATAAAAGTTTAATGCCTTATTGTGGAATATTCAAGCCTAAGCAATACGATCCATGGAGACCACTAGTTCTCCAAACCTCCTCCAAACATTTACATCATGCACCTTTAAAACGACTAATATTCCTATTCATGTGTAATAATCCAGTAATATATAAAAGAATACACACATTTGTCTGTGAATTTTGATCCTGTAGAACTTTGGGTGAAAGAAATATCAAACTATATGCTTTATGGTACCTGCACCTTTTAGATTCTCAGCCCCTACCCCAAAGCCAACTTAATCTGTCCTGATTCTCCAGTGACTTGACATCTCTTCCACTACATATCGTATGCTAATGTGAACAAAATTAATCTTCAGAACCACCTCAATGAACAAAGTAGAAATGTTTACTTTTGTGTTTCATTTTATTTTCCTAAATGCTTCTGTGTTGTATGTTACTCATGGTGAATCTTGCTTGACCGTGGTGCTCTGTCTGTATGCACCTCTTCAGTCCTAATATACAAAACCTGTAATGCTTCAAAGAAATATCCAGCTAAGACCTGTGTTAGCTTTATTTTACATGGACAGAAAGTTATGGTTTATTGTAAATAGTTTAATTTTCCACAATATTGTATGAGACAGAGGTAATAAAGAAGTAAGAGAGCACTGCTTGTGTTTCATAAGGTTAAAAAACGTACACAAGACATACAAAATAAAACACTGATTTCAATATCCTTCATAATTGTGTTGGTTATAAAAAGCAGCCAAATAAAAAAAAAAACATTTAAAAAAATATAAAAAATACTGTACATTGTTGTAAGCTTCAGATTTCTTTAAAAAAAAATTACACACACACACACACACACACACACACACACGAATCATATTAACCTAGATACTGTTAATATTTTCTGTGTAGATTGAATAGAACTACTGAATAAATTTACATTTTATTTTCAACTTTAGAAGTAGGAATAATATATGGCTGTATAGAGAACTGTGCAAAAAAGGTTGCAGATAAAGTGGCGTGTCTTGCACTGGTAATAACACTTAAAAATTAATGACTTAATGAGTGTTCCTTATGACAGAAGATTTAAACACTTTATTGATCTCTATCACTTCACATCATTGTCCATATGAGGAAAGATCCTCTCTTCTCGCTCCAAAAGTCTTTAGCAGCATTGAGCACACAGGGCTCATCTGGCAGTGGCAGATGAAGGTCCTTTACAACAGCTGATAGTGATGCAGGCACCAGCAGGGGTCACTCCAGACACTTGGACTTTTTCTCCAGTATCGTTTTGAGCTCAGATATGGCTGCAAACATCAGTGGAAATTAATTTAGGATGATCTGTGTGACTTTTAGATGTTTTCCCTGACTTTCTGTACCTGAGCCTGTTTAACTAAATGTATAAGTGTGCCTGTTGTAATCCTCTTGTCTCTCTGGTGTGTCGTGTAAAGACACAGAGGCTCTCAAGTCTCACGCATTGAGAGTGTGACACACGCATTGAGAGTGTGACACACGCAATTCGACGCCACACATGGTATTTCTCACGCTGATTTGTGTGTGTGTGTTTTTTTTTCCTGTGCCCAGAAAATCGGTCTGTGTGGCTCAGTTTATGCAGGCACCGCGCGTTTTCAGCGAAATTACGCAGTCTCAAGCACGACCCCGCTCAAACTTGAGAGCCCTGCCTAAATCATTCCTTTATTATTTTCCATTTCTAATTCTGAGCAGTACAGTATATAGAGACAGTAGTGTCTGAGTTTAATAATTCCACATGTCATATATGAAATGAATAATCAAACCCCGAATATTTCTCAGAGCTTATGGGCCATTAGGGGTGGTGTGACCTACTTTCTCCCAGTGGGTTGGTGTTGCATCTAACTCTGCAGGCTGTAGGGGGCGCTGTCGCAGCAGGCTGTTGGGTTAATGCAGGTGCAGAGGACATTCTGCGAGGGGCAGGGACAGGTGGCATGATGGCTTTCTTTGGAGGCTTTGTGACCTCTGTGAGGAGGGGAAAAAAGAAAAATCATTTAGAAATAGTTCCCTTCAAATAAATATATAATTTTCTTTTCAATGTAATATTTTATGATAAATTAGCTCATTTTAGGTAGAGTCAAACTTTTTAGTTATAGCTACTATTAGTTAAGTAATGCAACTGAAATACTGCAAAAATACAGTATTTGGATACACAGGTTTATATTTAGAAAAATAACTTTTCTCCACACACCTGTGACTTGCGCAGGGGGAGTGGTGGAAACTTCAGGGTTTTCTTCAATCGCTGTTGAGAACAAAAGTTTTAGAAAACGTATGGAAAGAATGAGGTCTGGCCAGTTTTAGTTGTGACAGACACAACTGACAGATGTGTTCAACAAAGCCAGATACTCACGAACATCGTTCAGGTAGATGTACTCTTCATTTACAGACTCTAACTTTGGCACTGAAGTCGGGACTTGTACTGGTACAAAAACACATTTTAATAAATAGTTACTGTTGAAAGTGATACCGGACAAAAGTATTTTTTAATCTATGATATAATGTTTCCTCATCAAAAACATACCTGGAGTTGTGTTTGTTTCATTCACACATGTTTAATATCACAAACCCTGCATTTTTAAGCGGAGTTCATCTCTCAAACTGAAAACACTCTGTTGCACTGTGATGTCATGTGATAATACAGGAAGTTCTCCACTGTGTTTTTAAACTCCATACAGTCACTAGAATCATTTGGATCATTTCAGCCCTGGAATGACCAGTCTCTACTAAACTAAAGTTAAACGGTAGCTGTTAACTTTATGACGTCACAAGGTGTCACATTTTTTGCTTTGGAGATGTAGACAGACTAATTATAAAGGATTACTCAAACAAAACACAACTCCAGGTATGTTTTTGAGAAGGTAATATAATAACATGGCTTAAAGCGGAGTCTATTTTGCATAATATAGGACCTTTAACACGATGTACACAGACAATGGCAGAGTACAGTTTGTTCAGGCTCTTGAATGTTCATCCACAGCAAAAATACTTGTATTTTAAAAGCCTAAAATACCTGGTTTTGGGGGAACATTTGGGATGGAATTTGATGAGGTGTGTTGGATACTCTTTTCTCCATTTTCATTATCTGACTGGATAAACGCTATAGAGAAGAAAGAAAGAAAACATGTTATGTGCAGTAGTACAATCACATTTTTAAGAATTTAACTAGATCTGAAGTGAGTCTAAACCACAACTGGTAATATCTAAGCCAGATCTAATACAGACTTAATAGGATAGGGCCTAAAGGAGATTAACACAGTATATCATCTCACTAAACAAAACAAAACTAAGGTCTAAACTGAATTAATACAATTTTGTACCACCAACACTGGCCCTATACCATAGAATTTAAAAAATGATATAAGTAACTCCCAGCAGCAGATGTAGCACTAAAAATGTCTATTATTTGATGTATTTTTGAACACTTACAGATGGTCCTCTCGTACGTTTCTTCGAGAACCAGCGGAGCCAGTAAACCTTCTGTTTTGTGAATGAAAAACTTTATTACGTCATGCAGTGTCTCACAGGGAATCTATAGAAAAGAAAAGTTACATACAACATTACATGATTGCATGCAGCGAAAATCAAATCAAGAAGAGCGCAATCAAGAAGATGCAGGAACTCACTTTTGTGATTTTAAAAATACATAAGATTAATATGAATAAATATGATTAATACGAATAGTATCAATAATAAAACTAATAATAGAGTACAAAACAAAAGAATTTGGCCGAGTTGTATTGAGTTGACAGATGTTATTTTCTTTAATTTTGTAACAGTGTATTAGGCATACAAGTTTTGATATGACTCTGTTTAACCTTTACTGGAGTCTATAAAGATTATGCAAGTCAGCTGTAAATTGTTACAGTAAACATGTGTCACTGTTGTCCAACTTTTTTATAAGCTTTAATAAAACATGCCAATTACACAATACAGTAAAGAGGTTATTACAGTCCTAAAGATTGGATTACCTGAGGGTGACTACAAAATGTTAAGGAAGCATTCCTTGTCATGATCCTCCTGGGTTCTCCCCCTCCCTCCTGTGTTTACTCACCTGGGAGGAGCCATACTTCACACCTGCAGCAAACTACTCACTCACCTGTGGTCCATCTACAATCAACTCTGCTATAAGAACCGGTTCATTTCAACACTCCCTGCCAGTTCGTCAGTTAACACTCATGGTAACTTGTCTCCTGGCTCCCCACTTGCTTGATAACTCTTCTCTGCTTGATCTGTGGATTTTTTCCTGGTTCCAGTTTACCCCGGACCTCTTCCTGCTTCTGTTTCTGCTCCTTATCTTGGAACCATTTCTTCACTCTGCACCTCCTGGCCCCCAGCCTGATATCAACCTGCTCCTTCTGGCTCCCCAGTTCAATACTTACCAGCTCATTCTCTTTAAAGAAATCATTTAAACTTTTCTTGGTGTTTCTGCTTTTGGGTCCGAGTAGCCCCCCCCGTGACATTCCTTTGAATTTTTTTTTCTTTTGTATTCATTTGTTTGTATTAATCTCAAACAGGCTCAGTTAATACTCACTGGATCTTCTACATCGATTGCAAAGCCGCCTTCAGGTCTTCGTGACACGCGATAGTGTTTAAACTCTGGCCTGAAGGAACAAAAAAAGGGACAGATGTAAATAATTAACAAGTTAAAAATCAGCTCCAGGACTGATATTAAACAGATTTTACAGAATCAACATGCAGCCCTAAAACATTTACTGCAAGTGTAGTAGAATATATTTTTACTAAAGTTAATATTAGTAAATATGGATTTTAGACAATTTATCACCTGTAAATATTTTCCTAAATCATTCTTTAAAAATATGCTCACATTCATTTTTAGCCTTACTGTACAAAAGCTTGCACTTACAGCGCTTGTAATAAAGTAGACAGTGTCTGATTTTAAGTTCTTCTTTCACCTCTGACAGTTAATGCAGAAATGCATTTACTTCAACTTTTCACAAACTCAAAGTCCAAACAAACACAGCAAAGAACTTCCTGTTTTATATGAACAAAGTCGTACTTGTTCAGGACTTGTCTAGTAGTGATGGCGAAGGCTCCGTTGCCGCCCGGTCTCAGGAGCAGGTTTCCATTCGACGACTCTCTCTCCAGCAACAGCTCGGCCTCCAGGCGGTTCACTTTGTGGTAACAGCTAAATCAAGACTTTAATAGTTAATGCACAAATCAAGCAAAAAAAATATGACCACTAGTGGTTTCAGAAGTTGGAAGATATAAACAAAAATATTTCTTTAAATTTCTTCAACTCGGAACAGAAAACCTCATGCAGAAAAATCAAAACAATATACTGACAAAACCTGCACAATCAGCTGTAAGAAATGATGACAAAAGAAAGATGGAAGAAGGGTGTAATTTCTCATATTTGTTATATATGTAATGTTATCTTGATGTTTAAAATGTCCATGTAGATTCATATAGAGGCTTATTAGCACAAGAGGACTGGAAAGTACCTTAGCATGTGCTAAGGTACTGT
Source organism: Paratrypauchen microcephalus (assembly GCA_036785185.1). Lineage (NCBI taxonomy): Eukaryota > Metazoa > Chordata > Actinopteri > Gobiiformes > Gobiidae > Paratrypauchen > Paratrypauchen microcephalus. Next base: position 6,301,195 of record JAVJIX010000008.1, read on the forward strand.
TAATGAGAATCTATAAGGATTAGATTTTATTGTTCCCTTGACAAAATGTGTCCTGTTCAACTGCAATGAGACCTTTGACCTTGACTTTGCTTCTCACAAAGGTCACTGTGAAGCTCAGTGTAATCGTTTCGGCATTGGGATCAGTAAAGTATTTCTCTCACTCTCTACCAGCAGGATCTTGGTCAGAGCATTTAGTGATATTAAAAAATAATAATTATTGAAATTATGTAAAAAATAATATACACATACTTACACAGGCATGTCTGCTAATGGGTTAATATATGGACTGGAATTGGTGTCACTGGGAATAGTAGCTGATGTGGTATTTTCTAATCTCAGCTTCTCCTTGTCCAGTGCCTCTTTGAGTATGTGGATCTGTCCAGGAAGTAGGTTCAGAGATGAAGGTACTGACAACTGCACAAGAAGCAAAATAAATCAATAAATAATATGCATAACTTCATTATTATTTTTTTAAATACCATAAATTAAAGGTGCACTATGTAACTGCATGTTTCTATGGAGATGTTATTGCTTTGCAGAGATCTGTAGGGGCGAGCTGGCTTACAGTTAGAATGCATGTTTCTCAACGTGATATTATAGCAGTACAAGAACCTGTAAATGCAACATCCTTGCATTACACCATTGTAATGCCACACTGGGAAACATTCCAAGAAAAGCAACATTTCCAGAACCAGTGATTGATACTTCACACTGCCAGTGGAACAACCTAAAAAATCACACATTGGTTAAATCCCCTTCTCTCTGCAAATCTTTCAGGAAGAAAATAGTCAGTATTTCTACTAAAATAAGCTGAAATACGTCTGTCGACCAGGGCATGTTTTGATTTGTTCTGCACTGGCTTCCATACAAACCACAGTACTGCCGTGTGATTGGTTGGTTTCCAGTCACGTGCAAACAATTCAACGCAAACAAACTTAATCTAAATCTAAAAATCGCGAGAATTTATGTTGCTGGCAAAGCAAGCAGAAAACAGCCCTCCTCCAGTAAAATTACACAGTGCACCTTTAACAGATCTAGTTCTTACGTGAGCGATGGAGTGGATGAAACCTTTCCACAGCTCCCTCGCCTCTGCATTAGGAGCCTGCACATATAGAAACATTAAAACAAACTTTCCAACAAAAGCAGGTGAATTATGCAACTTTGAACTCACAGTGAGTTTGATGGTTTCTCGTTTGAGCTGGAGGGTCATTCTGGCAGCGTCTAAGTTTCGGTCAAGGTTGTTGTCGTCGGTCAGTGAGACGAAATCACTCAGCTCCACTTTCTCTATGTACTGTTTAAAATAATGAAATAATATATAATAAAAATGCCTAATTACAACAACTACTAGTCACTTAGATGTGGACTGAGTGAAAGTAGGCTACTACAGCTCTGGAAAAAAAATAAGAGACCACTGCAAAATTATCAGTTTTTCTGATTTTACTACTTATAGGTATGTGTTTGGGCAAAAGGAACATTTTTGTGTGAGTCTATAAACTACTGACAACATTTCCCCCAAATTCCAAATAAAAATATTATCATTTAGAGCATTTATTTGCAGAAAATGAAAATGGTCAAAATAACAAAAAAAATACATGTTTTCAGACCTCAAACAATGCAAAGAAACAAGATCAAATTCATTTTAAAACAACATAATACTAATGTTTACACTTAAGAAGAGTTCAGAAATCAATATTTGGTGCAATAACCCTTATTTTTACTTATTTGTCTTTCACATTGTTCTTGGGTGACTTTATTCCATTCCTGGTGCAAGAACTGAAGTAGCTCAGCTTTGTGTTTGTGTTGGAATTCAACAGACGCTGGAATGGAATGGCTGTAATACATGTAGAGATGCTGATTTCAGAAAAAAAATGCAGTGGTCTCTTATTTTTTTCCAGAGCTGTACATGTGCCACACTAGTTAAAGTGTTTTAAGTCAAAACAAATGAGGAACTTACATCCGAGTCTCTTTTGTCATTGAAAAAGAACACAGTGTTTCCACATAAACAGGTCCACAGCTTCCGCGATGTCTGCCCCAAAATACAAGGATGCATTAGATGTTGTTGTTGTTCTGCCCACACTGTATATTTTAATGCATGTTGTTATTTTTTATTTGATCACTGTTTGTACCATTATTCGTTGTTTTATGTTGCACCATAATGCCGCGGCAACTTCCTCGTCTGTGAATTTTGTTCACTGACAATGGCAATAAAACTTATGATTTTGATTCTAAACTATAGCCAACAAATCCTTCTATATCTGGGGCTTTTTAATGGTTTGTCATGGTAAATCATTAACGTCACTCAAAAGTCATTGGCATGCTGTTTTTGTGGTTGTCAATTATTATCTATCACCAACTATTAAAAATTAGTCAAACTAGAAAGAAATAACAGAATATAACATATGATGTTATATTCTTTGATGCAATCTCACTGCATTCCTGCTGCCATTGTTTGATAGCTGCAGTTACATTGTTTTATTGATACATTCTTCACACTAGGGCTTTCACAATACGATACAATACATTTTGAAGTGCACCTTATATTGGTGAAGTAAATATAGGCTAGATGAGAAACGGTAATATTCAAACCAAACTATAAAACGAAATCCCCCAAAAGTGATCTAAATATACATTATTGTTAAAAAATAATAATAATAAATTAGGTGCGATAAATAACAAAGTGCAACAGTTAAGTAGTTAGTTTGTATCTATAATGAGTATTACAAGTTTATAATTCAAGCTTTTATAGTTCAAATCGTATTATAATTCAGAAAAATAAAATAAAAAGTCCAGTCAGTACAAAGAAAAAGTCCCCACAATAAACACTAACTCCCAAATGTTTTTGTTCCATCTGTTGATATAGTATTTATCATGACAGGCTGAGGTGAGGCATCTACTTTCTTGTAATGCAACTTACAGAATCGCACAAGGAAATAAAAATATTGCATGGGTGACAGTGATGTGCGGTGAGGGTCACGGCTGGTGAGGCACTGACATCATCACAATCAGATCAAATTTACAAATATGTAAACCAGGTCAATTTGGCCCCGGGCCGATTTCTCTCCCTGTAAGTGACTGGAGGTCGTAATATTTTTGATGTGAAGCTGAAAATGTATTATTGTTCAGTGCATTTTCCAGAGCGCAACAAGTAGCATTAATTAAAATAGCTACGTTTTTAGTGCGATCTGGCTCTGAATGTGAGCGGTGGACCTCTCATGTTTAATGAAGCTTCTTTGAAAATTTTTCAGGTCACAATATCCTATCTGAGTCTAGATTTCATCACAGCAGGTTGAGAAAAGAAGGAAAAGCAGAAAAGACGATTTCTTATTGGACATCCAAACAGCCTTTTCGTGTGTGCTGTGTGAAGTCTTTCGTCCTCTTTGCTCCTGTAGTCTGGAGCAAACCCTTTAGCTCCGGCGTTGGTCTTCCTTTAATTATAACCTCCTGCATCGACCGAAAATCCAGTTTAGAAAACTGCTTGAGCTTTAATATGAAATCTTCCTCCATTTAAAAAGTCAGGCCAGACAAGAAGAAAAAAGTGTACGGATTATTAAACTTGACTTGCTAACCCTAAATTGTAGCTTGCTGTCACTTATTCTAATCTGTTGCCCCAGAAGTTGCAGAAGAATCCCTGGGCTCACGAGTGCCTCTACCATGAGGCCAGGTAACTACATGTCTCACCCGGCGCCTTTTTACCGCCGCTTTAGCGCAGTATCGGTCACTGCTGAGCTACATCACAGTCAGTCCATGTGAGGCATGAACGGCTGGTGCCTCTTCCATGTCTATTCTCAGTATTTGAATGGTAAAAGTGAAAATTCAGCGATTTTGAATAAAAAAAAAGAATTAAAATGGCAAAGTTAAATCGAAAAAACTTTATAGTACAAATCATTGGATAAATATAAGCATTTATTTTTTAATTTGACTTTTTTTTCCCTCTGTGATGACAGATGAGGCACGGCCTCACCTGCCTCACCTGCCTCCCCTGACTGCACGCCACTGGTATTTGTGGAGTAAAACTCATGGACTTATAATAAGAACTTATACTTCCATGGCCAAACTACTGATAACATTAGCTTTCATTGGTACTGGGCAGACAAAATCTAAGTGCTGAGACATGTGTATATAATTAATGCCTCAGCACTGAATCACTTGGATGAAGTGAGTACCCTTCTTATCCAAACTATTCTGTTGTTATTAATATTGTAATACACAATCGACTATTAGCTATACATTAATTAGGGCTAATAATGATCAAAGGAGAAGTTCAATTTGTCAACTGGACAAAGTTTGTTTGGTTGAAAACGTTTCGCCGCTCATCCGAGAGGCTTCGTCAGCTCTGGGCTAATAATGTATTATGTCACGGTGGCGCTTAAGATAACACGTATTGTTAAAAGGGTAAAAAGGAGTTTTTCAACACAATCAAGAGACTTTTTTTTTGCACACAAAGCATCTGCATAAGGGTATTTTGTTATATTTTCGTCACTGAATTTCTGTTCTATTCTAAGTGCTCCCACTGCACTGAAATCTTTATTATATTTGCTCATCCTTTGTGTTTAGTGTTTATAGTCTCTTATCAGTGCTTGCCATGCCATTCCGCTTCAATACTGTTAACCAAGCCTATCTTTGAAGCAGTAAAGTGGTCCAACCAGTCACAGAGTAATGTGAAATGAGTATGTGACTGGTGAAATACTCAGCTGAGTCAAATTCCCGATAAAGTAAATTTATAACAAATCATTCATCTTTTAACAGTGTTATGGTCTCTGCTTCCTGTAAGGAAAAATACTTCTCGTAACATTTTCCCAGTTACTGTCACACCTAGTTTACTGAAAACTACCTTTCTGCACAGCACATTGGTTACTCATTAAACTGGCCTGACCCTGAACTGAAGAGTTGGGGCTGCAACGTACTTATAGTGGAATTAGACCTAACGTTATTTTATCATCACAATTATAATGTAATGCAATGAATACAAACAATAAAAAGTTATTTAATATTATGTCACCTTACCTTATCTTTGAAGGACCTTTTCTCTAAGTAACCTTCATAATAGCAGTGTGGCAGTTGGTGTCTGAGGCGCCCTGTCCTTTTTGCCATTCCTTGTACGAAAATGCAGGCTTAAAATTACTTTGTTGTAGACTGACTTTTAAGCTGTTTCTTCTTCCATCTCTCGAAAACCAAAGTATATAGGCTTAACAAAGAGAAAGGGTTGGGTCAGGTACATGTGTCATGGCTCTTTCTTCTAATTGGTCCATGTGTGAAATGGGCGGAGGTTGTAAAAATATCCACAGGTAAGTTTTCTGACGTATAGTATGGAAAGCACCTTTAGGACTCCACTGAAACTATAGGCTCTAGGCAAACCAGCCAAAGGAAGTTCCCATAAGTTAAATTAAGGTGAAGAAGACAAAATCTATTACTTTAAATAGACAACTATCAAACGAGTCACTTACTATCCTTACTGATATTGTAGGAACACCTTCCTACACTATGAGACTTTTATGTGAAGAGTCCGCCACCCGCTTATCTCCATGGAAATACAACTGGTTTGCCAATAATGTTCCTCAGACTACCATCAAATGTGTTTGTCTTCAAGGAGACAAGAAGGTGACTCTTTCAAGCCAAATTCTGTGTAGAGGCAATACATGCTTTTCATGGTATTTTAGACTAGAACAATAATACATACTGATAAAGATAAAGAGCCTTTGTTTATTGTCACACTGTATATTCGAGATAAAACAAGTCAAACAGGTGGTGCAGGTGGTGGACTCAACAGAAAAGTTACATATTGTACCTTTATAAATAGGCTCCAGTCTATGTGGCTACACCAGCTTGTCTGACTGGTCTCGTCAGATCTCAGAAGTTGACCAAGGCCGGGTCTGGTCAGTACTTGGATGGGAGACTGCTGGAAACACCAGGTGCCACAGTGGGGCGCCAATAGCAAAAACTGTTGTTGTGTCCTTAGGCAAGACACTTCAGCTACATTGCCTAGTACGAAACTGGAGTGTACTTCCGTCAGTCTGCCACGGCTCAGCTGTGGCTACAATAGTAGCTTACCACCACTGAATGTGAAGTGATTGAATAATGAACTGTAAAGCACTTTGAGTGTCTTGAAAAGTGCTATATATATATGCTATATATATAAATGCAATGATTAATGAAGAATTAATTAGGCCTACAAAGCCTTAGACTTAGACAAACTTTATTCAAGATTCAAGATTCAAAGCTTTTATTGTCATATGCACAGTAAAGAAACACGTTTCCCTGTACAATGAAATTCTTACTTTGCTGCCCACACTGGATGCCAAGAGTATACAAAAAAATTAAAATAGATAAATAAGATAAAGAGAAGAAAAATGTGAAAATGTGTTGATCCACAAGGGAAATTATTTAAGCCTAGGTGTAGACTAAACCATACTTAATCATATGATTCAAATTTTTATTACAATGCTACTACAATCAGAATAGGTTTTGCTCTGTGTCTTAGTTGGCGGTATGTTTTAAACACAGGTCACTCATGTGTAAGGAAAATCATAAAATAAAATAATAGGATACTTAAAACAGAATGCATGATTTATGTTCCCATCTGTCGTCTTACCTGTCTAGGGAGATAGCACCCCTCCATTCCAGCTTATTTTCCTTAAAAAGCCTGACTGAAATTAAAATTGAAAATGAGTAAATTTTTCCCTGACCCCAGAGCAGACTCACATGCTTTTCTCCTGTCCTCCGGTAGCGGGCGCTCTCTCGGTCACAGCGCCGGGCCACACCGGAAGCAGCGGGAGACCGGAGGAAACTCACGATATCACCGCACCGAACCGCAGAGAGGGGACCGGGACAGACCATGGGGAACCGAGACGACGAGTATGACTTCTTATTTAAAGGTGAGAGGATTGAAGCAACTAGATCTATAATTAAAGGCCCAAAAGTCATCCACCTGAGCTTTGAGCTAACTCAGCTAGCGTCATTGCTCTGCTAAATATCATCTGTTAGCAGGGAGCTAGCTAATACCGTTGAAAAAACAGTTTCTTCAAATCTTCTTAAACTGGGTCTTAAATGAAATTTTGGCAAACAGCTCTACAACAGGATTAGCAATACTTTATATGTGTAGTGTTATAAGTTAGCACGGCTTTTCTGCGTCTATGGGTGGAGCCATTTACAGCATCGTTTGCAAAGTTATTATGGGGCAATTGACTCACTATTGCAACATTTTATTTTAAGTAGGTATTTTAAGCAGGTTGTAGAAAAACGAGGAACTGTAGATATCTGTTCAGGTTCCCTTTACCGTGACCATAAAGAGGAACGCTGTAATATGTTTATGCAGCAAAATCATGATTGTTTTTATGAACTGGAAATCTAAGATAGAAAGGATTTACAACATAATTCAAAAAGTTAAATATTATCTGCAAATTATGAAAGATTGTACTGTTATGGTTTGTATCAGACCTTATTGTATAGATTATATATATATATATATATATTTTGATTATTCTACCTACATTCATCAGACTTAAACCAGAATAAATTATTTGTTGTTAGAATAGTGCTAATGAAAAGCCAAACCGAGGACAAAGGACATGACAAACTGTTGACTCAGATTTCAAGAGGCATGTTTTGTCATCTTATTGTTTCTCTCCAAGTATGGGAAAGTCTGTTAAGTTTTTGGGGGAAAATCCATCTTGACACATTTATAGGTTTGGTTTTAAGTATTTGCTAATTATAAAACTTTTCTGATTTTAGTGGTGTTGATTGGTGACTCAGGAGTGGGGAAGAGTAACCTCTTGTCACGATTCACAAGAAACGAATTTAACCTGGAGAGCAAAAGCACCATCGGAGTGGAGTTTGCCACCAGGAGCATCCAGGTGGACGGCAAGACGATAAAGGCTCAGATCTGGGACACAGCGGGACAGGAGCGCTATAGAGCCATCACTTCAGCGTGCGTGGGACCTTCTTTAAATTCTGTACATTTGGTTGTGCAAAGTTAATGTTGACCAGTCCCGTTTCTTCTGCAGGTATTACCGAGGGGCAGTGGGGGCTCTTCTGGTGTATGACATCGCCAAGCACCTGACGTATGAAAATGTGGAGCGCTGGCTGAAGGAGCTCAGGGACCACGCCGACAACAATATCGTCATAATGTTAGTAGGAAACAAAAGTGATCTGCGCCACCTCAGAGCTGTGCCCACAGATGAGGCCAGAGCCTTTGCAGGTATGCTGAAGTAACACAAAATTCAATTTAAAAAGAAAAGAAGGTGACGGTAATAAATAGATTGATTCAAATCTTTCACACATTATTATTTCAGAAAAGAACACTTTGTCATTTATTGAGACCTCTGCTTTGGATTCCACAAATGTTGAAGAAGCCTTTAAGAACATTTTAACAGGTAGGAAGGTCTTAAATGTAGAAGTTGGGATCTTTACACATGCAACCTATCTTTTATCTCCGGAATGCTCCAGGTAGTGAATTTAAATTTTTCTTTCAATTTTTTTCTGTTTTGTCTTCACAGAAATATATCGTATAGTATCACAAAAGCAGATAGCTGACAGATCTGCTCATGATGAATCTCCAGGAAACAATGTAGTGGACATCAGTGTCCCGCCGACAACAGACAGTCAGAAGGGGAGCAAACTGCAGTGCTGCCAGAGTCTGTGAGGCTCAGTGACTTTACCTCTACGCACCTGACATCATCACCTGTGCACTTTCAGTTCTCAAGGCCACAAGCTTTGCATACCTTTGGATTTCTATTTGTCTCTTGTTATTTTATTGTAAAATTTTACATGTGCTCTTCCATTTTGCCATAATTGAACAAGTCTCTGTCATATGTTGAGGTTTTAAGCCGCTTACGCCAATGTAAGATGCAATTATTATTATCAGTGTCTAAGTCCTGAATTCAGTTATTTCATTGGGATTGACTCCTGATGTAAGCAACAAATGAAAAATCTGTCAACTTTTACATGAAGTTTGTACACTATTAATAGTTGCCACTAGATGGTGCTGTGTAAACAATATAAAGTAAAGTATGGTCGCTAACAACTTGAGAAGCCTTTACAGTGCTTTCTAGTAACTCCATCTTTTACGTTTTCATGCCAAATACATTTTATTCATGTATTTACTGAAAACAGTTGGCTTTCTTGCCCTTGTTTTACTCCCAGTTAAACATGCATTTACAATAAAATACTGAAAAAGAAAAAATCTTAATTTTCCCCTTTTAAGATAAGATATGCCTTTATTAGTCCCACCGTGGGGAAATTCCAGTGTTGCAACGCACAGATCAAGAACAGCAGGGAAAAAGTAGCATGCAATAAAACAAGATAATTTAAAAATAGACTCTCGAGTATAGTTGAATATTGTAGTGCAGATAAAGTTGAATGACATGTTAACAGTGTTCGTTGTACAATCTGACAGCAGCAGGAAGGAAAGACCTGCGAAACCTCTCCTTCACACAGCGAGGGTGAATCAATCTGTCACTGAAGCTACTCTCCAGAGCCGACAGAGCGTCCTGCAGGGGGTGGTACTCATGGTCCAAACTCAAACCTTAAATTATTCTCGCTTAGCTAGTTTTGAAGTAATGAATGGCTCAGAGCTGCACAAACCCCACAGCTCTAAAGAACCTAAAAGCACAACTATTTTTCCACACACGTTGTAAAATGACAAGACAATTCAGCCAACAATGTGAATTTATTGTTTGTAGTGTCAAATTGCAAATAAATCTTTGATTACATCTTTCGTTTGGTCCAGTCAGAACCCAATCTTTGAGAGTGCATCCACGTTTCCCTTGAGAGCAGACAAAAATATGCACAAATCAATTATTTGTTTCTCTGAAATAAAAGGACACAAATGCAATAGACTGGCTTCCAAAAGCTATATTGATACACATTTATTCTGTGACTAGTATTTAATTTATTGCTTTTAAGTTATAATTTTTGTCTTATCAGACCTGAAAACAACACTGATAAAGACTTGCTTTGGTATACTAGAATTAAAACACACATCGACGCACATAGAAAGTTTACATTGTACACCTGCCCACTGGAGTTGGACACTACCAGCCCAGACTCTAACAGACTCAGTGCAGGAAGAAAATAGGCAATCAGAAAATCAGACATATTTATAAACACTAGTCTTTAAACCTGATGCAAAAGGCAGACTGGGTCTGTGTTACTGTTGATGACACATCACTCAGAGTACAATAAGCTTGGTGATCCCTCTCCACTCTTCAATGAGAGCAGGTCAATAGAATCATCACATAAAAACTCACTACAGCCTCAGGTTTTACTCCAAATATGTTTGTGTGGCTCCAAGATATTCAAACACATTCAAAATCAGAGGAAGACAGACTGATCAAAGAGGAACCCAGCATGAGGAATGTGAGAGTACAGCCACGTTTCTGGTGTTTGACTGTGACAGCAGCTGGATGCTCGGCAGAAAGCAGAGGTAATAATAAAGGTGTGTGATGGACAAAGAGGTGTCAGACACTCTGGCAGCAGGGCAGTTTGTTGCCTCGCTGCCCGTCTGTCGTGGAAGGAACACTTATATCCACAACGTTATTTCCAGGAGAGTCATCATGTCCAGATCGGTCAGAAATCTGTTTCTGAGACACTATACGGTAAATCTCTGTAAAACAATAACAGCAGATTAGGGCTTTAGTGTCCTGAAAAGGGAAAAGGCTCATCATAAATCCCTTGGGTCAATACCTGTGAGTATGTTCTTGAAAGCTTCTTCAACATTTGTTGAGTCCAAGGCTGAAGTTTCAATAAATGAGAGTGTATTCTTTTCTAAAAGACAGAGGAAAAATAATCAGAATTATATGGTAAGATAATGAATCCTAATTAAATGTGGAATACCTGAGAAGGCTCTGGCCTCATCTGTGGGCACAGCTCTGAGGTGGCGCAGATCACTTTTGTTTCCTACTAACATTATGACGATATTGTTGTCGGCGTGGTCCCTGAGCTCCTTCAGCCAGCGCTCCACATTTTCATACGTCAGGTGTTTGGCAATGTCATACACCAGAAGAGCCCCCACTGCCCCTCGGTAATACCTGCAGAAGAAATGGGACTGGTCAACATTAACTTTGCACAACCAAATGTACAAAATATAGGTCCCACGCACGCTGAAGTGATGGCTCTATAGCGCTCCTGTCCCGCTGTGTCCCAGATCTGAGCCTTTATCGTCTTGCCGTCCACCTGGATGCTCCTGGTGGCAAACTCCACTCCGATGGTGCTTTTGCTCTCCAGGTTAAACTCGTTTCTTGTGAATCGTGACAAGAGGTTACTCTTCCCCACTCCTGAGTCACCAATCAACACCACTAAAATCAGAACAAGCAAATAAAAGTGAACATTTCATGATGGTCTGTACAGGCTTCACTGCATTACCAAATGACTCCTCAGCAAATTTACCGGACACATGTACAATTAACATTGAAAAATAACATTCCAGAAACGAGTAAAGTCTGACACTAACACTCACATTTCAATAGAATGTGTTCAATTATATATTTGGCAATGGAAAGTAAACTTTCAAAAGCATAAATGAGGACAGCTAAGATGATTCGTCCCGCTAAGTGAGTAATGCTCTAGACAGAGCGGCTACTTGTGTCTCATTTGAATTGCGTAAAACTGCCCAAGAATGTACTTTACACGAAACTTTACAGAAGAGAATAACTCTAGATCATAAACTGTAGAGCGATGCAAACGTTTTGTAGAAATAAAACGAAAGTTTTTCTTGTATTGTTAAGTTACAGCTGGTCTGTTGTTTTTGCTACTTGTGGAGAAGCTAACATTAGCATAACGAATGCTTAGCTAATCGGGGAGTGACACTTCCTCACAACCGTTACTAAGTTTTTTAACATGAAACGACAAGGTACCAAGTAGTTACCCATTTGGAAAATACCTTTAAATAAGTAGTCGTATTCGTCATCCCTCGCTCCCATTTTAAATCGTCCCTTATAATCGATGTTTCAGAAATAAAAACAAGACACTACGCAGACGCTGTTCAGGAAGGGAATGAGCACGTGAGATTGACAGCGACCGTTTTGACCAATCAGAGAGGCCATTGTTTTGACTGACAACCAAATCCACCAATCAGGGATAAGAAAAGGAAGATAAGGAGGATTTCTTGTTCTTCTAAATGTGACACCCGCAAAAAAATACCATAAATTGACAATTGGGCAACAATGAATTATCTACTCTAACCGAAAATAGCTATATGTACGTTGTATTGCAATCAAAATCAACTTAATCACGAAAAACAACTTCACAGTTAAACAACAGTTGACTGATATGATTAGCCTTTTAGTCATGGTCAGTTCCAATACATTTAAGCTGAAGGGATCAAAAATAGACACTGGAGGCCTGCGACTACAGAGGTGTAGTCTGTTGTAATGTGATGAGCTCACTGTAGCCTCATTACACACCTACACCTAACAGTACTCGAGTTGAGGGGGGGGGGCATCCCCCTGTGGGAAAAAATAGTAAAAATCATCCCTCTTCTAAAACAGTCATCACTTCTTCCATCCCTTGTGGCATTTTATCAATCAGGCATGAAAATCCCTCACCTTTTGGCGAAATTCGCCGTCTTTAAGTCAAAATAGCCAGTGCCAAGAGCCAATCATAGGCCGAACTGCGCTCCGGCTTGCTTCCAATCGTGTTGCAGCATAATTACGCACCGATCGCGCTCCCGCCAATCATGACGATTACCGCTGTTGTGTTTGCGCCTGTTCGCCGATCAGCTGTGAGCGAGCCGCGTGATATTTACGAGGCATTTCCAAGAGAAGAAGAATCCTTAACTTGCTACGTTAATGCTACTTAAGAAAGAACTCTCGCCTCGGGACACGGGATAAGTTCGAGATATGTCCTTTTCTCCGGAGCTCCAGATTATTAAAGACCGTGACACGTGCATACATGGATACGCAAACTGTCGGGGATGACCGCGTTCTTATGGTTTAGTGCCGAAATAGATGCAGAAATAATCTGATAATATGACTCATATTATCAGATTATTTCTGCATCTATTTCGGCACTAAACCAGGACTAAACCAAGACTAAACCAGGTCTAAACCAAGACTAAACCAGGTCTAAACCAGGACAAAACCAGGACTAAACCAAGACTAAACCAGGACTAAACCAGGACTAAATCAGGTCTAAGCCAGGACTAAACCAGGTCTAAACCAGGACTAAACCAGGTCTAAACCAGGACTAAACCAGGTCTAAACCAGGACTAAACCAGGACTAAATCAGGTCTAAACCAGGTCTAAACCAGGACTAAATCAGGTCTAAACCAGGTCTAAACCAGGACTAAGCCAAGACTATACCAGATCTAAACTGGGACTAAACCAAAACTAAACCAGGTCTAAACCAAGACTAAGCCAGGACTAAAACAGGACTAAACCAGGTCTAAACCAGGACTAAGCCAGGACTAAACCGGGACTAAACCAGGACTAAGCCAAGACTAAACCAGGATTAAATTGGGACTAAACCAAGACTAAACCAGGTCTAAACCAAGACTAAGCTAAGACCACAGGCCTAAACCAGGACTAAACCGGGACTAACCCGGCACTAAACCAGGACTAAACCAGGTTTAAACCAGGACTAAGCCAAGACTAAACCAGATCTAAACCGGGTCTAAACCAGGACTAAACCGGGACTAAACCAGGACTAAACCAGGTCTAAACCAAGACTAAGCCAGGACTAAAACAGGTCTAAACCAGGTCTAAACCAGGACTAAACCAGGACTAAACCAAGACTGTGTGTGATAACATATTATCCTGTGCATTATTGAATTATTGAATGATAATATGGACTTTTTGTTATAAAAGCATTTCCATTTTAACAAAGTACCTTCTAATTCCTCCCCCGGAAAATATGTCACATCAATTAAAAATTTCACCATCGCCCCTGGTTTCATTTTACAACTCGACTACTGCCTACCCACCATATTGATTACACTGGAATATGTTTTGTCAAATAGAGAAATAATGCATGGAACCATTTTATAGAATATCTTTTATTTTATTTTCATTTTGATTGAGTCCAGACACACGCGCACACATGTAGCCATCTATTTATCCACACTCGTAAATAGATGAATGTACAACAGATATACATAAATACACATTTCTGATATGCATATTCATTGGAAATCATGCTATGTCTCTGCAAACGACTCGCTCTATTGGATGAGGGCACGCAGCGAAAAACACATACACAACAAACACAGCAGAACAGTTGGAAGAATCCCTATAGACTTGCATGTTTTACAGTAGATCCCACTGATCTGTCTTATTTTTTGGGGACATTTTTACAAAGAAACAGCTCAAGATTATAGACCTAAATATACAGCAGCTGCTCGTCATTGAACACACAAGAATATGATACAGAAAATGTATTAGATTGCAATTGTTTCTTGCCCAGCAGCAAAAATAAAAACAAATAAAAATAATATTCTCAGATTCAAATGGAAAATATATTTGTATATCTTTATATATGTATTTATAATTTTATGTACACATTCTTATGAGCACGACTAAAGACTACTAAATTAAATACACCAGCACAAGTGAGAAATAACGGGCTTTTATCAATAAGGCATCAACTGAAAAGATCATAGATAATATTGCTGCTCTTGTCTCAAAAAGTGAGATGTTTACAACTGCACATCTAATGAGTTAAACTATTTTACATCTCAGGTGATACTGATTTGTCCTGCTATTGAAACAAATGCACAAAATGTACACAAATTAAAGAACATATACTCTCCACTTGTGTCAGTAGTAAAGATGTCCATTAGCTTTGATATTACACTTAAAAACATCTTTGAGTAGAAAACAATAACAACATTTTGCTTTTTGATCAAATACAGTAGCACAACAGTAAAAGTATATCATGAAATTGTGGAATAATTTCAAAAGTTTATGGGTCAAATCAAACTTTTACCAATTATATTTAAAGCACCAAAACAATACAAATGTCAAGAGTTGTGATTAGTAACAGAAGGAGCATCCAAAAATGACTTTTTAAATAGTAACTGTTGAAATAACTCCACATTTTCACAAGTGATTAAATTTAGATCTGCATTGTATTTTTTGGCCTCCACGTATATATATCCCCTTTTCAACATTCAACCCACTCATAAACTATGGCATACTTCATTCAATAGACAGATAACTTATACATAAGTGACTGCAGTACAACAACTTCTGAGCAATCCAGTGGACTAGTTTTGGAGGGATGAGGTGAAAGTTTAAGAGAATTGTCCCAGAATTATTCCAATTTTTTTTTCTCCAAAAAATGTAAACATGAAGACCATATATTTTTTTTGAGTACAATGTTGTTGATAAGTTAAGATAACAGCCCCCACTAGAGAAAATGCATTTGTGAAAGAAAGAACAAAATAGTGACGGATGAAATAACACTTAATTTACATAAAGATACTAGTAATATAAGGACTAAGTAAAAAAGAGTCTTAAAATCTCTTTGGGTGCAAATAATAAATGAAATGTTCAGTTAAATGTGAAAAACAATAAATAAAAACAATGAATATAAATAACAGTAACAGCGACTGAACATGGGCCAATCGTTTAAGGTGTATTTACGTTGAAGCTCCTTAGATCCACCTTGATACTTGGCACATTAAAATCAGTGATCTCTCGGGTGGACACTGTTTTTTGCTGGTAAGAGATAGCACACAGTTTACAAAGGTCAGTGCCACATTTAGATCTTCAGTATGGTGGAGGGCTTTAATTGGCCGAGTTGTAGTTTAGTAATGAATTGCTTTGTGGAGTTAGTTGAATAATTGGACCGCTTACAGTGCATGAAAAACACAGAAAAATATGTTGATGATGGACACTTAACGACTAGAGCTTTATGGTACATTTATTACACATATTCACTCAGCGATTCAGGTTTTGTGGTGTTGTCCTCACTATCAGGATCTTCCTCACAGGACTGGAGTCACCTTTGACCTCTGGAATGTTCAGTCTTTAAAGTTCATATATCCATGTCCAGACCGAGATCCCAGGAGTACTGCTGAAGTCTGGATTGCAGACTGGCTTTTCCCATCGCCAAGATGTTTCTGTCAGGGTTTACTATGAGGGAAAAGGAAGTCAGATTAGTGTTATGAATGTGACCAAAATTGCATTATAATTATAAAAATCAACCATTTTGGAGCAATAGTTTTCTAAATCAGGTGCAGGTACCACAACCAAGGCAATATAAATGTTAATAATATTTTAGCATGTTGTTTTATTTCACAGTAAGTATATTACCTGTTTATTGACTTTATTATAATTGGTAGCAACGCTGAACTGAACCTATATTTGAATAAGAAAAAGGCTATTTGTAGACCTAATTGACAAAGCCTGGGTGTAGGAGGTCCACTGTTCTTTTGGTGGCTTGCCGTTCATTTGTTTGCATACTTCTTATAGTTTATTTTTACGAGATTCCAATCAGAGTAGATAAAGCAAGTTGCAACGGCTGCAGTATAATGGATACATGTAACAGCATGTGACTAAAATGGCACCTCCCTCTGAAACAAGTAAATAGATGTATGTGAAAAATACTGAGCAGTTTGTTGTTAGACAGACTTTGATGACTGGTCATGGTGGACTAAATGATACTGATGACAATGTCTTGATGCAGATGAATAGTTCATACTGTAGCCTATACTTCTTATACCTTATACCTAGTCACCTCATCCTCAAAGAAACTACTTTTATCATCACTTACTGTCTCTTTTTCCCAATCCCCATCTGGCACGGCCTCAGACTCATAGTGTAGCGGAGAATACACCCAGGTCTTGTCCTCTGGAGGCTTTTACACACCCACCACAGCAGGGGGCGCCAGAGAGACAGAGGGAAAGGACCAAACAGACAAGCAGCAGGGGCAGGCAGGGAGATAGAGAGAGGACAAGAGAGGAGAGGACAAGACAGGAAATGAAAGTTAGGGATGCATTAGGAGATGCTGAGAGACATTGGAAAAGTGTGATTTGAAACATCACGTCAAAATGTATAAAAGGATGTGGTAATCCTTTTAGCTGTTAGAAAAGTACATAAAGATGCATTACTGAGAAAGGGAATGCAGTAACATGTCTAGATGTGTTTCTGACATCTCTAAATTGCCCCATTTGTGAAAGATGAGGTGCTGCAGCCAAAACAGGGAGTATGAGGAGCGGGAAGAGGGTAGGAAGGAGAGAGGAGATGGATGCTAGGAGGGTCACAAGCAGCTTCCTCAAATACACAATATGTCACTTACATCCAGCACACCTTAATAACACTTTGCTTATGTCTTTAGAAACTGTAGGTACCAACTATAATGACAAACCACCAATCAGACATAACAATACGACTGTGTGTATTATTTGGTAATCATCAGTAAATGTGGGCAACTTAATATCCTCATTAATCATCAGCAAAGACAATTTATGTGAAATTGGACCAACCAAAGTTTCATTCATTCTTTCTGAGCCTGGTCTATTCCTTTTGCAATTTATTTTCTTTTGATATATTGCATTTGAAATAATTTTTGACTAATATAGCCAAGCATATTTTAGGCATATTTTAGTCTTCACTTCCGTCAGTTGTTGTATGTTATGTCTGGTTGGTCTATGGAGAAAAAGCTGACTGCCTTTCCTGCACACAAGATCCACTCTGATGCTAGAGGGATGAAGCTGTCAGTAAACAACTAAATCAAATAAAGAACCAACTCCTCATCTTTTGTTTTTCCGCCTACAGTAATGGTGTCTTTTTACCACAGAGGGTATATAGGCATTTTTACACTACAAACCACACTAACACACCTTCAGAGCAAGCAAAAAGCAAGATTTGACACAGCCAGCAGCAGAAACATTTTTGTTTACTCACCGCACAATCTATTAAAAGTAAAATGATCAAACTACGTATGTTACATCAAGATACATAACAGGTTAAGAATGGGGCGAGTTTATTTTTGCAAAACAGGACCAAGGATACTAAAGACACAGAAGCTAAGAACATGAAAAAATATCTGATAAGCCTGGTGAAGATTATAAAAGTGTGGCCCTAACTAATCAGAGTGCTTTGGCCTATCTTTATAAACCCATGAGACTATGTTGAACCAACTGATGAATTCCCTCTTGTTAATTTGTATGAAGATTATAATAGACAATACAATCACAATAACATCAATTTGATACTTTTCTGCATTTTATGAGTACTTAAAGTGCATATGACAGATATACGATCCCACCAAACCAAGTCATTGAAAAAACATAAAAACCTGTCATAGCTCAAGGTTACATGAATTTAAAAAACTTCCTCTGCAAAATAATCTACAAACGAGAAAACTATTACACACTATTACATTGCTATTGCATCTAAATGAGGGAGCGGTTCACTCATATGTCAACAGCCGGGCCTGGGGGCACTGTCTGGACACACTTATGGGCCAACTCGGCTGGCATTTCCTCTTTTGGAGAAATTAGACACAACCCATGTCCTACCATCAGGAAACTGACAGAAGAGGTGCATGGCAGATGGACAAATCAAAAATAAAACAGAAATATGAAAAAAGAGGAAGACATGGCAGAGGTGAAATAACACAATCAAAAAAAGCATACAGAAGTGAAAATAGAAGATTGTTGTGAACATGTTGGATGTGGCGTCAATTATGGGTGAGTCAGTCATGGCAAGACGAATTCTCAAGTCTGGCACACTGTATTTTTATCTTGCCACACCATTATGTTTATGTAACAATAAAGAAAGAACGAGTAGGAATGGGACATTAAAATAAATGAAAGAACTGATAAAAAGAGGGTGAAGGAGAGGAATGGTGGAAAGTAAGTGATGAGAGCGGCAAAAAGGGCTAAATTATTTAATCACACTGAGTGACCTGTCTTCAACTCCTGCTCCACTCACACCACCGTATCATCACCCGGCAGGTCAAGTGTGTGAATCAACTCTATTACACTTTTAACATCAGAAACTGATCCACATGCATCAACTTAAAAAAAGCCCTGAAAAATCAGTTTCTTTCATTTATGTTTTGTCTCTTTTGAGCTGTGTGAAACGTCTTTGAGAGTCGTATTATTATTATTATTATTATTATTATTATTATTACTTTATCCAATTCACTTTATAATTCTTGGACACAATCAAAGGTGTGTTTTTTTTATTTGATAGAAATGATGTTGCCTTTGGATGTTATGTCTAATTGTTTGGGAATTAGCTGTAGGACCACCTATGGTAATGTGAAAAACTTCTGTTACTGTGTGAAAAGGACATATTGTGGTCTCAACTTCAACTTTTGATTTAGACATCTTCAAAATGAGAATCCACTATCGTTTTTGATTTGAGCAGAGAGTGACTTTTGCATTGCCTCAAGTATCTGCAGTGAACTCTATTTTTCTAACTTTGCCTCCTGCGGTGCAAGAGCCTCCTGCTGCTTTGTGTCATCTGTTTCTGAAGCATGAACGAGCCATGAGGCAGAACAACTGAGATATGAGCAGTGCAAACGACTGTAGTTCTATTCAAAGACAAATTCACATGTTCTCTGTGTACAAGTGCACTGTAGTTTTAGTGTAGTTGAAAAAGTACATTGTGTAAGGGGGAGAGAGGGTCCACAACTTGTTTGTCTCCATGGAGATGTTAATGCTTTGGTATAAATTATCCACAGTATGGCATTAAACTTATCTCTCTTGCATTTATTCAAATACAGTTGTTATTTATTGCTCAAAAGTCTCTTAATCTAACCTATAATTTGGCTTGGAAGTTTATGGCTATACTGCAGAACATTCTAGGCAAATCTCCATGGAATCTCCAGGTGATGGACCCTCCACCGGACAAGTTACACAATGCACCTTTAAAGATACATTTAAATGTGCCTTATGTAACTTGTCTGGTGAGGGGGTCCACTACATGTTTGTTACTGCTTTATGGCACTAAACTAATCTGTCTTGCAATTATTATATTATTACTGTGTTTAATTGTTATACCTTAAAAACATGTATGCATACATGAAAATGCAAACACATTGACCTTTTATTCCTGCTTGTCTAACTGCTGATAGAAGACACCTTGTAGACGCTGTGTTAAATGAGAACAGTCCTATCTGTAGCTGCTATCACTGGCACAGAACCTGACACTTACCAAAGTGACTGCAGATTTCAGATTAGATATTTAAAAGATTTTGCTTTATTTCTCTTTAGCCTTATTTCTCTGTGTAAACATAAGGGCTACTTTCTCTTACACTACGGAATCTGAAAACCTTTTGATCAAGATACTGTATGTAGACCTGCCATTTGACAACACAGAAAAAGTTTTCCAAAGCTTAAAACACAGCACCTAAATTACACCAACTGACTCACTCAATGTGTCTATGTAAAAAAAACAGTGAGCTGAACATGCTTTTATGAGTCACTTCAACACCAAAACCCGATTTAACACTGCAAACTGTAAGCAGTAAGTTCACACCATGTTTCTCATACCAGCTGGATTCAAATGGGTTTTTGAGGTCCTCCTGTTAACGCCTCTGCAAGAATGAGGAAAACACCACACAGCTCAATCCAGATGAGATAAAACTATGAAATATTGAGGATTTAGTATTTCTATTAACAACTTCATTGTGATTACTGCATATTAATACTGTATAAGGCTTAATTTGTTTAATTAGCATTTGTTTACCCTGTTTCCTTATTTGAATGTATTGCTATGTGTATGAATGTGATAATGAAATGACTTGAAGGTGCATAATATATAACTCTGTGACCCGTTTGTCTCCATGGAGCTGTTATTGCTTTGCCTAAAATGTTCAAGGGCATTACACTTATTTATCTCCATCAAGCCAGGCCAAGTAACAGGCCATATCTTGGTCACAGTTACAATGAATAAATAAATACTGAATAAAAAGTTAGATGAGTTTAATGTCATATAGTGGAACATTCAAGGCAAAGTAATAACATCTCCACAGAGACGAAAAAGATGAAAGTTACATAGTGCACCTTAAGGTTATGGCATCCTATTTATGATGCGTTATGTGCTCTGTGGGTCTTACAAGGTAAATATCTGTGATTGGCACTTCATCCTCATCGTCGACAGAGGCCTGGCTGGTGCACCCTGATCCGGACACTTGGCTGGGCGGGTCTGCCTCCTCCACCACCACCTTTGGACTGGAGGGGGGCACGTCTGCGCACATAGGGGTTGAGGAGGAGGAGGGGACTTCAGGGTCAATGAAGCTACAAGGGACCGCGGCCTCTGCTCCGGCACCATCTACTTCCTGGACATCACTGTAAGAAAAAGGGATGAGTTTTCAAACAATGGAAAAAAATAAGCAATGATAAGGCATGTTTTTGAACATCCATACTGCAGAAAACCTGTTTAAAAACATATTTCCATGAAGACGCAACCACAGCAGTTTCCTACATTATGGACCATTAACTGGGTCACTTGGCATCATGTCTGTGCTTTTATTGGACAAGACTAGGCCACTGAACTCCACAGCTGTGTGAGTGTGTGGTTTAGCATCTTAAGCTTAAAGATGTGCCAGATGTCTGTCTGCTGCCTCACAACCCTGTATTGTTTTTCCAAGATCAGCAACTATTACAGAGGACTGACACACATCCACTTTGCATTTATCAAACCTCATGAGTGCTTGTCTATACGTTTAGCTTTATGTTAAAAGTCTATTCTTGCTCCACAATACAACCAGAGGTTAATAATAAAAATATAATAATGTTTTTTAAGTTATTAATTCATAGCTTTATTTATTCATTTTTGTAATCTCCACTTCCCTCAAAAGCCATTTCAACTACAATGCCAAATCAGTGGCCTTCACTGCCCTTGCTGCACTGTTATCTCGCCTCATTCTGCCATCTCCAGTGCCTCAGGCCGTGTGTCACAGCCTCCTTTACCTCAGACTCAATCAGACACATGGTTTCCCTCGACAACCACACCCTGATACCCCACATCTACCCCCTCTGCCTCATTTTCTTGGAATGGGCTTGGCTCTATCCATAATTCCTTTGACATTTTTATTTACCAAAATGTAGCCCTAAGACATACAATATGCACAATTCAAACACAGATAGTAGGTCTAAAATTAAGCTTATATGTAAAATGTATATTAAATCTTTCAGTGATATAAGCACTCTTAATCAAAGGCCATTACAACTAGTTCTATGGTGTACAGTTAAGTTTGTTAATAAACGTCCTTTGTTAGTGTCTGCGTAACAATTACAAGACTAGTATCATGACACTGAACAGAAAAGGGAGAGAGCACCAATAATGGGCACTCAAACACACATGCACTGAAGCTGGGAGAGATGTGAGCAACAAGGGACTCCAAGAGCTAGAGAAGAAGAGAAGAGAAGCTACAGGAGCTGCCTTCTCCAAGAGAGGAAGTGTGCTTTCTGACAATGGAAAAGGAGGATCTGAAGCTTCAAGGAACAAAAGGCACAACACTCCACCCGCCTGAAAAGACTTGCATCATGGAGAAGCAGAGGAGGGTTCCCAGATGCCAAAACCATAAAGCAGCTCCAACTATTATCCTATATCCTTGCACTATGAAAAAAAGTTTGTTATGCAGGATATGGGTAAAGCAGATTAATATTGGTCAAGTAAACTGAGGTATGAACCATATTTTTTGCTAAGTGAACAAAAAGCTGGAAAAAAAAAGGTGAGTAAAATCAATCAACTGAATTTGCAATGGCAATTTTACCCTACTGGAAACACCTTTCCTCTTAAATGTTTTTCATTTTTAATATAGTGAAGAAAGTCTTAAAGTCCCCATGGCATGAAATGTTCACTTTCTGAGGTTTCTGAATGTTACTGTGAGCTCCCCTACCCTCTTTACCCCCCCCCATGGCTAAAAGTTGCGAAATGTGTAAACTGAGCATTTGCGATCCTTTTCTGCGTTTGAAAAAAAGACAGCCCAAACGGGCGATTCTGAACAAGGGAACTTTCTGACGTCACACTCAAGGAAAAATGCAAATGAATTTCCACCGCCCGTCTGTATTTCTACCCACACTCTCTGGAACTCACGCCCAGAGAATTTGGACCGCGAATGAGCTACGCAATGCGAGATGCGTTTTTTTATTTGCCTGGAGGCACGTGAGAGTGTTTCCAGGCTCGGATGTCCTTTATCTGACCCTCCGAACCTCTGAAACAGCAGTGGTTTCATTTTATTTTCTGTGAAAATTAGTTTTTTTCATTGGAACGTGTCTCGTATCTTCCTTCGCGCATAAAACTCGGAAGTGGTGCCAGCGCACCGCTAATCCAGGAAAAAGCGGCGCATTTGGCCCCCCCCACCCGCTGCACTGGCCTGTCTCTGTCCTCCTCATTTGCATTCAAGCAACAACGCCCATAATAAAGTGTTTGAGAGAGATATTTATGACTCTGACTGTGTTCATGGTTCTTTCTCATGCACTGAGTCTTGATTTTGAAGGATTCATTTACAGTATTGGGGAACCATTAAGGCACCATATAAAAGCATCAAGAGTACCATGTTTGATTTAAAGTATTTCCTAGTGGTAAAATAGTCAAATAGTGGTATTTGAATTAAAGCAAGACAATTGCTTTAATTATTATTTTTTTCCTACCATTCAGGTCATTTCAGATCAATGAGTGCGGCTGGAGGCGTCATGCCCCACTGCCCTGATTCTACAGACTGAAACCCCCATGTCTGATCCCCTTAAGTCCCCCCATAGAGACACAGAGAGCACTATTTTTACAAGCATGTTCACACTCTCTCATAACCCAATTACAGTGGTACCTCACCTTACGAAATGAATTCGTTCCAGAAGTGGTTTCGTAACGTGAAAAATTCGTAAGTTGAGTAGCTATTTCAATGGAAAAGGCCTGTTCCGTTCCAAGTTTTTTTTTTTTTATAGTGTAACTTTTTTTTATAGTGTAACATTTGTGTTCTGGGTCCTGATTGGAATAAACCAGGTCTAGACCAGAACTAAACCAGGTCTAAACCTGGACTGGACCTGGACTAAACCAGGATTATCCTGGGACATGGCAGTGCCGTTGGAGGAGCGCGGTGCACGTTCCGCGCTAGAGCTAAGAGGCCGAGAAAGAAAGAAAGAAAGAAAGCTATGCCTTTATTAGTTCCACAGTGGGGAAATTCCAGCTCTGCATTTAACCCATCCTGTTATCAGGAGCAGTGAGCAGCACATTACTGCGCCCGGGGACCATCTCCATGATCTTCTTGATTCTAGGGTGACCATTCGTCCGGATTTCGTCCGGACAGTCCGGTTTTAGAGCTGTCTGTCCGGCTGTCTGTCACGTGTCCTCCTTTTTTACATTTTGTCCTCCTTTCGGACCCTCATCGGCCACCCTTGCATAAATCGTCATAAATCCCCACCCATTTACACTTGCTACTCTGCGATGTTGTGTCGTATGTAAACATTCGCGATGCGCGCCGCGCGCAGCTGATACAGCCCGTCAGCCCCTCGTATTGTCCGCTCTCTATCTGCGCTATCAGCCACTCTTTGAGGTGCAACTTGGCTCCTTCTTCCATCTTCATCGCCTTATTATTGTCCCTTAAAATTTTGTTTTCTTTAGTGCCATGCGTAACAGGTTTCGCTTACGTTTCCTCTCAATGTAGACAGTTAAAATACGTTTACATTACGGCTTTCATAATTGCAAATAATATTTTGGGGATTTTGTGCGAATTACACAAATCCAGGTAGCGAGATCTTACCTCTTAAAAGTGAAATGCAGAACTACTGGTTCTGCATTTCTTTCTTCTTTGCCATGGCATATGATGGCAGGGCAAAGACTGTGTTTTTTCAGTGAATTAGTGATGATATTGTTTTTTGTTCATATCATCTTGACCATAATTTGCCACATTTTTCTTTTTGATGGGTGTTCCATGTTAATAAATATATGTTGACTTCATACATTATTCATAATCCCCCCGAGGGAAAACAAAAAAAAACAAAAAAACAAGGTGTCCTCACTTTAGGGCCTTTGTCCTCCTTTTTGGACACAAGTGTCCTCCTTTCCTGTTTCATGCCGGTGGTCACCCTACTTGCTTCGGTTTGGTCAGAACCTCAGCTGGAAGATTTACCTAAAGACAGACGCTCTTTCAGCGGGAATAAGAGCGGGGCGGGGCGGGATCTGCTTCTATGTGACTTCCAGAGCGGGGAGGCTGACACTGTGAGCTGTGAGCGGCCCCGCGCGGGGCTGCGGCTCCATCCCGCGCCATGACGCTTTTTGATCCTTCGATGTCGGCTCTTCCTATCATTGTGAAGCAGAATTCACCAAGCGTTTTATTGTTCACTCACTAAGGGAACGTGAGCTGGGTTTAGACCGTCGTGAGACAGGTGAATTTTACCATACTGGTGATGTGTTGTGTCTCCGCTCCCCTATATTGAGCCGTGCCCCCCCCCCCACGCATGAAAGTTCGAGTGTTTAAACGAGAGAGAAATACGAGAAAAGTGTAGAATGTGTGTGGTGAGGCATTTACAGCCCTAAAACATGTAGAACAATTGCAAAATACAAAGTTGTCCTACCTCGTGGACCTCTCCCACCGCGGGCCACCTCTGGAACCTAACCCCATGTGTGTTGTTGATAAAGTGTATTTACGTTTCGGGACGTGCATATGAGCGCACATTAATTGAATTTTTGAGATTTGTTGTTTCTAAAGTGCTTTATAAATAAAGTTGGATTGGATTGGATTGGTTTCGTAACTTGAAATTTCATTCGTATCTAGAGACCAAAATTTGACATGAAGGCGTTTCGTAACTTGATATTTTCGTTTGTTGGGTCATTCGTAAGGTGAGGTACCACTGTACTGTGGTCCAGAACCCAGATATGTCCCAAGTTAACACGGGTAAACAGGTCAGGCTGCCCTCCTGTTGTCTCTAATGGTGAAGAGTCCCTCAGTCGTCCAGGTAGAATCCATGATAAAAGGAGAAATTCAATTTGTCAACTGGACAAAGTTTGTTTGGTCGAAAACGTTTCGCCGCTCATCCGAGAGGCTTCGTCAGTTCTGGTTCTAGTGCTGGTTCGAGACTGCTTATATCTAGCTGCAGGGAGGAGCTCACTACACTGAAATAGTTCTGAAACTATCTCAACTAATTTGTTTCTTTTGTTTTTCGAATTTCTCTGGCGTCTAGTTTAGCATACCTATTCACCCTAACGACCGTCTCCACACCTCTGGCCCTGACTTGTCTGCCCTAATGTTTCTTTTGTCTGTTTTGACTTGGTTTGAGAATCGAATTATAAATGGTTGCGATAGTTTCAGAACTATTTCAGTGTAGTGAGCTCCTCCCTGCAGCTAGATATAAGCAGTCTTGAACCAGCACTAGAACCACCAGAACTGACGAAGCCTCTCGGATGAGCGGCCAAACGTTTTTGACCAAACAAATTTTATCCAGTTGACAAATTGAATTTCTCCTTTTATCATGTTGTCTCTAATGTCTGAAAGTGTGTGCTAATCCAACAGCTGCCTTTGCCCAGGTGAGACAGGTTATTTATAGAGACAAATCTGCACTGTACTGACTCACTCATTGAAATAATTCAGGTCACACAATAATTAGTGTGCCCTCTGGTGTACGGTCACGTTTTTGAGAGTCAAATTAGTGAGTATTTCTCTGGTTCTCTCTGGTTCATGTACAAAACAAGGAGGTTAGAAGATGATTTGACCTCTGTCCAATCCTAAAAATCTTTCTCTTTGTCTAATTGCTTTTCATATGGATCTAACATATATGCTTTGTTGAGACCAGGATGGCAATATGCTAGTATATTGAAAGAAATTCAAATATATTTCAATGACAAATTTTCTTAAATCTATCTGAAACTTTCAAAAATTGCTCAACAAAACTTGAAAAAATTACTTTAGAAATCTGTCTGCTTTTATTTTATCATTTTCATAATGATAACATTTTCACATATTCCTTCACAGCTTTTTTTTTGTTTGTTTGTTAACAAAATGGATGTACTAATTATTCTCATATTGTACAGCCTTTGTGCAAATTTCAATGTTATGTCAATTAAAGAATTATAATAGTGACTACCTGTCTAACACCTAAAAACACTTGTTATTCACTATTCCTGATCTATGTAACACACAAGAATTGATTGTTGTCAAAGTATGATTCTTGTGTAAGTGAGTATTTTCTTATAATACTTGATATCATTCTTGTTGCTGGGTTACCTGAGTTTAGGAGGCGTCTCTGGGATAGCGAAGGTGGGTTCACTATCAGGCCGTTTCAACTCCACCTCCACTGTGATGGTCTGCTGGTCCTCCTCTCGCACCCGAAGTTCCTCCTGTGTTCTGAAACCCCCAAAACACATAAAAACAACATGAGCAGACGCACAGACTCGAGCAAGTGAAAGAGCCCAGTCATAAACAGACTTTTCCCCACCGCCCACCACACCCAAACACGACAACATGAAGCTAAGACTAAAAAAACACCAAATAAATCCAGTTTTATAAGGTTAATAGGGTAAAAAAAAACTGTGGTATGGCCCACCACTCACCTTACGTCGTGGCTGAGGGACTGGGTGTGCCGCCTGTGCCGGACACAGAAACACTGTTAGTGGCAGAGCACAATGGGACTATTGACCATCTAGTAGAAATATACTTGCCAAAAACATTTGATTTTTTAAACTGCCTGCACCAAGATTTTGCTGGTTTGGTTGTGTCTTTATAGTAGGTAGTGTTTCCATGTTTTCATTACAGGAGTATTACTGACAGTTTTGGACAGTATTTGTGTAAAATACAGCTTTCTATTGTTAGCTAGAATTTTAGAACATTTTCTAGACTGGTTATAAACAAACAGAGAACAAAATGATTTGATTTTGTAGGTCAAAAATGTGTTTTTTAAATAATAATTTTCTTTTTACAATAGTCTGAACCTGTAACGAGGGTGCTCGGCTGTGTCCGAGGGTGATCTCTCAGGGATGGACAGTGAAGTTGTGGACGACAGAGTGGTGGCGATGGAGGCTGTTGTGGCTTCTTCAAATGATGGAGGAGTGCAAGGAAGAAGATCAGGTCGCCCTGGAGACAACAAAACATTTTTTGGTTTATATCAATTATCCCCAACCATTATTCTTGTAAAGACCAGTACTAGGTTTTTTTTTCAGGGACCGGTGGAAGGGAGCAGAGCCATTAATTAGTGTAAGATGTATAGTTTACATGCATAGCAGTTTACCAGGTTAATTTGGATATTTTTGAGTAAATGCAGGGCTATAACAGTAGACTATCAAACAGAAATAATGTACATTTAAAAATGTATTCACTTATAGTTGTATTATGAGTTTCCATGTCCTTTGTAAGTATGTACCTTCATCCTCGAGTGTGGGGAAGCTGCGGGCTCCTCTCAGGTCATAGATGTTCTCGTCTCTCTCTGAGGGGAGCTGACTGGCTGACCACGCTGCTCCAGGTCCTATTAGACACTTGTTACTGGGCACCGTGAGAGACACTCTGCCTTTCTTTGAGGGGGACGACTTCAGAGCTGTGGGCACAAAATATATTACTAACATTTGTTGACAAGAAAGAACCAAAGAGCAAAAACTAAAACAGACTTTTCAGAATCAATTTAACAATACCTAATTCAAACCAAAACTATCCAAACCCAGTGTAAACTGTAACCTGAACAAACAAGACAAATAAAGTAGGTTTATGTTTTGAGTATAATTTGAATTAAAATAACTTTTTTTTTTTCAAAATTCTCATGATTAATGATTTAATTTCTTTGGGATATTCCTTAAGGTTTTCCCGTAGCACGCCAGCAAATTGGCATTGTAGAAAGCTCAAATTCAAATCACAATTGGGTGATCCAGGCCTAAACGGATTATGAAGTCTAATACAACTGAACATTACAGCGCTCCCTACCATAGACATGAAATGTCAACATTATCGGATTTGTACCAAATTTAAGGATTAAATTCTATGCGTGACTACAACCAAAAAGATATATTACAGACATGGGGCAATTTTCACAGTTGGCCAGCAGGTGCGCAAAGATTTCCCTTAAAAATAAAATAAAATCTTACACACACATGCATCCGATCGTGTTGAAATTTGAATCAATAATGCATGATCTCGGCCTTAATATAATATACTATAAAGCATATGAAAAGTGCACATTATAGTGCCCCCTACTATAGAAATGAAACGTCAACATTATTGGATTTGTACCAAATTTGGGGATTAAATTCTATGCATGACAACAAGCAAAAAATTATATTACGGACATGGGGCACTTTTCACACAAGGGCACAAAGACTTCTAAAAAAAAAAAAAAAAATTTTTTAAAGGTACAGTGTGTAGGATTCGTGGCGCATAGGTGGATGGTGCTATTGCACTTCCTGTTTAAGCTACGGCAGACCTCGAGGGTCGGCTCGCGTACCTGCACATGAACCGCGCGCGCCATCGCCGATAACTGCGGTATAAATAAAACGCGGTCCCTTTCACTGTTTTTTTTTTTCTTTTCGCATGAAAGCACACATTCCCGATCGTGTACCATGACAATCTACACATCAAATGAAACCTTACAGTCTCCTCTTTTTGACTATGCAATTCATTTCCCGGCACAACAATCACTCCCCGAGCACATGGGGCTTTTATACAGAAAAGCACAAAACAAGGTTTGTTACTTGGCTTACCTTTGAAGGCTCTGGACAGGACAAACTCTGTATTTCACCATAAACTTGGTCTCAATCTGTCCGTAAGGATCCAGCGAATAAAATCCAGTAAAACAATTTAGTCCAAAACACGTGTTAGATCCATTACGACGTGTGATCTGGCAACATGCTTGTTGTTGTTTACCCAAAACCACGAGCCTTGCCGAAGGCGGAGCCCAAATGTCCTTCTGCGGCTCTCGTAATCAAAATGGCTGCCTCTATATGGGGAAGATCCCCCTTTTATGCAGGTATATCTAAGTCCAACAGAATACTTTGATTTCATGATGGAAGTGAAAAGGCTTGGAAAACACTGTATTTTTGAATGGGTATCTTCAATTTCTCTAATTAACGGGTAAAAATCTTACACACTGACCCTTTAAAGGTGCACTGGGTAATTTTTCCTGATGGAGGATCTGTGGGGCTGGACAGTTGTTGGGAACAGACAATAGCATGCCAGGGCAGTAGCGTGGGAAGCTGGTTGTGTTTTACATTTTTTATACTAAAATTTGTTTTCAGAATCAACTGAACAATGTCCTTTGAGAATCAATAAACTATCCTGTTTCTAAAAAGCAGATAATTGAGGTTTATTCAAAAAGAAAACATCAGGATGAAACAGGCTTTCTCCCACATGATCTATGACATGAAACAGCTCCTAAAAAGGCAGCATGCTCCTGTATCTAATCCCTCTGTCACGGTTTGGCAGTAAAAAAAAGACAAAAGCCTGGCATTTAATGCTTTTGTGTGTGTGTGTGTGTGCGCGCGTCTGTGTTTGTCTGTGTGTGTGCGCGCGTCTGTGCTTATGTGTGTGTGCGTGCGTGTCTGTGCTTGTGTGTGTGTGTGTGCGCGCGTCTGTGCTTATGTATGTGTGTGTGTGTGTTCGTGTCTGTGCTTGTGTGCTTGTGTGTGTGTGTGCGTGTGTACGTGTCTCTCTCTCTCTCTCTGGTTCGACCCGTGTGACTATGTATGGCAGTGTTGGGACCAAACTCACATGAGCTCTTCTTGAAGACGTTGTTGCTCATGAACTTGTAAAACCGGTCGGCATAGAAACCGGGCCGGTGCACGGACACGGTGTCCTGCAGAGAGACAGATTAATCAGAGGGAAATAGTGCATTAATAAAATGATCAAAGGATTACAATGTCTCAACAAACTTTAAAAACAAAATGGTAGAGTGCAAAAGAATGCTGCTATAAGTTAAGTTAGACAAACAGCCTACCAAATCACTATATATGACCTGACATAACATTTAAAAACGTTTTGTAATATTTATTCACGACCATCATATATATAATTATTAAAAACCCAAACATACTTATCCTATTTTTAGCTTGAATTACATAAATGTTCACTCCACCACCAGACAAAACGGAAAGCAAAGGAGCCCAGAGTCAGCAGAGGCTGGAGACACAGCCTTCATTATTTATGATGCGACTGTGAGCGGCGATAACACTGACACAAGACTGACAGATGACACTTGGTATTTGCCAAAGAGAAAAAGCAACTCCTCCGCAAATTGCTATAGTTAGCCTTTTGCATCATCGTCATGGAAATCCTAATTACTCACATCTTTAAATGCATTTGCACCACATATCACATACAGGGGACATAGAGGAGAATGACGCACGCACAGTTGTTAGGGGGACTGCTCCTACACAGGTCTACATGTGTTCAGTGGTAATAGAGTGGGAGAGAGGATGAGTAATGAAGGACGGGGTAAAAGGGTTTCGTCAGACAAAATCAATCTCAAGACAGTCATATACAGTGACTACCACTGAATGAAAAAAAGTGAATTGGATTTTTAGATAATAACAATTCCAGCGTCAAATTAGCTCTCAGTACTACGTTTAATGTTATTAGTGCAATTTTAGCTTGGCCCACAGTAATAGAGCTTTCTGGGTATTTGATGATATACTGTATGATATTTTTAATAGTGGTACTAGTAATAATGCAAATGATTAAATTATGATTTCTTCTAATAAATACGCTTTGTGTACACTATTAAAGAATCTTACTTTGTCCATTGCACTTTCTCTTTTGTAAATTTTGTGATATAATGGTGATTATCTTTGTTGGCAATTATCCCAATTATACTAAATTTACTTGAATTATTGTCTTCTTTTTTCATAGCAATTAGCAATACATTATAACTCATTATAGATAACTTGCCTTAAATAAAACGGATCTGATGCCCTGTTAGGCATACTGATAAGGAAAGAGGTAACTTTGTATTAGGTGCTTTACAGCCTGGCTCTGACATTCATAATTAGAGTGAGCCCAATTCTCATGTCTAATAATGTTGTAGGCTTGGTAATAAGGACAATAATAATGAGAAGATAATAATAAGTAAGAAAATATAATTCAAACGGTCAGACCATTTTGTTAAACTATAGGTGTGAAAAAGTTAACTTACTCCATCATGAACCAAGGCCTTCCACGTGTGCTCCAGTTTCTTGATTAGTCTGCACACAGGAAAAGGAGAACAAATGAATGCAGCAGTCGGTCAAAAGAAATCAATGTGATGTGGTAAACATAGTGCATCTCAGTCTCCATTATCACAGTAGTCGATTACCTATAGGACTGTAGGATGTCTATAATCCCGATGTACAGAAGAAGACGCTCCCCTTTGCCATTTACAGCTGGGATACCACCCATCCTGAAATCAAAAGTAATGCACTTTGTAGCATTTCCTTTTATTTAAAAACAGTACAATTCTTCATAAGCAGAGTCAATATTTAATATAGTTTTTTTTTCTTTTGTTTCAATAAAGAGACGCTAAGGCTGAGTCTGCTTGGCTATACCAAATTGATTCAAAATCAACTGAAATTAAATTAGTTTGTAATTTTGAAACACAGTAATTTATTAAATGTGCTTTCAAAAATAACTAAAAACTAATGACTGCCATTGGCTTCAGGCGCAATGTCCTGGCTAGTCCTGGAAAGCGAAACTGTCCAAACTTTGGCTAAAGATACTCTCAAGGAGGAGAGTCTATAAGAGGTTTAAAAGGCAACATCAAGCCTTATCTTCCTGTGACCCAGTGTCAAGCTGGAGATTTTTCTCCAATCCAGTGGTTTGTAAAGTCGTTTAGATCATCTTCGACTGGACTTGATCCCAGTGGATAATAAGTCCAACAGTGCAGTCACAGGTCAGAGCCCCTGAGCAGCACTTTGATGCCAGTGAGATTAGAGGCAAATAAACTACTGCTACTGCCTTCAAGAAAATGCAAACACAGTATTGATTAAACAACCATAAACTGCCACATGATAGAGAGCAATATGTGCTGGGGTTGTAAAGAAATAATGAGATTACACATGTAACATACACTGAAGTGTGGTATTCAGTTTCAGTACACAGTGGTGCTTATGAGATTAGAGATGATTTTGCAGTAGGTGCTAAAGGGAAGATGTATTAAGTAAAAAAATATTTGCTGTGCAGTGCATGTGGATAATGTGAATAATAAATAAAATGTGTCAAAATGAAGACTTTCCTAAAAGAGTACAAGGCCAGATTGGTTCATAAAATACTTGCATTGGGAATATGAGAGTATTCTGTAGTACTATAAGAAGTTGTCTATATGCCAATACAATATCAAATCTGATCCTGTCGATCTGAGCAATCTTAATATTATTCAGAGATTTTCTGCCAGATGGAGCTTAATGTTGTTCACTTTTCTTCTCTACAGCATCATGCCCCGAGTGGCGAGGTAGACTTAAACTAATCAATTATGTGTGTAAAAAGTGAAAACTTTTGGTACGGTATTAAAATTTTCTCTCATCATGAAGACCAAACCAGACCAAGACCCGCTCACAGTTATAAAACTACCTGTAAAATGAATAAATGTAAATGTTTAATATCATATTGTGGAACATCCCAGGCAGAGCAATGACATATCCATAGCAGGTGATGGACCCCCAACCAAAAAGTTACATAGAGCATCTTTAACTACCTCTTTAACTACAAAGTCACCATGAATCCTGATATAAATTATGACAAAGGGATAAAATCTATATATATTATTTGCCAACCCCCATGATTAAGTACTGCATTGTACTAAAGATACTACTTGTCCAAGGACAAAGGAACATCATGTGTGTACTTACGTGTCGTCAGTGTCTATAGACCCTCCACACGCTGCTCCCCCCTGGATGGACTCCATGGCGGTGGAGTACAGGGCCTTCTGCTGGGCCACGGGCCGCTTTTCATCTCCCTGGGAACCCTCCATCTGCCTCTCCCTCTCCGCCTGGTCCATGTTGTGCACTCCCAGCAGCAGACTGTAGTCCATGATCTTAAAGCTCTCCAGCACCTGAGCACGTCATGTTACAATAAATATGAGAGACATGACAGGCATAGTGTAAAAAGTTACAGTATAATACAACCAAACAATCCTCATGACACTTGCTTCTTATATGTGGCTAATAGGCATTACAGACTATATAACATGCATAAAATTAAGCAGTCAAACAGTCCAACATTTTTCCAGAACCAGCATTGATCTTTTTCAGTGAATAACTGTTTGAAAAGGCCAATTACCTGTAATGCTTTCACATAAGTTTCTTCCTTAGTTATCTGTCAAATCCTAATAACATCATCTTCTAACAGCACATCATTTGTGTGGATCTGGTTAGATTGTTATACTGGGCCACTGAACCTCTCAGTCTCTGGAAATGTAAACTGAAGATGGTGATTTATAAGACAAGAAAGACCCTGCAGACCAGACCAGACACCTTGTAAACTCCAAGCCCCTAATTTATAGTGAAGGTTTTGCTGCATGCCAAACACTCTGATAAAACAATGCATGTTTCTGCTTCCCTTTCCTTTGTCTAGTTTGTGGCCATACCTGCCTGTCAAAGCCTGATCCCGTCAGATCTCAGAAGCTAAGCAAGGCAGGGCCTGATTAGTACTTGGATGGGAGACCACTGGGAATTCCAGGTGCCACAGCGGGGCGCCAGTTGCAAAATACTGTCGCTGTGTCCTTAGGCAAGACACTTTACCCACATTTGCCTAGTATGAAAGTGGCATGTGCATGAGTGTTGGAGGTGGTCAGAGGGGCCGATGGCGCTGATTGGCAGCCTCGCTTCCGTCAGTCTGCCCCAGGGCAGCTGTGGCTACAGAAAGTAGCTTACCACCACCAAGTGTGGAGTGAATGAACAATGAACTGTAAAGCGCTTTGAGTGGCATGAAAGGCGCTATATAAATCCAATGAATTATTATTATTATTATTATTATTATTAGTTTAACCAACATCCTCCTATTTTGATTAAAGATCCCATGACATGGTACTTCTTGATGCTTTTATATGGCTCCTTAATGGTTCCCTAATACTGTAAATCCTTCTTCAAAATCAACACTCAGTGCATGAGAAACAGAGATAAGATGAGAAAGAGTCATAAAATCTCTCTCAAACTCTTTATTCTGGGCGTTGTTGCTTGAATGCAAATGAGGAGAAAACAGCTGGCCAATAGTAGAGGGTGGCGGCGTGGCCAAACGCTCCGCTCAGAGCTCACAGCTGATCCATTTCCTTGTTTTTGCACGGGTGAGAGATTTGAAGCGTTCCATTGAAAAATAAACACATTTCCACATAAAATAAAATTAAACCACTGCTGTTCAAAGGTCCAGAGGCTCAGATAAAGGACTTCCGAGCCTAGAAACACTCGGACGTGCCTCCAGGCAAATAAAAACACGCATTTCGCATTGCCTAGCGCATTCGCAGTCCAAACTCTCTGGGCGTGATTTACAGAGACGCTGAGTACAGACAGACGGGGGTGGAACTGCATTTGCATTTCTTTTTTCGATCTGACGTCAATAAGGTGCCTTGTTCAAACTTGCCCGTTTGAGCTCCGATTTTTTGTAACGCAGAAAAGGATCGCAAATGCTCAGTTTAGACATTTCACAACTTTTAACCATGGGGGGGGGGGGCTAAACAGGGTAGGGGAGCTCACATTAACGTTCAAAAACCTCAGAAAGTGAAAATTTCATGCCATGGGACCTTTAAAAACTCTGGCATCTTGGTTTTACTACTGGCCTGCTCCCTCCGTGTTTAAGTGTCTACTCTTTTCCTTAAGATATTGATTGACTCAACCTGTCAGTTTAACGCGTTAATTAGATTAATTAATTACACTGCTAATTAATGCGTTATAAAAATTAAAGCAATTAATTATGAGCGGCAATTCAATGCACGCGCATTTTAAATTTGGCGTGCGGGGCCTTTGAACGGCGATTTTATTGATAAAAATGTGACGGAGCAGGTTCCTCTTGTCCCTGGACAGCGATGACGCGATGACAAATGCGGTAGCTACAGAGACGAATGCACTTCTAATAGGGGAGAGCATGAGAAGACACACGAGCCCGTTTCCCTAACTGCTGTGTTCCGCGCTGAACCATTTTCAATTCCCATAACCTCTCCAGCGTGTTCTGCCGCGACTAAGGGTGCACACTTAGAAGTTTTTACTTAGTCAGTTTTGCCCATCAAGCTAAATCACACTAAACCCGATCATTACTCACCCCGCGCTGCTGCCTCCTCCCTCCTCCCGTGGTGCGATGGTCCGGACACATCCACACCGGGAGTTTAAATCCTCCTCACGGGTTCCGGGGGTCATGTGAGCCATGAGTAATTTTCACAGGCAATTATTTGTATTCTCTGTATATTTTGAAGCCTTGTATATTGTAATGACTCCAGGCTTCTCTTATTCTCCAATGAACTTTATTAAACAGAAGTTCGGACTCACTCAACATTAACAGTCCAACACATGAAGCAGCGTAACTCTCCTCTTTTCCTCTCACACACACCCACACCTGTCCCACGCATGCGCCCAACAGCCAACCCCTTAAAGGCACACACACCATTAACCCAGGTCATATTATTTATTGACGTTGCATGAAACCTGCTGCACGTGCTCACCTTTTGGCACCAGAAATATTCGCCATGTATTAGTGGAATGGTGTAAATGAGCTTTCCAGTGAATGTTACATAATGTGGGAGGTGGAATGGGGGTCTGCCAGCAGTCTTGTTTACAGTGGAGACAAAGAGAGTGAGTGAAAAACTTAGACTTAAAGGGGAAGTCTGCAGTCTTTTCACTGTACCACTATAAATCACACGTTTGACACCTTTTTTGCACTGTGGGAGAGCACAATAAACCACCTAAAAAAATTATTTAAAAAATGCCATTAATTAGATTAATTAATTACAAATCCTGTAATTAATTAGATTATTTTTTTTAATCGCCTGACAGCACTACAACCCATTGCTCTCTACAACCATCATTGCATGCCTCTTTCACAGGAGCCATTTCCCTCCGGAGAATGTTGATCTGTGCATTTAATGGATACACAACATACACTAACCCTACGTTTGACCTGCCTCCATCTTGACAGAAAGAAACACATTTAACTCAGAGAATAGTGAGTGTAAGGAGGCAGCTATTAGAGCACAGCAAGAAGGGAGATTTCAGTAATTGAGTTGGCAAATACACTTTATCAAAATGGAGTAATTTCAGTGGTCTTTTTTTCTTTGACCATACATAACCTTTATTTATCTGACTGATAGTCCTGATCCCACTCAATGTAGAATCAACTGATATACATGTTTTTGGAAGAAACCTATACAAGCTCCAGACAAAACAGCCCCATCAGCAAGGGACTCGAACCTGGGACCTTCTTGCTGTGAGGCAGAAGCAATAACAGCTATGCCACTGTGTCATATAGTACTGTACTGTATGTATGTATGTACTGTATGTAAGCTGATAAGATTTATATGTGTCTAAACAAAACCCTATTATATTATATTATTATATTATAAATATTATAAAACCAAATTGTCAGATTTCAGATACCTCAGTTAATCAGCATGTCATTTGTCTCAATAGCATGCTCTTCCAGACACACACACTCCAAACACTACTTACCAAGCAGTCCCGCTGTAGTGTCTTCACTAGTGCATTGTAAGTGTCTTGGTCCAATATAAGTCCGTCTTGGATGTCCTGCATAAAGTCCAGGTCTTTGAAAGTGGGTTTGGCCTTCTCCCTCTCCTTCTTGGATGCCCGCCTCTTGTATGTGGAGCCCTTCAGGTCGTATTTGAGGTGCATGCGGACCACCCGTGGCAGCACGTTGTTCATGACCACCACTCGAATGTTCTTCCCACCTGACTGGACGCAGTAGAGGCCGAAAAACTTGGGCAACAATGTGCGAGGGTTTTGATTCAAGTTCTGAAAAAGTCAAAAAGAAATAATTGACCAAAAGATTACCACTAATTAACTGCTTTGGTGCAAGAAAAGCATTCAAGCATTGATTAACACATAACGCTGACAAGGTCTTTGGGTCTGCATTTGATTTTTGTAGAAAATCGTTGGCTTGTTCAAAATCTAAAGCTGCATTAATTTTTAACCCTGTGTCAGTTAGTTCCACACTGTACTACTAAGTATCAGTAATCAGTAATTGTTGAATACACAGTTGATCTTATATTTAATAAGATTTTATGTTATCTTATAATTTTCTCGCTGCATCACAACTGCTGTAAATTGGCAACAGAAAAACATGGTGACAGGTGACACACAATTTTCAATCCACTCTCCCCTAGTTGCTTCATTCACATCTACAAAGAAAAGTATGTTGAAATGAAAATGCGTCTGTTTTATACCTAAATAAGGTAATCAAATACTCCAACTTAATTTGTTTGAATGCTTACTCAACACAAAACAAGCATTCGAGAAAAACAAACAAACATGGCCATAACACTTCCACAGGGCAGCATGAAAATGTAGTTACAAAAAGAACAGAAAGGGAACAGTCATGAAGGATGTGGGAGTGTGGATAAAAGGATCAGGCCCTGAGAGGCTCTGGGCAAACGACCTTCAAATGAAAAGAGAGAGGGAGAGAGAGAGAGGGGGAGAGAGAAAGGGAGGGAGAAGGAGAACAAAAGATGGAGAGTGAGAGGCAGAATTAGAGAGGGAGGGAGAGATGAAGAGAGGGAGAGAGGGAGAGGGGGAGGGTAAATGAGCATGGGGGGAAAGAGAGAGGGAGGGAGAGAGGAAGAGCAAAAAAAGGGAGCGAGAAGAAGAAAGAGAGGGAGGGAGAGAGGAAGAAAAGATGACTGAGGGAGAGATATAGAAAGAAGAGGAAGGCATAGACAAAGAGAAAAAGAGAAGGCTGATGGGTGAGAAAGAGTGACATGTAAGGGAGAAAGAAGCGATAGGGCAAGAGAAGGGGAAGAAAGAGGAGAAGAGATAGACAGAGAGAAAAGAGAGACCACAGAGAGAGGAGAGGTTGAGAGACAGAGAAAGGGCATCTTCTGCCCTCAGCCTTCTGTGAGTGTAAAGAGGCCAGCCCAGTGACAAGTCACAGCACAGACACGTGAGAGGGCCCAGAAACATGAGCAGTGAAGGAGGATTAGCACATGATGAGGTCGAATAAACTATAAAGAAAATGACTGTGGTGGTGTGTAGGGAGTGTCAGAATAGAGTGATGAAACGGAGACGCAGGAGGAAGAGTCAGATAATAGAGCAGATAGTGAGTTACATCACAGAGCTGCCCTGAGCCAGCCTCCTCTGCTCAGTCAGCTGGAGCAGACATGTGGGCCACACCAACCACTGCTGAACGCTGTCTCCAGGCACAAGCTTTTCAACAGATTTTTATTATACAGTACTTAATTTATTCATTAAAAGTTCTATTGCTACATCTGTGGCGATGGAGAGATGGGGTCTAAGTTCAGAAAACAGGTAGATGTGTGTCGTTCAATTCTTGTGTCCTAACAAGACAAATAAATCTATACTGACAAATTCAAATCATCTATTCAATTTTAAAAATGCTAATTATTATTACTAGCTAGGGGTGTGAATCTTTCACTCACAAAACGGTTCGATTCGAATCTCGATTCACAGGCTACGATTCGATTCAGGGACGATTCATAAAATTAGTAAACGATCCGGTACGATTCGATTCGATCCGATCCGATCCGGTTCGGTTAATTTCGATTCAATACAAATTGACAACTTTACTCCCAAGTGCTTTAAAGTTATTGAGAAGAAAAAGAGAGGAACAGAAATTAAATTTCAAAATAGTATCCTTTTGTTTATTTAGTGTGCAACAGACAATACACCAGGGCTACTGAAAAACTGGCAATCCGGTTTGCAAAACTCTGCTCATACTTAAAATACAACATATTCCTTCCCTCAAGCAACACAAAACAATAAGGTTAGATATCAAAAATAAAAAAAGACCTTATAAAACAAGCAAGTTGCCTATTAAAGTCAAACATCAGAATGAATCAGAATTAGTTAGTAATTAGTGCTTCAGTCACTCATGAGTTTCAGTAACTGTAAAAGTGTAACATATCACTGACAAGAAGATAGATATTACTAGGCAGTTATAGAAAACACTAGCATGTTAAATCCACTGAATAACTAATACTTTCTCTCCATCTTATAACATTTCCTTAGTCTCCTTTGAGACAAAAATCATCGTGTGTGTGTGAAGTACATTTCTATACACACAAATCATAAGCATCTAAATACAGAAATGCATCAATTCTGATTATACATTGTATTTTCCACACAAAAGTAAATTAGCCAAGTCAATTTTAGCCCAAATCAAATATACATTGCCAATACATGAATGTTGTCTAAATAAATCACCCAATCCACTAACCGTGACAATAAAAACGCTAGTATCATACACTTGTTATGGTCTATAGCTGCCATGGAAACTATCAAGGTGACAGTGAAACATCAGACTGATATCAACGCGACACAACACTGGCACAAAAGTTAACCACGCATACGAACCATGTCCATAAATAGCGGTAGCGCACCAAATGAACTTAAACAACAGCTCAATAAATGGAAACAGCGTATCTTACCGGTGTTCTGTCGAATCTTCCTACCCTGTCAAACAAGGCGATCTGTCCTACGCTGTCCTGACGAGACACATACAACATTGCTCGCTTCCGCATACAGCTCGTGCCGCTCGCATGATTGGCAGTTAACCAGCCAATAAGCTTCAATCCCAGGTAAGTGAACCACCCACCATTCGCTAAAGAACGCAAACACACACAGGCGGCTTCTGCGCCATGACAGAAACTGCTCAGGAGCCGAGAACCGATTCTTGGCCCTAAATTCGGTGCATCGGACCTTTCGTAGTGAATTTGGACCGATCCGGGCTCCGCTGATTGGTACACTCAGATCGCAGAGGTCACAGACCGATAACCGATCCAAATCGGTTAATCTTTACACCCCTATTATTAACTAATTGTATTATCTTTGTTATTATAATATTTTGTGGTGTGTGAGCTACTGTGTCCAAATAATTTCCCTTGTGGACAATAAAGTTTGTCTAAATCTAAGTTTATTACTTGTATTACTCATTATTATCAACTTGTTTCTGGAACAGGCTTCAAAGGTATGAACCGGATCACATTATGCATTCCAACTGGCTTACTAATGCTGGCTTGTATATTTGTAGTACACTTAATTAAAAGTGTATTTATCCCAAAATGTGTCCATGTTTAAAACAGTGCAGTCTGTATAATGTAATGTCTTGCTCAGTCTTGCTAAATCTGGTCCTGGCCTAAGGCTACAGCTGTCCTGCATGAGGCCGAATACTTTTCCTCTCATTACAGTTCCAGTCTCGCACCAATTACCAGAGAACACCCTCAAAGCACAGCCAAAACAATGGAAAATCTGAGTGAAAGTGTCCTTATATGATGAAATCAATTCTTGTGGTGAGCCTTGGATGCGTTTGTTGGCACTTGAATAAACACCAGGATAAAAAGTATGAAAATGGTTAAGCTGAGACTGAAGAGATGTGGATATAGATGGAGCGAAGGAATAATCCTTCAGACTGTACAAAAATGGCTACGCTCTGCTGGGCTTAAGTGCAGTACATCCGGTCAGCTATGAAAGCACATGGCCTCAGGTGGCGATACTGTAGTACTGTTAAGATCTTTCATAAGAACAATTGCACATCATAACAACAACATAAAGACTGATCGGGTCTCACCATGAGCTAAAGATACACAAGATAGATTGGATCAACTTGCAGGTGAGCATTTTCACAGTGTTTAAACATGTTTGGTGATGGAAGCTTAATCATAAATGTAGTAACAACAGGACAAAATTTAATATCTACAAAAGTCCTCACATCTTGTTTGGAAAATGGACAGAAATATGTGGATTGTATTATAGATTTTCCAGCAAAACCATAGTAGTTACGGTAATACCCAACATTGTACCATACCTTATAAGTTGATAAATCAATACTTTTTTTCCCCCCCAGAACTATTATACACAAAATAGCCAACAATGAATAGTGCTTACCATTTTTGCCAAGAATAACGACCTTAGAGTATATGGAAATTATGGTTCATCGCATGTTCTTTTCATTTAATTTGTTTGCATATTTATTATAAATGAGT
Organism: Paratrypauchen microcephalus; assembly: GCA_036785185.1. NCBI lineage: Eukaryota > Metazoa > Chordata > Actinopteri > Gobiiformes > Gobiidae > Paratrypauchen > Paratrypauchen microcephalus. The sequence continues at coordinate 6,343,181 of JAVJIX010000008.1, forward strand.
AATTGTATTATAGGTTAACTCTCTGGATTAGAAATATACAGAAAAAACATGAATCGCTTAAATGCTGCTCCTATGGAAGAGGTTGTTTGTATGCATACATTATAAAGTGTGATCTCATGTCAAGTACAAGAGACACAGATGGAGATGCATGTTAATGTGTGATGTGACGCGACCTGCTTAGAAATGCCTACAAATAAATAACAAACAAGCCTGAAAGAAACAGAAAACTAAATAATTTACATAGACACTAGTTTGATTTTTTTGGTTGTCAGCCATCTTTGCACATCTCAAACGCAACTTGAATACAGATTTCCTAATTATTCACCTCAGATATGAACTGTCAAAGAACAGCTTGTTTACAAAGAGAATCCAGGTTTGCTTACCATATAATATCCAGGCAGCAGCTTCTGTAAAAACTCAGCCTCTTTGTGCATCACAGTTTTGATGATAAACTCATCGTCTTTTGTAAGGTAGAAAACTGAACCGCTGGCTCCCGGGTTGGACAGCTCGATCAAGGGCTCATTGCATAAAGAATACTGTGGGAGACATAAAAGAGAAAGTCAGAGGCCAGTCGTTTTAGTGTAAACAATACACCAATCATCTAGCATTAAAGCACTTAACTGTTATTATAGCCTTTATTATGTGCACATATGAGTGTGTGACTGCAGTTCTCTCACAGTAAGTGTTAGCTAGTCCTATATGCATTTCTGTCCAAAATTATGAACTCAACCTGACGCCAGCTCCACGGTCTGGGTGTGCCATTCCCCTCCTCCTCTTCTTTTTAATTTATGTCCAATACTGTGTGATAAACACAGAAATACACCATATTGTGTGTCTTGGAGCCCCCCCCCCCCCCCCCTTCGGCTGTTCTTTCTAATATCTTTTAAAATTATAATTATTTTATCGCTCCATTTTGTTGATGAATGGTATACAGACACAAAATATTGTCTTGGATAATTACTTGGCTAATGCAAATATAATTAAAAAGTTGTTTGTTTGCAGTTAATGGTCAGGGAGAATTGTGGTAATAGTAAATACATCAAGAATTACTATCCTTGATGTACTATCAAGAATAGTAATTCTTGATAGTAAATACATTTTGTTAAATTCTTTATATTACCATTATTTTAATAAACCATTACATGTTCTTGGTGTGATTTTAACAGCTTATTAAGACATTCCCTGTTTTCAGTGCCTTATAAAATAACTGTCAGAAGGTTTGAAGAGTGAGTCCACCTTCAGCTAATGGCTCTATTTTCAAACATCTCTGTATCCTGTTAGACATTTACAACATACTTTTTATTTTACCATCAAAGTCTTGTCTAAAATAACCTAGTGGCACAAAAATACAAGTAATGGGGGGAAATTAAAATCAAATCCAATATTGCTAGATCAAAACAACATTACTGACTGATTTCTCCTTTGAGCCAAAATGTATCCATATGGTAGCTAAAAAGTTTAATAAAATAATGGAGACATAGGTAAATGCTGCCAGTATCATTATAGACCAAGTACACTGAATATGCAAAAACACTGAGTAATGATTGCATGTTTGGTGCTAGTCCTGGTCTCAATCAGCTCCTCAGTGCTGATAGAGAGAGAGACAAGTCGTACAGCCTAAAGAGCCTCTCCGACTTCATGGGCTCTCTTTTCATAAATTACCTTAAAATTGCTTCCTTGGTAGTCTGGTTAACACCTGACCATATCACAAGTGAGATATGGGTCTGGAAACTCGCTTCGAAAAATCCCGTAGCGGAGGTGTGGTTACCGATTGCCAGCGGCCGTTTATTGGGTGTTATGAATGTCTATCATTGAGCGTATACGTAAGTCCATAGCCAATCATGTCAGTTGTCAGTTCAAACTACAAGCTTCCGTTTGTCATGTAGTACGCGTCACCGTCTTGCCACACCTCCCCCGCTCTCTGATTGGGGCCCTAAATCTGGGACTCTCGCTTGGACGAGTTTCCAGGCCGCCTTCCAGTTCGAAACGAACGGAAGCGGCCTGGGAATTCCCAGGCTACTTCCTTGGTGTACTGCAGTACATTTTGTAATAGTCTTTGTAATAGTCTTTTGTAAGTCTTTTGAAGCCTATATTGTAGACTGGCCAAAGTATTAATAATAAAGCAACCAGACTGAATAATGAATGATCTTTTTTTTATATATATATAAATATTGTCTGATTATTTGTTGTAATACCTTGATAACACTCAACTTCAATTTAGCAAAAATGTATTTTTCTGCCAGACTCACATTACACTGTGAAAAATCAAAAAGCACCACAAAAGACTCCAATACACAGTACTTCTACATTTCGTCTACAAACAGCCTTTTAATAGTGTTTTTATCTCATTGACTGTATTTATGTGTGAGCAGACGTACCAGGTAATCATCTGGCCTGATGCCAAACAGCTCTCTGAAGTAACGGAAGGCCACAGGAGCGTACGTTTTGAAGCGGAAATCTGGGAAATGATGAGCTGGAGTCAGGTTGCTCCCTTCACTGTAAGGAATCATCAGTAGACGTTATTAAATGCAATTCTGAATTACAGATGAGAAAATAGTGATCTACAGCTCTGGAAAAAAATAAGAGGCCACTGCATTTTTTTTCTGAAATCAGCATCTCTACATGTATTACAGCCATTCCTTTCCAGTGTCTGTTGAATTCCAACACAAACACAAAGCTGAGCTACTTCAGTTCTTGCACCAGGAGTGGAATAAAGTCACCCAAGAACAATGTGAAAGACTTGTGGAGAGCATGCCAAGACGCATGAAAGCTGTGATTAAAAATAAGGGTTATTGTGCACCAAATATTGATTTCTGAACTCTCCTTAGTGTAAACATTAGTATTATGTTGTTTTAAATGAATTTGATCTTGTTTCTTTGCATTGTTTGAGGTCTGAAAACTTTGTATCTTATTTGTTATTTTGACCATTTGTCAGTTTCTGCAAATAAATGCTCTAAACGATAATATTTTTATTTGGAATTTGGGGGAAATGTTGTCAGTAGTTTATAGACTCAAACCAAAATGTTCCTTTTGCCCAAACACATACCTGTAAGTAGTAAAATCAGAAAAAATGATAATTTTGCATTTTTTTCAAGAGCTGTATATACAGTAGTTAACAATGAGGACTGCACTGTACATCTGCACTACACTGATCATAAACCAAGCACTGGACTTTATATTTATAAACATGCCTTTTTAATGGAGATGTTATTGCTTTGCCTGGAATGTTCCACTGAATGGCATTAAACATACGGTATCTATTGACAAGTTCTCCCTAAAGAACTGCAGATGGAGATGAGCTTTCAAGCTATAATCTGGTACAAGCATCTCTGCCTTTGGCATTATGTGGCTGTACATTGTCCTGTTAAATAAATAAATGAAATGAAAGTTGATGCAGACACCAGGCAAATTTGCAAGTCAGATCTATTTTGAGGCAAGTTTGCTCACAGTAAGAAAGCATGGTGTTTTTTTACCTATAATCTATAATTCACCTATAATTTAATAAATGCATAAGTTTAATGTCATACTGTGGAACATTCCTGGCAAAGCAATAACGATTTTTGTATTTTCTTTGTTACCTGTCATCTGAACTGCTCCATTTGTTTCCTCAAGGAGATAAATTATGTGTCAGCTAAGGTAAGATATATTTTACTATTCCTATAGGTAAATATAACTTCTGCATTTGACCCATCTTAATTTGATGAATTGACTGAAAGTTAGTAAAAGTGTGACCTGGGAAAGAAAATGCTCTCCACGACGTAGAAGTCTTGCATTAAAACGTCTCTCTCTGGTTTGGAGCTCAGGTTGCCCACTGTGTAACCGATGCCCAGCTGGATGGCACCTTTCAAGGCTGACGACGTGGTCTGGCCGAGAGAGTAAAGGACCCATGAGGATGTAATGAGTGAAAAGACCATGTTTGAGAAATAAAGCAGCACATAAAACAGTCAGCACCACACATTCAGATAACTTATTGGCCTTGTATAACTCACCTTCTTGTAAGTCGTTTCTCCTGATGCATCGACTCCTCTGTGGCCGATCTTCTTGCCCTGACCTGGTTGTCCTGACGACGAGGGCATCTGAGGAAGATAACTTTTTTTTAGATTGATTTCCACTTATTTTTTCTTTTTTTCCTCAGTGTTTTTTTTTTTTTTTTAAGCTAACCTCATACCTACCCTTGTTAACCTTATTAAATAATGATAACCACCAGCATTGCAAAAAGAACCCACAATAATTTTGAAACAATATTGCCAATATTTACCGATACCCAATAGCTTCAACATGCTTGACATATTAACATAACATGCTTGTCCACCAGCACTGAAGTGAAGAAACAGCATGGATGAGCTGCGAAACGGATTCGACCAAATAAACTTTTGTCCAGTTGACAAATTGAATTTCTCCTGTTGCCATGGATTCTACCTGGACGACTGAGGGATTCTACACACTTCATTTGAACAATTTAACACTCTTTGAGCTAATATTAACAACCTGAAAAGTGAACAGTGTTATTATGAAAAATGGGGGGCTTACCTCTGTGATGAAGGCTTTCTTGGCTGCTTCTGTAAGAGAAAAGAGATGTCTTAGTTTTTCTTTTGGACAGGTCCATCACTCTGCTCCATTAGCACTCGGCTCTGACACAAAGATGGATCCCACAGGACGGAAAGTGGTGTCCAACAAAACGCAGTAACACTGTCAAACACGTGTGTGACTGAAGAGGGCCAGAAGAGCTACAGACACATAGCATCGTGGCTTGTATTATCTCATATCAGAACAACCAGAATAAAGTGTATGATCATCTGAACAATTAAGGAAAAAATACTAGATTATGATTTTTCAGAACAATTGCGATGTATGTAATCCAGGTATGTATGGTTTCTGTTCAAAGTTGACATTTAAACAAACCAAAGAGCATTAACATTTGAGCGAAGACTGAAATGTAACCAATAATACAAGATCTACAATAAATAATTCCACCTTGCATCTCTGGTGTATGATAGTAAAAATATTGTTACGTATCACTTACAAATAACTATAATGCATCAAGTTAAAAAGAGAGAACTACATAGTAGACCCTGGTCCTCTGCTCCATTTTCAGAGCACCAAACACTTAAACAATTAATAAATCTTCACTCTTTGTAACATGGCACTAAAGTGTGGTCGGGGGATTGTTAAAGAATAAGCAGTACTAAATAAGTAGCTTTCCCACAGTGTTTATAGATGTTTAGAGCCAGTAGTGTTTGGATTTTGTAGCCTACAGCCCTTTAACAATAATCTGGTACACATAAAAACACTTTTGAAACAACAAAGACAGCTATTATCGCAAAGAAATACCACTATGCACAAATGTTTTCAAAATGTAATGCTACCACTAGTGTTCAGAATCCCACAATCTATGTAATAACAGGATGCAGTTTGTCGAGTAGAGCAATCGGAGAACTGTTTGCACCAAAAGGCCTGAAATAGACACGTAATTACAGAGGTGTAACACTTGGAATAATAATGAAAGGAGGGTAGTGAGGGCAGCAGAGGAAAGTATGGAGGAGAGGAGGATGACAGGAGGATGAGAGTGACACAAGAGCAGTCTGATGAATTCACTGTGTTATCAGCAGCAGGAGCAAAAACACCAATGAGAGCTCCGTCCAAATGGTGGTATTTCGTCCAGATATGTGACAGCAGCAGCACTTTCAAACACAGAATATTCCCGTGACTCAGAGGATGTGGCAGATTTGTAAATATTAAGAAACATATGTCTCAGTTGTATGATGAATTTATTAAAGGGCCCATATGATATTACACTATTTTCTGATCTATGTTTTAATTTCCTCACCAAAAATAGATATATTTAGGAGTTCTCTCAACAGAAACGCTCTGTTTCACCTTGTGATGTCATGTGGTATTACATTTCAGCCCTGGAATTGCCTATCTCTAGTGAACTAAAGGTAGCTGCGAACTTGAAAACTATAGCTTCATGACATAACAAGGTGGGACAGAGCATTTTCAGCTTTGGAGATGTAGACTCAAAACATGAATGACACAAAACACAACTCCAGGTATGTTTTTGATGAGGTAACATTCGAACATGACTCAAAAGCTCACAAGAGTCAATTATGCATAATATAAGACCTTTAATGGAAAAGCTTGTGCACTATGTATCTTTTCTGGTGGAGGGTCCAACATCTGCTTGTCTCCATGGAGATGTTTTTGCTGGGCCTGGAATGTTCCACAGTATGTCATGAAAGTTTTATATAATAATCTTGCATTGATCAATTGCAGTTGCTTTTATTGCTTGAAAATACATTGAAAAACATTCATTCTTACTGTGAGTGGGCTCAGCTCTCCACAGATCTGACACACACAGACAGACACACACACACACACACATACATTGCATAAAGACACCTGTCTATCCCAACAGTGTACGGTTGGCAGACTTATTGATACACTGGCAGACTTGTTTGCTTAATCTCTTTAGTTTAAATAGTGAGAGAAAGTCAAAGATAAAGAGAGCCAACCGTACTGTTGTGTAACTTGTTTGGGTTGGCTTTACTGTGGCTAGCACATGAGTTTCTGCTTCAGCATTTTATTTATTCATGTACAATGCTATACAGAAAACTAAAGAAAAACAAAATGCTGATTCAAACAAACAAGCTTAAAGCAAATATTTTTGTTTGCCAGTGAAAAAATGGTTTTGTTACTTGGTCTAAAAATGTCCGTTACTAAAAAAGAAGGTTCATATTTGACATGCTCCAGTGTGTCCTTGGAAACCACTGAACAATGTCAAATTGTAAGGTAGCTCACTGAGTAATGCTAACCTAGGATTGTGCAGCTCAGAGGTGGTCCAGCACATCCCATCAGCTCATGTGTTCACAGCTGAAAGGGTACCCTCTCACTCCTGTCTCTCTCCTTTCCTTTCCATCCCTCTCTCCTTCACCTCTCTCCCTCTTTCTTCCTATCTCACTCTCTTTCGCTCTGCCTGCTGCTCGTGCCTTTCCATGTGACTGAGCGGAGCAGTAACCCCCTCCATATTCACCCCATCTCTCTCCCTCTGTCGCACACATTCTCTCCTAGACGAGCCAAAGCAATCCCGTAGCACTCTCCCATCTGTAAATCAAACAAACAGAAATAGTAAAGGAATTCAGATAATTAAAGACGATGCAATATTGTATGCATCATTAAAACTGTGTGTTTGCTCGTATCTCTCATTTGTGCACGCTGTGGCATTTGTACAGACACGTCTACTTCCTTTTTGCGTGCCTGAACTTGTTCTGTGCACTAAAGGTATTCAGGTGAAGAAAGATTGTGTTCAAAGGCAAAAAGGAGCGTGAGAAAAACTGTGGAAATCCAGGCAAACATTCTGCTTCATCCTGCCCTCCTTATGTCAGACGCACCAACCAACCACCATGACAAATGATGCACATACAAAGCTATATACAAACAATTAGATGCACAGTCCCAGAACTATAAACATTTATCAAGGCATAATCATAATTACGATGATTTATTTTGATCTCTCTCAATTGAAACCACATCATTTGAAACAATTACTTATCTAAATTAACCTTAAGAGAGTACAAAGCTAATGTATTTTGTATTTGTGACACTTTTAAACTACTACTGTAAATTAGAAAGGTGCTTTTGCTCCAGGCTAGAACTATCTCACATATCATTCCCAATGGTAAATAATAATTGAAATTATAATTACTAATTTGATTAATTGCACAGCCCTACCACTATCTATTCTTTATCTTAGGGATGTAACAGTATCCAAATGTCTCGGTACAATGCTATAAAGATGTGTATCTTATGGTATGATATTTTCAACAAATTTTGGAGACTTTAAAAGAAATGCTACTTTTTCTGTTTAAAATTCCTTCAAACAACTTTGGTCATAATCCAAAATAACTAAGTGCTTATTAACAGTTATTTCTTCACACTGCAACAAAATGAGCTTGTGATTAGATATATTGTGATTGCCTACAATATATATCTATACAGGTTTTTCAAGATTCGTTACAGTAATCCCTCGTTTATCGCGGGGGTTAGGTTCCAGAAATAATCCGCAATAAGAGAAATCCTCGAAGTAGGACAACTTTATATTTTACAATTATCTACATGTTATAAGGCTGTAAATGCCTCACCACACACATTATACGCTTTTCTCAGATTGGAATGAACCTTTTCTCACATTTCTGTCTCGTTTAAACACGCAAACTTTCATAGATTTTCAACAAAATGTATTAATAGTGAAGCGTGGGGGGAGACACGGCTTCGGAAGCCCTGCCGGACGCGCAAGGAGCGTGGAGACATGAGTCACTCGATCCGCAGGAAGCACCGCGCTCATCCAACGGCACTGCCACGTCCCGGGACGCGACACGCACCAACCCCTTGGAGAAGTGAGCGACACGGGCACCCCTCATCGTGGTCAAATCCGTGACAGAGCAGCACGACCGGCGCGAAGCCACGCGTACACCGGGGCTGTGAGCACGAGATCGAACCACGGCGCCCGGACCGCATCCTCTCAGCCCGAGCCACAAACCAGCCGCACGAAACCAGCAAAGAGCAGCAGGTGGTGGTTTAATCCTGGTTTAGACCTGGTCTAGTCCCGGTTTAGTCCAGGTCTAGACCTGGTCCAGTCCTGGTTTAGTCCAGGTCCAGTCCAGGTTTAGTCCTGGTCTAGTACCGGTCTAGTCCCGGTCTGGTCCTGGTCTAGTTCCAGTCTGGTCCCGGTCCCCTCCGTGTCCCCCATCTATCAATCGGCAAAGGTCTACAGTCTCTTAGCCAATCAGGACGCAGAACACAAAAATGTTACGCTATAAAAAAATTTTTTTAAATCCTCGAAACAGCGAGGCCGCGAACAGTGAACCGCGATAGAGCGAGGGACCACTGTATTACGTTATTAGGGACCGAGCCCGAAGGGGGATAAGGTCCCTATTGCAGTTGCTCTGTTTCACTATTATTATTACGGTTCTTGTTCACACGCTTTTGGGCAATTTTGAGCATGTTCCCATGCTTCAAAACGAATGTGACTTTGCAGGGGCATCACGTAGGGCGGCAGCTACGCCTCCAAAAAGACCCGTCCCCCGGTGACCCCCAAGAGGCCGATAGTGCCCCCTAGCGCGTTGTCTTTCGGGGCTGGCATACCGTTTATGATAGGCGCACGAAATTCGGTAGGGACGTGTATCTCAATAAGACGAACAAACGCCTCACTGCAATGTCATGTCTACGCCCAACAGGAAGTGAGATAATTGGCCTTTTGTGTGATTTTGTAAAATTTGACATACAATGGAATTTGAAACACTTCTACAACGTACCTCAGATGGGCTTAAATTTTGGTGAACATAATCTTAAGACGTTGGAGATGTTAAATTGCGAAGGATTTTCAAATAGGCGGTAATATGACGATACGGCGGATCGATAAACGTAGGTATTTATTGAATTTGGAGTTCTTCCTCAGACTAAAACTTCACAGGGTAATGTAGATGAGGACTACCAAGATTTTCATGCCAAATAACTGGCAGTCTGACATAGCGCCCCCATATGACAGGCCAGTGAACTGTCAGAAAATGTACAGCAAATGAGCGCTTTAACACAAAGAGGATCGTGGGTGGCATACAATTTCAGCCAGACACACGAAAGTTGGTATGGGTGTGTATCTCACAAGATGAACAAAATTGTAATTACAATGTCATGGCCACACCCAACAGGAAGTGAGATAAGAAGACTTGTATTGCGATTTTGTGTGATATGAGATACAATGGATTTTAAAACACTCCTCCTACACCGTACATCAGATGGGCGTAAATTTTGGTGTACATGAGCTCAAGACATTGGAGATGTTAAAGGTCCCATGGCATGAAATTTTCACTTTCTGAGGTTTTTGAACATTAATGTGAACTCCCCTACCCTGTTTAGCCCCCCCCCCCCATGGCTAAAAGTTGTGAAATGTCTAAACTGAGCATTTGCGGTCCTTTTCTGCGTTACACAAAACCAGTGTTGAAACGGGCGAGTTCGGACAAGGCACCTTTTTGACGTCAGATCGGCAAATGCAGCTCCAGCCCCTCCCTCCGTTTCCGCTCAGCGTCCCTGTATATCCCGCCCATAGAGTTTGGACTGTGAATGCGCTACAATGCGAAATGCGTTTTTTTATTTGCCTGGAGGCACGTCCGAGTGTTTCTAGGCTCGCAAGTCCCTTACCCGACCCTCTGGACCTCTGAAATACCAGTGGTTTAATTTTATTTTCTGTGTAAATATGCTTTTTTTCATTGCAAAGTCTCCCATCTGTACACGGAAGAGAGGAGACAGAGCGGAGCCGAGCTGCGGGGGAAACCCGCCCCCCCGCTCCTTAGCCAATCTCTCTGTCCTTCTCATTTGCAGTGAAGCAGCAACACCCACAATAAAGCATTTTAGACACATATCTAGCCTCATGAAGACTGTCAGAGTCATATCTCATGCAGTGAGTCTTGATTTTGAAGAAGGATTCATTTACAGTATTAGGGAACCATTAAGGAGCCATATAAAAGCATCAAGAAGTACCATGTCATGGGACCTTTAAAGGGATATGCCACCCCCAGGTCAAATTTGGGCATCTCCCCACAGTCCAGAGACTAAAATAAGTGGTGGAAAGCGTTTTCCTGCTCACCCAGCCATTGTCCGAGTCTGTCGCCACTGAGCGCCGCGGTATCTGCAGCTCCTCCGCCTTAGACTGGAGTCTAACGTAGCCAGAGAAAGATTTCGGCCAAAAGGAATTAATTTGCTCGATGCGTTTCCCAATTACTTTGTGTGTAGTGCGCATTCATATCGAGTGCAAATAAATGTGCAAATCAACACGGAGAGCTTGCCTTGGTCATTTTGGGTGGGAACTATTTTCCAGTGCGTAAGAATACAGCCGTATCACGCAGCACGCTACCAGGGGAATCCCAGTTACGCACCGGGAAGGGAGTTCCCCTGTTGCACAACGTGGTGCGTGATACGGCTGTATTCTTACGCACTGGAAAATAGTTCCCACCCAAAATGACCAAGGCAAGCTCTCCGTGTTGATTTGCACATTTATTTGCACTCGATATGAATGCGCACTACACACAAAGTAATTGGGAAACGCATCGAGCAAATTAATTCCTTTTGGCCGAAATCTTTCTCTGGCTACGTTAGACTCCAGTCTAAGGCGGAGGAGCACCAGATACTGCGGCGGTCAGTGGCGACAGACTCGGACAATGGCTGGGTGAGCAGGAAAACGCTTTCCACCACTTATTTTAGTCTCTGGACTGTGGGGAGATGCCCAAATTTGACCTGGGGGTGGCATATCCCTTTAAATTGCGAAGGGATTTTTGATATCTTGTAAGATGACAAAATGGCGGCCTGATGAATTTTGCTACCATTTAAAAGTGCCAAATTCAATAGGAGGTGTGTCACCACTTCATTTTGAAACACTTCTCCTACAACGTACCTCAGATGGGCTTAAATTTTGGTGAACATAATCTTAAGACGTTGGAGATGTTAAATTGCAAAGGATTTTCAAATAGGCGGTAATATGACCATACGGCGGATCGATAAACGTAGGTATTTAAATTCGGTATGGGTGTGCGTCTCAGTAAGACGAACAAACGCAGGTGCGAGGTCCCGACCAACGCCGCTTGCGGCTTTAATTTGTTATTGTTATATCCCTACTTTAGCTATGACATTATTAGGAAACCCTTCATGACAATTATAATTTGTTACTACTTATTTCATGAGCTTTAATCAGGTTACATTACTGTATATTTGAGGTTTCAGTCTCACATTACAATCCCCCAGTGCAATAAGATGATACAGTATAGACATACTACAAGCAAGAATGATCGATGGAATTGATGTAGTGTACTCAAGCTGACACAGACAAGACCCCTTCGACTAGAGCCATTTTGAAATACCATATAATGCCATTTTACTGTAAGAAAACTATGGATGTGACTGGCACAATACAGGGCATGTGCAACAGATACCCAAGACAATGGCCCTTTTTTTAAGTTCATTTGCACTGTTTTAGAATAAATGTATTGACAGTAGTAATCAAATGTACAAAACTATTTTTAAAAGGTTCTTTCAGACAGAAATCATGCTGCTAGCTGACCAGAATACACTCCCCTAATGCTTCGTCACAGACACAGAATTGCAAAAGACACTGAAAACCCTGTCTAAACTGTAGAGCAAACATCATGCAGGACATAGTTTTTTTTTCTGGTGACCTATATACTATATTACAGAGGCAGGATTTGCCAATATGTTTTCCTCATATATTTGCCATTTTAATGCATTACACATAGATATACTGGGTAAACCTGTTTGTATAAATGTTAATATTTGATTGAAAAAATGTTTGGCCACTAAAGTGTGAAGAATCCCTCGATCGTCCAGGTAGAATCCATGGCAAAAGGAGAAATTCAATTTGTTAGTTCTGAAGAAGTAGCTTGGATGAGCTGCGAAATGTATTTGACCAAATAAACTTTGTCCAGTTGAATTTCTCCTTTTGCTTAGGCCGCTAAAGCTAAACTAAAATACTACACTTAGAAGCCTAATTTTGGAGGTGTTCTGTGATGTAGTCTGCTTCCCAGTTTAAAGAAACTTTACTTTTGAAGATAATGCAATCAGAACAAAACATAGTCATGCCAACACAAAATAGGCTTCTGTCTTGTTACATGACCATTTACAGGTCCTGTTTACCTCTCTAAGGACACCCTCTGTGCTAACAGGCAGCAGTCAAACCGTCACAGTCCTCAGTGTTGCCCAGGGAGTGGAACAACAAATAGACCTGTGCAAATAAATATCTCCTTATGAGTGTTGTTACGACAGGCTGCTATGTGTTTTAATGGACCACACGCACACATCAGCTCTAAAAGGCTAGTAAATTAAGAGCCACTGTGCTAGATGGTGACGAGAAGAAATACATCGGGCTTATGGCAGGTATTTTATAGAGATTGTACAATATCAAGAATACTATAGTTTTAAAATTATAACCCGAACGTATATAATATGGGGTAACATCATCGGGAAATATATACATAAACAACAAAAATGAAACTGAAAAAACAAAACTGGAGATGAAAATTAACTGATCTTCAAAGCAAATTTTATAACCTACACCTAGATATGGAAGAACTTCTCGTAATAATGCGTAAAAAGCTGATTAGCTAACAGACAGCATTAAAATGAATTTACATACATACATACAACAAAATGCAAAAAGAAAAAAACAAATTTAATAAATGAATGAAACTAGCCAACACACAAATTGATTATGTGATGCTAATGTTTGTCAGTGGAAAGCGCAGCAGCATTAGACGTGTTACACCAAATGAGATCGATATCGGAATTCCCTGAGGACAAGCTAAGTAAGAGGCCATCTCTAAAATGATTGTTATCCTGGCAGAGGCAAAAATATGGCTTCCACAAATATCGACCAAGTGGTAATTTTTCACGTCCATTTGGTTATTGTGCCAAAGTTCTCCTGACACGACCAACACAGAACTAAATTCCATAGAGCAGGGTTACCAACATGGCAGCTACGTAATTTCAAGATGGATGAGTTTTTGTGGCAGTATTCAACACAGTCAAGTCATTGGTAGCCTTCTCAAAATAGCAAACACGATATCCTTTATATACTAATTTTGTAATCATTTATCCTGAACAGTTACTACTAAGCACAAATCAATAGAGGTTTAATCTTTTTATGTTTACTTTGGATGCCTAACATAAGGGTTGCCAAAGTATATCTTTGGATATCCTTGGTATATCAAGGCTATAGAATTAAAAAATTAAATAACTCCAGGGCACATCAAGCTGCAGAGCTCTTAAATCACTGGTTATGGGGGTATTCAGGACATGATGTTACCATTTAATCTCTTAAATGTCCCCTTTTGGAAGCCTTCACAGTAAATTCTATCAGAATATATCACATCTGCCTCAGTTTGTAAGTCTCATGCCCAGCTGGCAGTGCTTTTAGACACTGACATTCACAATTAAAGTGTCATCAACTTCCTAATGCTAAGCTTTTCAAAGAGGCTTTTGGCATTCCTTACAATTACAGGACCGAATAACGATCTCAACCTTTGCGCTGACGGTAAACAAAGTTGCTGCCAGTGTAAACTGTAAACTTTGATCTAAATGTAATTCAAATTTAAGGAAATAGAGTGGATTTAAAATATAAATGTCCATCTCAGCTTTAGTCATTCCACTTTATTTCTTAAATAAGACTGAGTCCATAATGCACAACAACTGCACTCTATTTGAGAAAAAAAAAAAAGCTCCAAGAGCAAAGGCTAAAAAGGACATCTTTTCAATGGGACAAGTCATCCATTATAACCAATGCCAACAGGCCAGGAAAGGACCTAAACACAGCCTCCAGCTGGTTATAAAAATATGCTTTTTAGAACTGTATCTTCATGCATGTAAATGTCTGGACATATTTAGAACAGCAATGGACGGCAACATCAGCTCCTGGGAAAAAGTGAAGATGCTAATATGAAAATGTTTGTGTACAATTAAAACTGTCTCAAGAAATAGCTAATATTTGAAAATGAGTACAAATTGATTATGATAATCTCTGGTTGGGTCTGATTTGAACAGCTCCTAAGGGCCATTCGGGTAACACCAAGACAGTGGCTTGTAGCAGCATTAGAACTTATATGCCCCAAATTCACTTACATAGGCTGCCCCAAATCCAAAGTCTCTTATTCACTGTGATTCAGTGGAAACTAGTTATGCAGACTCATATTAGAAGTATAGCTGTCTAATCACTTACTTACTTTACCATTGCCAAATATGGGGAAAAGCACCATTTCAACATAAAAAATAATATTGGATGTTTCTGGGTAACCTGGGCAGTCACGGTAATCTATCACGGTCACGTTACTCTACTCTCTCTAATCTCACTATGTCTCCCGTGATGCCCGACTCTGCCATGGATTAGGATAAAATCGCACCAAGGGCAGGTGGAAGGAGAGACACGGGCAGCACGTTTCTGTTGTGCCTCTCTCTAGTCTAATGTGTTGTGCGTAACAGATTTTGCTTCATCAAGAGACTGTTAGTGTAGCCAAAGTTGTAAATAACAAGGTTAGAATTCAGTAGACTGATTGACAGTTTGGTATTATAGGTTTAACTGGACAAATTGTTTAACATTAAACCACTGCACACAGAAAGGCTGAAAGTGGTGCCAAGTCTTTAGTGATAAACTAGGCAGGATTGCTTAAAAATTAATCACCCATGTGCAGTTACAATGGGAACAGCAAGATAAAATGCAATTAAATTAAAAGTCACAAATTGCAAAAGCTGCGTACCTGCATCATTGCTTATGTTACATAATTTCTCTGGAACAACAAAATATTCTGTGTTTTCTGAGTTGCATTTGGAAGCCTGCAAAAGATGTTTACAGAGAAAACATGTGGATTTTTTTCAGTATTTCATATCTTAGTCTTCCCTGAAATGTTAAGGCTAATGGACATTTAATATAGAAAGTGAACTGATTTTTATCATAAATTTGAACTGCCTGCTTTCTCTGCACACTACACATAAGAAGCAGGCTAGTGATAGTCTGTAGAATGAAATGCTGTGTCAGCCATGGTTTTTCTCATAGTCCCAGAGGGAGGTCTTTCTGCTCCTAGACACTGCACTCTGGTCTGGGGGCAGTGCTAAAAACAGCCAAGTCCTCTCCAGGCTAAATCATCATAAACACACAAGTCCTGACACTCTTATGCAATATATGCTTTTCACCACTGTCAGAGCTGCTGGATCAGAACTAAGCCTAGACATGCAAGCAGATTTTTAGACATGCAAAGTAAAGCCATTTTGGATGAAAGATGACATCTAAAAAGCAGCTTAACATATGCTGATGTCAGTTAAACAAGATAAAGGCATTTGAAAGAAAATGGAAGAGACGCAACAAAACAACTTTGAACAATGTTTTTTTTTTTTTTTTTATAGTTTTCCTCTAAACCTAATTTGAGAGAAGGTGGGTGAAACGAGCCAAGCCAAAAACAGAACCCTGGCTCAATTAATCCACTCGTGCTTTGAGGCGTGCATGCAGACGCGCAGAAAGACGCTGGAAAAAGGACAAATTGCAAATCTCTTTGGACATCCTCAAAGACAGCTCGCAGACTTATCAAAGAGCAGTCAAAGTGGCCAAATCACAGTTTTTGGCCAATATCGTCTCAGCTAATAGTCACACACCCCAGGTTCTATTTAATACACTGAACTCTCTGATAAACCCCTGTAACTCTCCTCCTGTTGTGGCTTCACCTAAACTGTGCAATGATTTTCTATCATTTTTTAATGACAAAATATCCTCATTAAGGCCATTCTCTGTTCTTGTGCCCAACTGCATTGACCTGTTTTATGACTGTCAAAATTTCTTTGAGTGTTTTGAAAATGTATCACTTTCACTTGTGTCAGAAATTGTTGCTAAGCTGCGCCCAGCCTTCTGCCCACTTGACCCCATTCCATCTCGTCTTTTTAAAGAGATTTTTAATTCACTTGGTTCCTGGGTAGTTGAAATTGTCAATTCTTCCTTAATGTCAGGATGTGTCCCAAATGCTCTTAAACATGCAGTGGTGCAGCCCATTTTAAAGAAGAGCAATCTTGATTCCTCACTGATGGCAAATTTTAGGCCCATCTCGAAACTTCCTTTTACATCTAAAATTTTAGAGAAAATTGTTTTAAGCCAGCTGCAGTCGCACCTCGATATGAATGGTATCACTGAAAAGCTCCAGTCAGGTTTTAAGTCCAAGCACAGCACAGAAACCGCTCTTTTAAAGGTTTTTAATGATTTGCTTTTAATCTCAGATTCTGGCCGACCTGCACTAGTGCTCTTGGACTTAACTGCAGCTTTTGATACAGTGGACCATGCCATCCTCTTGGCTCGCCTGGAACAAGTGGGTATCAGGGGCACCGCACTGAAATGGTTCCAGTCCTGTCTAACAGACCGGACCTTCTCTGTTCAGTTAGGGCAGTTCACCTCCGTGGTGTCCAAGCTTAAGTGTGGTGTTCCCCAAGGAAGTATACTGGGCCCTGCTTTATTTGGCCTTTATATGCTTCCTTTGGGGTCAATATTTGAAAGGCATAATATTTCGTATCATTGTTATGCGGATGATGTGCAAATCTACCTGCCACATCAGACCAGCTGCTCTGTTCAAGCTCTGGTAAACTGCTTAAAGGAAGTTCAGGAATGGATGCAGGCTTAATCTTAACAAGCTGAAGACTGAAGTCATTGTTTTTGGTCATTCTGACCTATTGAACTGTGACAGTGCCATAGGCCCACTGAGCTCCTATGAAAAGGACTATTCTAGAAATCTTGGTGTCATCTTTGATTGTAATTTGAAATTTGAAAAGCAAGTCAGCTCTGTTCTTAAATCAAGTTTTTATCAGCTAAGGGTTTTAAGCAAAATTAAATCGTACATTCCACATCTGCACTTTGAAAAGGCCATTCATGCATTTGTGACATCACGACTCGATTATTGCAATTCGTTGTACGCTGGCATTGACCAGGCCCAGCTTAGGCGCCTACAGGGGGTCCAGAATGCAGCTGCTCGACTTTTAACTGGAAAAAAGCAGAGAGACCATATCACTCCCATTCTCAAATCCCTGCACTGGCTTCCTGTTCATTTTAGAATCCATTTTAAAATTTTAATGATTGTTTTTAAGAGTCTTAATGGCATAGCACCGGTGTATTTATTTGAACTCCTTCAGCCCCAGATCCCATCCAGAGGTCTGCGTTCTGCTGACCAGCACGTCCTGGTTGTCCCTAGGACCAGACTGAAGACCAGAGGGGATAGGGCCTTCTCTGTGGGCGGTCCACGACTGTGGAACACTTTACCTTTGCACATTAGAACTGCACAATCACTGGAGCACTTTAAATCCCTGCTCAAAACGCACCTTTTCTCATTGGCCTTTACTCTGAGTTAGGAAGAGACACCTTGGCACCTTCTTCCTTCTTGCTGTTGATGTTGTTTTATTATTGTTATTATTATTATTATTATTTTATTATTGTCACCATTGTTATTATTGTTGTTATTTTAACTCTACCTGATTTTTATGTCACCTTTAATGTGGTTCAGCACTTTGGTAAGCTTTGGCTGTTTTAAATGTGCTATATAAATAAAAATTGAATTGAAAGAGGGTTCGAACCCAAAATAAAATTAAACCAAGTACCTCCTATAAAAATATATTTTTCCAATACCAGTATTAGATCTAAACCAAATAAAGTCTCAAACCATATCTACAACTTAAGTGAAAGTTTAAAAATGGCTAACCCCAAAATTGACAAATACATACAAATACAAAAATCAAAAAATCATCAACATTAAAACCTCAAAATTTTGCACAGCAGCATACCACCAGAAGCAGCCTGCGTACCACAGTTTGAGAACCGCTGACCTAGGTCATCCATACCAGGAGGCAGGCAATGTATTGTAACTAGGGCTGGGACATTGACACATTCATTATTTACGATTAATTAATTACAAAGAAAATAATGCATTAAAAATATTAACCATTTTATCGCAGTTTGCATGCCAAACAACATGGAATGTTTGTCAGTGCACCATGTCATGGTACGCCAATTATACTGACAATTATAGAGTTCCGACTACAACAATGGAGCATGAAAGCTCTCTGGGGCTGCTGGATGGTAAATTTATATTTAAAAAAACTATTGACAATGGCGTTGTTTATTGCAAACTGTGCAGAAAAGAGTTTGCAAGACATACACTACGTTCAGAAGATAACAACTTAAAGTAAAATGGCACTTAATCTCTTCAGTTTCGGACAGGGACCTTACCTTTGTTTACTATTTTGAAATGAAAAGCAATTTATTTTTTCAAGACATTCTCAGACATTAAGGGGGCTCTCACAGTTGGACTTTAAAACCATGCCGTGCGTTTGTGTAGGGTTCTTCGGTTCGGTTTAGCACTTTTGAGATTTCATTGAAATGTACAGTGCATTACAAATAAAATGTATGTATGTAGAATACAAGTCCAGCGACACAAATTCTTTCCCTTCCTTTCACAGCCGGATCCTGTAGTTTTTCTAACGTTACTAGCAGGGGCCACCGCTTATGAAAAAATAGACAGCACTAATTGAGATTAATTGATTACAAAGCCTGTAATTAATGAAATTATTTTTTTTAATCAAGTCCCACCCCTAATTGTAACCATACAGCAAAAAGCCCCATGTTCACTGCTTTAATTAAATCTAATGTGTGCGTTAATGCTTTTGTCTCCAAACTGTTCCATTATCCTGGTCTGATGCACCACACACCCACAGAGAAACCAAGTTCCTGAGACCACAGCACAGGCTGCTGTAGAGAGTCCCCTTTTGCATATGGGCGGTTATACTCGTGTGGAGCATTCAAATTGAAAAAATTGTAAAAAAAAACTTGTAAAACAGCCATTTGACAAAAGGACAGCGGGTGGATTTGGACAATTAACAACATCAGGATATATATACTTTAAAATACTGCTACATAAACAAGAACTAATTCAGAGGATTTTCTCCAAAGACCTTCTATTGAAGCACACAGGTGTGAGCCACCACCTGGCCCTGGAGCCACTAGCTAAGGGCTATTACCAAGCCCAGGAGCTACTACAACACCCGGGAATTAAATCCAGGTCCAGGAGCTGAATCCAGGCCTGTGAGCAACATCCAGGCCCCGGCCCAGGAGCTACATCCAGGCCCAGGAGCTACATTGAGGCCCAGCAGCTGCATCAAGGCCCAGGCCCGGGAGCTACATCCAAGCCCGGGTGCAACATCCTGCTCAGGCCAGAGAGCTACAACTAGGCCAAAGCCAGGGAGTCACAACCAGCCCAGGCCAGGGAGCTACAACAAAGGCTAAGCCGAGGAGCAACAACTAGGCCTAAGCAAGGGAGCTACAACCAGGCTCAGGCCGGGAAGCCACTACCAGACCTAGGAGGTATATCCAGGCCTAGTAACTACTACCAGACTTGCAAGCTACATCTAATAAGGCCTAAATGGAGGTAAATAAGGACATAGAGGAGTTAAAAGTTTCATTGAACATTATGGGGAAAAACTTAGAAACTGTATTAAAACAACAGGAAAAAATCATGGGGCTAATGAAAGAAATCCAGTACTTAAAAACTATAAATGAAGAGCAGCAGCAAAAAATCAACTTTTTGGAAACACGGGTGTCAGAACTGGAACAGTACAGTCGAATGAACAATGTTGTTATATCTGGACTTGTCATCAAACCAAAATCATATGCTCATGCTGCCAAAAGAGAAAGCCCTCAAAGTGATAATACTGAACATGATGAATCAACAGAATCACAGGTAATTGCATTTCTACAAAAACATAACATCTCCATTGACAAACAAACTATTGAAGCATGCCATACTATTCCAACACAAAATCAAAGCCAGAAAGTCAACCACGCAATCATTGTACGTTTCGTAAACAGAAAGCATAAAATTGATTTGCTCAGACAGGGAAAGAACCTAAAAGGAACAAATGTGTATATTAATGAACATCTGACTAAAATCAATGGAGAAATCGCAAAAAAAGCAAGACATTTAAAAAAGCAAGGTAAAATACAGGCTACATGGACATCCAACTGTAAAGTGTACATTAAGATGAACGGAAATCCAAGTGATGCAAGGGTGCTGTGTATTAGGAATATAAAAGAACTTGCAAAAATGAGTAACTAATTTGGTTCTTAACCTGTCAACAAACACTGTAAAACCAATGCAGGGATAACAAAATGGACTACAACCAAAACAAATGACTCTGAATGAAGCGGTTTTTGTGTCTGCACTTAGTGATAATGATGAAAATGAATTTGAATATACTGATAGTGAAAAGGGATGTCAACTGCATTCTAACTATGAAAGTTTTTGTTTAAATCATGACTTCATGGAGTACAAAACAAATGAATTTGGTAATGATTTAGATCCTGATAACAATTTTTTCATTAATATAAAAGAAAATTGTAAATACTATACTGATGAGCAATTTAAAAATGTAAATATTGATAAAAACTTTACAATAATACACTTCAACAGCAGGAGTCTGTATAAAAACTACACAAAAATTAAAGAATATCTGAATCAATTTAATAAATTTACTATTATAGCAATGTCTGAGACTTGGTTAGATACAGAGAAGAGTCAGAATGTGGAAATGGAGGGATATCAGTTATTCACATTACATAGGACCACTAGAAAAGGAGGGGGAGTGGCCTTATATGTACATGCAGATCTAATATGTAACATCGTTAACAGTATGTCAACCCTTATTGATGGCATAATGGAATGCTTAACAATTGAAATAGTTGACAAAAAATCTAAAAACATAATAGTAAGCTGTTTGTACAGAACACCTGGATCCTGCATAGATACATTTAACCAAAAGATTGACAGTTTGTTTAGTAATATAAATAAGGCGCACATAGTATGTGGTGACTTTAATATCAATCTATTAAATCCTCATTCACACACTAAAACAACAGATTTCATCACAACAATGTATAGCAACAAACTGTTTCCACTAATTACTAGACCGAGCAGGATTACAGTCGACACAGCTACATTAATAGATAACATTTTTATTAATACAATGGATAATTATGTTACAGCTGGATTACTTATAAATGACATTAGTGACCATCTTCCAGTTTTTGGTATTTTACATAAATTTCTTAATTATAATGAAACTACTCCAGTCAACTATAAGATGAGGCGACACAGAACACCTGAGGCTATAGCCGCCTTCAAAGCAGACCTGTGTTCACAGTTATGGGAGGAGGTATATGCCACCAGTGACCCAGATAGGGCATATAACGCCTTTCTCTCAACATTACTCAGACTCTATGACAAGCACTGTCCACAAAAACAAATTTTGATTAAAAATAAAAAAATAGATAAACCATGGATCACTAAGGGAATAGAAAACGCATGCAAAAAGAAAAATCACCTATATAAACTATATATAAAACATAGAACTAAAGAAACTGAATACAAATATAAGTTATATAAAAATAAACTAACTAATATTATAAGAACAAATAAGAAGGATTATTATCATAAACAGTTGGAACAGTACAGTTCCAATGTCCAAGAAACCTGGAAAATACTAAATAAAATAATTAGAAAGGGAACTGAAAGAGCTCAATATCCAAACCACTTTTTAAAGGACAGTATAACTATAGAGAAAACAAATGAAATAACAAATGCATTCAATGACTTCTTTGTAAACGTAGGGCCCACTTTAGCAAACAAAATTACAGAGCCTGAAGATACTGATGGATTAAATGAAGAGATTATTAGACGGAATCCAAATTCTATATTTATCCAGAGTATACACGAAAGTGAAATAATAAATATAGTAAGAAAATTTAAAAATAAGAGGTCTACTGACTGCTCTAATATAGATATGTGGTTGGTTAAAGATATTATATACTGTATAGTCACACCTTTTACATATATCTGCAATCAATCCTTCACTACAGGTATCTTCCCGGATAAAATGAAAACTGCTAAGGTAATCCCGATTTTTAAAAATGGTGACCGAAACCAGTTCACCAATTATAGACCCATCTCCCTACTGTCGCAATTTTCAAAAATTTTAGAAAAATTGTTTGCAGACAGACTTGACGATTTCATAGAGAAAAACAACTTATTAAGCACCCATCAGTACGGGTTTCGATCAAACAGGTCCACTTCAATGGCAGTCATGGAACTAGTTGAAGAGATAACAACAGCAATAGATAAAAAACACTATACAGTCGGGGTTTTTATTGATTTAAGCAAGGCTTTCGACACCATTGACCATGAATTACTCATGAGGAAAATGGAAAGATATGGTGTCAGAGGAATTGCACATGCTTGGCTAAATAGTTATCTTAGCAACAGACATCAGTTTGTACATATGAACAATTTTGATTCCGATATAAGGAGAACTACACATGGAGTTCCACAAGGCTCTATATTGGGACCTAAATTGTTCATATTGTATATAAATGATGTCTGTGAAATATTAAAAAAATTGAAGTGTATATTGTTTGCAGATGATACCAGTCTTTACTGTTCTGGAGGAGATTTAGATCAGCTCCTGCACACAGTAGAGAATGAGCTCAAAATATTAAAGAAGTGGTTTGATATCAATAAACTATCACTCAATTTAAATAAAACAAATTATATAATCTTTGGAAATAGAAAAATAAATACACAAATTAAAATCCGAATCAATCATACAGAAATAGAAAGAGTATATGAAAATAAATTTCTGGGTATTATTATTGATAGTAAATTAAGTTGGAAACCACATATAAATAATATAAGGACTAAATTAGCTAAAACTATTGCCATAATGTGTAAAATAAAAACCTTTTTAAACCAGAATTCACTTTATGTATTGTATTGTTCTCTTGTTCTTCCATATCTCAGTTATTGTGTGGAGACATGGGGGAATAATTATAAATCAAACGTTAACCCTATATTTTTACTTCAAAGAAAGCAATAAGAATTGTCAATCATGCTGAATATTATGCACCAACTAACCCTCTCTTCATTAAACTAAATACATTAAAATTAAATGACCTGATCAATCTAAATACTGCCGTTGTGATGTATAAGGCATACAACCACATGCTCCCACAAAGTATCCAGGAGATGTTCAAGCCTAGAGAGGGTCCATATAATCTCAGAGGAGCAGCGATTTTCCAAAAGGCTAAGGCAAGAACAACCAGAAAAAGCTTCTGTATCTCAATTACAGGAGTAAATTTATGGAATAGCCTGACTGAGGAACTAAAAGAGTGCACCTCAGTCAAAAGATTTAAAAAGGTGTATAAATCTTATATAATAGAACAATATAAATCAATATTATAAAGGTGTATTATGTTTATTAAAAACTGAACAATAATTGGATTATGAAAATTGATTATCATTGTAGTGGAATATATATTTTCTAACTCCCTTGCTTGATATATTTTTTTTTCTTCAATTATTGTTGCGGTTGCTATTGTTATTATTGTTATTATTATTATTGTTGCTGTTATTGTTGTTATTATTATTATCATTATTATTATTGTTGCTAATTTTATTATTGTTATTACCACCATTAATAATATAATTATTATTACTGATCATTGATATTGGTATTGATATTATCATTATTATTATCGTTATTTTTAATCATTATCATTATTATTATCGATATTGGTATTGATATTATCATTATTATTATCGTTATTTTTTTGACAACCTAAATTCTGTTCACAGGAACATAGATAAATTGGATTACAGATGGAGGTCCCTGTGCTGATGGTAATAAATGAATGACTAAATGAGAAAAGTAATACTATACATATGACTATGTTTGTTTCACAATTATCACCAGATCAGGGCAGATGGAGGTTTTGGTGTGGGGAGATGTTCCTCTTCTCGCAGCAGACCTTGTCTCTTTTAATGCACAGCTGAAGACACAAGGCAAAGGGTGGTCCTGTTGTCCGGGGGCAGTCCCTCTCTGGCAGCAGGTTCACAAAAACACCTTGCCACTTTTTATGCATCACATACACTAACAACACAACTTCACATTAAGTTTTAATACCATCAGCACCAATACTTCCAATAAACATAATTTTCATGCAGATATAATAAATAACACTTTAAGAAATTACATAAATAGTGATAACCAGAGGTAAAACATAAGAGCAAAATGATGCCGATGATGATGATACTAATAGGATATCAATAAGATAAGATATATTTTTTTCTTTCTCATTTTTTTCCTGTCTTATTGTAATTGCTTTACACTGTACAAGTATTCAAGTATTGGCAGCCAACCACTGTCACCGGTTAACTGTAAAAACACAAAAATAAGGATTACTACTAACTTTGGGAGAAGGGGTGGGATTTAATAAGTTTTACTTCTACCCACTCCTTTTCGGGCATGTACATATACGCAAAAAAAAAAAAAAATGTATTTGTCTATATATTCTTTCTTTTTTATGTTCTTTTTTTGTTGTTTATTTAAATTGTATAACACTGTACATTTTCTGTGCACTACAAGTATCATATGCTCGAAATAAATTACTACTACTACTACTACTACTCAGGAGGTGCACTCATAAATCCTTCTCCTTCTACTGTCTCTCGTGTGGAGCTGCTCAGATCGTGGCTTTCAAATAAATTCTTCTCACAGAAATGACAGGGCCAGAGAATATCAGAAAGGAAGACGGAGGGGCCTTAATGAAGTAGAATCTAAGAGCCAGAGCCTGCAGCTGCTGATATACCACTAAGAGTGTGAAAAGGAAACTTCATCTCAAGGTGAAAACAAAGTAGATGAACAACTAAGGGTAAATATAATTCATACTGTATAAAAAAAAGTATGAAAGCTGAATAAATTGACCGTCAGCCTTAAAGGGATATGCCACCCCCAGGTCAAATTTGGGCATCTCCCCACAGTCCAGAGACTAAAATAAGTGATGGAAAGCATTTTCCTGCTCACCCAGCCATTGTCCGAGTCTGTCGCCACTGACCGCCGCGGTATCTGCAGCTCCTCGGCCTTAGACTGGAGTCTAACGTCGCCAGAGAAAGATTTCGGCCAAAAGGAATTAATTTGCTCGATGCGTTTCCCAATTACTTTCTGTGTAGTGCACATTCATATCGAGTGCAAATAAATGTGCAAATCAACACGGAGAGCTTGCCTTGGTCATTTTGGGTGGGAACTATTTTTCAGTGCGGAAGGACATGGCCGAATCACGCAGCACGCTGCCAGGGGAATCCCAGTTACGCACCGGGAAGGGAGTTCCCCTGTTGCACAACGTGGTGCGTGATTCGGCCATGTTCTTCCGCACTGAAAAATAGTTCCCACCCAAAATGACCAAGGCAAGCTCTCCGTGTTGATTTGCACATTTATTTGCACTCGATATGAATGCGCACTACACAGAAAGTAATTGGGAAAAGCATCGAGCAAATTAATTCCTTTTGGCCGAAATCTTTCTCTGGCGACGTTAGACTCCAGTCTAAGGCGGCGGAGGAGCAGCAGCTCGCGCGGCGGTCAGTGCTAACAGACTCGGACAATGGCTGGGTGAGCAGGAAAACGCTTTTCATCACTTGTTTTAGTCTCTGGACTGTGGGGAGATGCCCAAATTTGACCTGGGGGTGGCATATCCCTTTAACAAATCTAAAAAATGTTGAAGCACTATACATTGCATTTTATGAAATATTAGGGCTGTCAGTTTAACGCGTTAATTAGATTGATTAATTAATTACACAGCTAATTAACGCGTTATAAAAATTAACGCAATTAATTATGAGCGGCAATTCAATGCGCGCGCATTTTAAATTTGGCGTGCGGGGCCTTTGAACGGCGAGTTTATTGATAAAAACGTGACGGAGCAGGTCCCTCTTGTCCTTGGACAGCGATGACGCGATGAGAAATGCCGTACTACCATTGGTCGGCACAGAGACGAATGCACTTCTAATAGGGGAGAGCATGTGAAGACACACGAGCCCGTTTACCTATCTGCTGCGCTCCGCGATCAACCATTTTCAATTCCCATAACCTCTCCAGCGTGTTCTGCCGCGACTAAGGGTGCACACTTAGAAGTTTTGCCCATCACGCTAAATCACGCTAAACCCGATCATTACTCACCCCGCGCTGCTGCCTCCTCCCTCCTCCCGTGGTGCGATGGTCCAGACACATCCACACCGGGAGTTTAAATCCTCCTCACGGGTTCCGGGGGTCATGTGAGCCATGAGTAATTTTCACGGGCAATTATTTGTATTCTCTGTATATTTGAAACCTTGTATATTGTAATGACTCCAGGCTTCTCTTATTCTCCAATGAACTTTATTAAACAGAAGTTCGGACTCACTCAACATTAGCAGTCCAACACATGCAGCAGCGTAACTCTCCTCTTTTCCTCTCTCACACACCCACACCTGTCCCACGCATGCGCTCAACAGCCAACCCCTTAAAGGCACAGACACCATTAACCCAGGTCATTACAATATTATTTATTGACGTTGCATGAAAGCTGCTGTACGTGCTCACCTTTTGGCACCAGAAATATTTGCCATGTAATAGTGGAATGGTGTAAATGAGCTTTCCAATGAATGTTACATAATGTGGGAGGGGGAATGGGGGTCTGCCAGCAGTCTTGTCATATTTACAGTGGAGACAAAGAGTGAGTGAAAAACTTAAGACTTAAAGGGGAAGTCTGCAGTCTTTTCACTGTACCACTATAAATCACACGTTTGACACCTTTTTTGCACTGTGGGAGAGCACAATAAACCACCTAAAAAAAATTATTTTAAAAATGCGATTAATTAGATTAATTAATTACAAATCCTGTAATTAATTAATTTTTTTAATCGCCTGACAGCACTAGATATTATTATAGGTATATATAGGTAGGTATAACTATGAAACATAAAAAATAGTCTTTTTTCCCTTCCAATGCACTTTTAAGGTGTTGTACCGACAAATGATTTTATTTTACCATGAATTTTAACCTTACTGTCTACATCTTCTTCAAAATCAACTTCTGGAATTGTCAAATTGTATATTTTTTCACTGTCATCTTCAAGATAAATTTTTTTCCTTAAATGTAGGGTGCAGCTTTGTTCTTATAAGATGTTTCTTGGCACGATATTCTGCTGAATTTGGCAGTCTCCTCTGTACATAAGAGGAAACGCATTTATATAACCTCACAAAGACTATCCAAAGACTTGGATCCAATAAGAGCACATTCGGTTTTAGTGCTCCAACACAATTGTGACAAAGTTCAAATACAGCCTAAGCACAAAGCAATATGAAACTTGAAAAAATATAATAAACAATAATATTTTCTGAAACAATCACAACAAGTTTTACACCCCCATGTGCCATTTCGGGATTTTACACAGTACCCTAAAGCTTTTCCAGATAAATGATAATTTCCTCTCTCAAAATCATACAAATTTTTCTGTTTAAATGTTCCTAAAAATCAAGGTCATTGTCTTTGTCAGACAGTGCTCATGCTGCAGGAAGTTCTTATGGGGTAATAATTGCATCTGCTGCAGCCTGTGTGAAACATTTAATTGAAAACAGTAGGTTATTTTGTTCTTCAAGGGGCACTAGGGACACTGTGAGAGAGAGACAGAGATACAGTTTTAGGATGTTTAGTGCCAAATCACTACATTAATTGTTCACTTTAATCTTGACTATTACTAGTAGTAGTAGTATAGGTTACAACTAGTAGTTTAATACTACAAATATAAAATCTACTACTGTCACAGGAAATCACTAGAATTTACATATTCATTTGATTTGGATAGTAGTTAGTTATCCTGATGATGGAAAAAGTAATGTGGTTTGTGACAAATTTATATTGCACTTAAGAGCTAATAATAGCATATATTAAAAAGTATACATTTAATATGGTCATCCATCCATCCATTTTCTTCCGCTTATCCGGGGCCGGGTCGCGGGGGCAACAGTCTAAGCAGGGACGCCCAGACCTCCTTCACCCTGGACACTTCCTCCAGCTCCTCCGGGGGGACCCCAAGGCGTTCCCAGGCCAGCCGGGAGACATAGTCCCTCCAGCGCGTCCTGGGTCTTCCCTGGGCCTCCTCCCGGTGGGACATGCCTAGAACACCTCCCGAGGGAGGAGTCCAGGAGGCATCCGAAACAGATGCCCGAGCCACCTCAGCTGGCTCCTCTCGATGTGGAGAAGCAGCGGCTCTACTCCGAGCTCCTCCCGTGTGACTGAGCTCCTCACCCTATCTCTAAGGGTGCGCCCAGCCACTCTGCGGAGGAAACTCATTTCGGCCGCTTGTATCCGCGATCTTGTCCTTTCGGTCATTACCCAGAGCTCATGACCATAGGTGAGGGTAGGAACGTAGATTGACCGGTAAATTGAGAGCTTCGTCTTTTGGCTCAGCTCCCCCTTCACCACAACGGATCGGTACAGCGACCGCATCACTGCCAACGCTGCACCGATCCGCCTGACAATCTCACGCTCCATCCTCCCCTCACTCGTGAACAAGACCCCGAGATACTTGAACTCCTCCACCTGAGGCAAGGACTCCCCACTCACCCGGAGAGGGCAAGCCACCTTTTTCCGGTCGAGAACCATGGCCTCGGATTTGGAGGAGCTGATCCTCATCCCAGCCGCTATATAATGAACAGAACCGGTGACAGTCCAACATGCACCGGAAACAGGTCCGACTTACTACCAACAATGTGAACACAGCTCCTGCTCCGGTCATACAGGGACCAAACAGCCCTTAGCAAAGGGTCCCGAACCCCGTACTCCCAGAGCACTCTCCACAGGACCCCACGAGGGACACGGTCGAATGCCTTCTGCAGATCCACAAAGCACATATGGACTGGTTGGGCAAACTCCCATGCACCCTCGAGTACCCGATGGATAGAGCTGGTCCAGTGTTCCCCGGCCGGGACGAAAACCACACTGCTCCTCCTGAATCCGAGGTTCGACTATCGGTCGAATTCTCCTCTCCAGCACCCCGGAATAGACCTTACCGGGAAGGCTGAGGAGTGTGATTCCCCCATAGTTGGAACACACCCTCTGGTCTCCCTTCTTAAACAGAGGGACCACCACCCTGGTCTGCCAGTCCAGAGTACTGTCCCCGACCGCCACGCGATGTTGCAGAGACGTGTCAGCCAAGACAGCCCCACAACATCCAGAGACTTAAGATACTCAGGATGGATCTCATCCACCCCCGGGGCCTTGCCACCAAGGAGCTTTCCAACAACCTCAGTGATTTCAGCCACGGTGATGAATGAGTCCGCCTCCGAGTCTCCAGCCTCTGCTTCCTCCTCGGAAGACGTGACGGCGGGATTGAGGAGATCCTCAAAGTATTCCTTCAACCGTCCAATAACATCCCCAGTGGAGGTCAACAGCTCCCCACCCGCACTGTAAACAGTGTTGGTGAAGCACTGCTTCCCTCTCCTGAGGCGCCGAACGGTTTGCCAGAATTTCTTTGAGGCCGTCCGATAGTCCTCCTCCATGGCCTCTCCGAATTCCTCCCAAACCCGAGTTTTTGCTTCTGCGACCGCCCGGGCTGCAGCACGTTTGGCCCGCCAGTAGCCATCAGCTGCCTCAGGAGTCCCATGAGCCAACAAGGCCCGATAGGACTCCTTCAGCCTGACGGCATCCCTTACTTCCGGTGTCCACCACCGGGTTCAGGGATTGCCGCCACGACAGGCACCACAGACCTTACGACCACAGCTACGGGCGGCCGCATCGACAATAGAGGCCGAGAGCAAAGCTGACTCTGACTGTATGTCTCCAGCCTCCCCCGGAATCCAGGAGAAGCTCTTCCGGAGGTGTGAGTTGAAGGTTCCCCTGACAGAGGGCTCTGCCAGATGTTTCCAACAGACCTTCACGATACGCTTGGGCCTGCCAGGTCTCTACGGCTTCCTCTCCCGCCAGCAAACCCAACTCACAACCAGGTGGTGATCAGTTGACAGCTCTGCCCCTCTCTTCACCCAAACGTCCAGGACATGGGCCGGAGGTCAGATGACACGACTACAAAGTCGATCATCGACCTCCGTCCCAAGGTGTCCTGGTGCCACGTGCACTGATAGACACCCTTGTGCTCGAACATGGTGTTCGTTATGGACAAACTGTGGCTAGCACAGAAGTCCAATAACAGAACACCGCCGGGGTTCAGATCAGGGAGGCCGTTCCTCCCATTCACCCCTCTCCAGGTGTCACTGTCATTGCCCATGTGGGCGTTGAAGTCCCCCAGTAGAACGACGGAGTCCCCGTTCGATGCACTATCCAGTACCCCTCCCAGGCACTCCAAGAAGGCCGGGTACTCTGCACTGCTGCTCGGCCCGTAGGCTGACACAACAGTGAGAGACCTGTCCCGGACCCGAAGGCGCAGGGACGCGATCCTCTCGTTCACCGGGGTGAACTCCAACACTCGGCGGCTGAGCTGTGGGGCAATGAGCAGGCCCACACCAGCCCGCTGCTGTTCCCCGCGGGCAACACCAGAGAAATGGAGGAGGATTCCAGAGCCCAAGCTGTGCGTGGAGGTGAGGCCGCCTATATCTAGTCGGTAATGCTCAACCTCCCGCACAAGCTCAGGCTCCTTCCCCTCCAGCGAGGTGACATTCCCTAGCACTGTCCCCTGAGCTAGCCTCCATGTCTGGAGATCCGAGGCCCCTGCCTTCGACTGCTGCCCAGATCTCTTTGCACCCGTCCCTTATGGATCCTCCTGGGTCTGTGGGTGGTGGGTCCACAGAAAGACGGCCCCACATCGCTCCTTCGGGCTTCGCCTGCCCGGGTCCCGTGAGGAAGGCCCGGCCACCAGACACTCGCTGGCGAGCACCCACCCCAGGTCAGGCTCCAGGGTGGGGCCCCGGTAACGCCAGTCCGGGCGACGTATCTGACCTTGATGTGAAATAAGGGCTACATTTAACATTTAATATATTTTTGAGTTAATTTAATTGCGTACTACTACTTTCCATAAACACTATGAAAACTGATTGAATAGAAAGAACCAGCCATATAGGACCTAAGCCTCTGTGTCACGCTCAATACTATGACATCAGGCGGTCCTGGTCCTGGTTCATCTCCTATTCAAGATCTGTGGAGCGGGGCGAGGTAAGAGGACACCCTGAGGAGAGGGAGCCAAAAGCATTGTGGAAAAACTAGACACAGGAGGCAGATACGGTGAGTTATACTGGAGGTAAACAGCCTTTGTACCACAGTCAGCAAATGTGGCCCATCAGCAGCAGCACCTACAAAAAGAGCGAAATAAATGGTGACAAATGAGTGGACCTGGAGACATGTCGAAGAGAGAGGGGAAGAGGTACAGAGGAGACAGACAAAATAATAGAGACCACTTAAGTCAAAGTAAGATTAAATAGACAAAGTGAAAATGAACAGCAACATGCATCGGGATGAATGTATGATAGTAACAATGTCAATATCCAAATCTGAAAAGAATAACGAATGTTAAAATGTATTTTAGTATCATTTGCAGGCTGTCTCTGTTGTGTGACCACATCATTAAGAAAACTTGAGCAGTTACAACTGTAGTTGTATACTGTCTACCTATCTCTAAGTGTTTTTTCCATGTTTGGGTTAGTCATGGCTTAACCCTGTTGATGTAACTGGCCTAGTCTGGTTACAACAAGGTTTTAAGAAGTTATTAGTACTTAAAGCTTATTAGAATGAGCTGTATTTGTAAATTTTAATTAAGTAAAATGGGGTGCAGCATGGGAATAGCTTAAGTTCTTAAATGTATATATTTATATAACTTTATATAATTTATATATATTTATAATTTGTGTGTGTATATATATATATATATATATATATATATATATATATATATATATATATATATATATATATATATATATATATATATATATATACACACACACACACACACACACACACATATATATACACACACACACATATATATATATATATATATATACATACTGTATATATATATATATATATATATATATATATATATATATATATACATATACATACTGTATATATATATACAGTGAACCCTCGCTGTATCGCGGCCTCGCTGTTTCGCGGTTTTTTTTTTCCATTTTTTTTTTTTTTTTTTTTTTCCAATTTTTTTTATAGTGTAACTTTTTTTTACAGTGTAACATTCTGTCCTGCGCCCTGATTAGCTAAGAGACTAGACCAGGACTAAACCAGGTCTAAAGCAGGTCTAAACCAGGACTAAACCAGGTCTAAAGCAGGTCTAAACCCGGTCTAAACCAGGACTAAACCAGGTCTAGACCAGGGATGGTAGGGACAGAGTCTCTGATTTCGTTCACGAGAGCGCCTGGGTGACAGGAGGTGTGGCCTTTGTTTACTTGCACGAGCCATGGAAGAGAGTGCGAGCCGGACCATGGAAGAGCCAAGAATCAACATGGACGGGCTTGGCGCCTGGCCGCGCGGCGTCCGGGGGAGCCACATTCGAGGGAGGCGCAGCGGGGGAGGACACTCGCGCGCACAGAGGAGACAGTGGCTCTTCCCCGTGAGAGGACGAGAGGACGAACCCGACCCCGTCCTAGAGAACTGTGGAGTATTGGCGACGCATTGATAGCGGTCTGATTTTGGAGCCGGGGTGAAATGCAACCAACTCTTGTGAGCGCAGGTTAGTCTTACCTGGTCTTGTGGTGCTCAGAGGCGTCTGTTAGCGGTTTGGCACTGTTAGCATTGGCTTGAGTCTTGCCCAAAATGATATCCAGGTCGCTTTCCACTCGACTTTCGCACATGGCATGGATATGTGGTACCAAAACAAACACACGTGTCCGCGCGCACGTGTCCGCGCGCACGTGTCCGCGTGTCACGTGCCCCCCCCACTATTAATATATTTTAATGAAAATCTACAAAAGTTTGAGTGTTTAAACAAGAGAAAAATGTTAATACCAGTCTCAGAAAGGTGTATAATGTGTCTGGTGAAGCGTTTTCAGCCTTAAAACATGTAGAATAATTGTAAAATATAAAATTGTCCTACTTCGCGGATTTCACTTATTGCGGGCTATTTCTGGAACCTAACCCCCGCGATAAACGAGGGTTCACTGTATATATATATATATATATATATATATATATATATATATATATACACACAGTGGTACCTCACCTTACGAATGACCCAACAAACGAAAATTTCAAGTTACGAAACGCCTTCACAGTAAATTTTTGTCTCTAGATACGAAAGAAAATTCAAGTTACGAAACGCGAAATCTCAAAAATTCTAATAATGCGCGCTCAGCCACACATTATACGCTTTTCTCAGACTGAATTAAAACTTTTCTCACATTTGTCTCTCGTTTAAACACTCAAACTTTCATAGATTTTCAACAAAATTATTAATAGTGAAGTGTGGGGGGAAGGGGGAGGGCGGAGAAAACTGCGCTCTGACACGTGTGTCAGGTCTAGACCAGGTCTAGACCTGCTCTAGCATGCGGGGAACGTGGGATTGAAGTCCCCCAGAATAAACTTTGGGGCGTCGGGGCAGATTGTGTCGAGCCGGTGCGTGACGTCACCAATCAGCTGTGCAGCGGCAGCAGCGGCAGCCCGGGGGTGCACGTACACAATAGTAAAAAACAGCTGCTGGAACTCACGTGGCAGGTAAAAGGGCCGAAGAGAGACTGATAAAAGTTCAATGCCTGGAGTACAGATCCTCTCCCGCACAACAACAGTTTTACAGTACCTTTCATTGATGTAGCAGCACACTCGGTCCAGTCTGAGCGGAGTCCCAAAGCCGCTCAGAGACAGATCCTCATCTTGGTCCGATTCGTTGAGCCAGGATTCCGTGAAGACAAGTAAACAGGCATTCTTAATCTCCTGCCTGACCGTGACCCAAGCTTCCAGCTCATCGAGGTTGTTGTGGATGGACTGTGCGTTCCCCAGCAGGATGGAAGGCAGGGCAGGTAGCCTGCAGCGGTCCTGTAGAGACAAGTGTTTGACTCTCCGGTGTATTCCGCCTCGTTTTCCCCGTTTGCGGCGCCCCGGTCTGGCAGTCGTCTTGCGAAGCTCCGGTGGAATGTCTGGAGGAGGCACGACATTCGTGGAGAACCGGAGTTGAAGTAAGACTCCCGGCTAAAGGTAATCCGCGGGAGGGCTCCTCCCCGGAGCGCACTCGGTTAATTTGTCTCATGACTCAAAGAGTACGCGAGAGAGCACAACAGCAACAAGTAGTCCAGGTTGAGTAACCACATTGTTGATCAAAAATAAGAGATGACACACCAAACACACGGATAAACTTTGCTTAAACGCACCAAACTGCTTGAGGAGCTACCCGGGTCGCACGCTGTGGAGCGCCCCCGGAAGAGACAGACAGCTTTGAGCTGTGTTTAGGTTTTCGCTCCCCCTTCCACACTCCACTGTTAATACATTTTGTTGAAAATCTATGAAAGTTTGAGTGTTTAAACGTGAGACAAATGCGAGAAACACGCAGAACACAATATCACACTATAAAAAAAGTTACACTATAAAAAAAAAAAAAACTTGGATCGGGGCCTTGGAACGAATCAGGCTTTTTCCATTGAAATAGCTACTCAACTTACAAATTTTTCACGTTACGAAACCACTTCTGGAACGAATGAATTTCGTAAGGTGAGGTACCACTGTATATACATATACATATATACACATGTATAAATATACATATATATTAGGGATGTCAACAATTAATCGACTTACGATTAATTGTCGATCAAGACGTTGGTCGATTAAAATGCATTAATTGTAACTAATCGCTAGAGGAGAGGGCGCTACTCTGGAATGTGAACACGAGCAAACCCCCTCGCGAGAAGGACCATAGCGTTACATCCGCGGCCGGATCTACAAGCAGTGCAAAATGTTCTCCTGCGAACTGGGCGGTATCCAAATTTTGATACCGTTAAACCGTCTCCACATTTTCCCGGGGTATACGGTATTACCGTTGCTAAGGCTAAAAAAAAACTAAAAAAAAACAGCACTACAGTGGAGTCGCCTCGCCAAATGGCAGCTTGCACTTATACCGTTCAGAAACAGAATAGCAAGCATTACATAGGCCTAATGATACTGAAAACATAACAAAACATGTACAAAATTATAAACTTTTATTAACAAATGTGTAAAGTGCAAATACAGCAGCCAACCGACGGGACGAAATAATAATAATAATTGTCTGTGGGCTAAAGCTAACAAACCAACATGAATAAAAGAAAAGAAAATCTGAACAATAAATAACAAGACATAACCGAAAATGTGCATATATAACCCTGTCCTGAGAACGCAGTGGAAAATACTGCTCGTTTGTATATTTTTAAAATCTATTAACATGAATCAAATAAATTAAACGTACAACTATACAACATCCCGGACCGTTTTCGTCCGTCAGAAAAAGCTACTCCTTATTGAAAATAAAAATATGAAGCTATTGAATGCAAAACCAGCATGTTCACTTTTTCCGGCTTGAGTAGGGCACGTTGTGGATTGACAACTTTGCCCGCGGTGCTGAAGACCCGTTCTGATGGAGCTTGTGACACAAACGCACAGGTATTTTATCAGAGGAAAGCGCCGGACTCCATTGGATTTCCACCAAAGAAGGGGGTCTTCATCTCCCAGAAGAACAGCCTCGTGTGGAAGTTGCGTTTGTAATAAGAAACCCGAAAACTTCTCACATTTCAGACTCAAAAACGGTGAGTTGTTTTTAATACGCGAGAATATCAGAAAAGGCGCTGCGTTAGAACACAAAAGCAGCGTGTCAAACGTCACGCCTTTCTTAAAGGGACCGCAACTATTATCAGAAGCAGTCACTTTATAACAAAGTGCTTAACCAAGAACTGAGCAAAACCCACATGGCAAAGCTGTAACAACACAGTTAAGAAGGTGAATTATGCATACATTCACGAGTGCACTACACTGGCGACAATATGCAGTTGCCTCTGCTCCTCCACAGTGCCGCTGTTATCTCTCGACGGGTAGGATGTTTCACCAGAACACCGCCACTTCATGCACATTTTACACACAGCCTCGTTAACATTTCCCGGCTCTCCCTTGTCATTTGGCCGAAATCCGAAATGCTGCCAAATTGCAGACGTTGTGTTTTACTTTGGGACCAACTCAGCGCGTCTGTCATGTGTCTTGTTTTTCTCCTCCTCCTTCTGAGCGGTAATGTCACGTGACGACGCAACATGCAGGAACTTCATCGAAGTCATCTCTCGGATAGTAATATTAGTTTTAAACTGTAATAGTATTAAATTAACAAACACAACCACACATACATAAGTGCTGGACAAACACTCTTTATTTAGGCATTAAATTAATTATAGTTAATATTATATTAGGGCAAGATTTTTTTTTTTTTTTTTTTTAATGACGGTAATGAATCTGATACCGTTGCTATTTTTAGATACCGCAGTATACCGTATTACCGTATTACCGCCCAACCCTAATATATATATATAACATTATATATATATATATATATATATATACACACACACACACACACACATCCATTTTCTTCCGCTTATCAGGGGCCGGGTCGCGGGGGCAACAGTCTAAGCAGGGACACCCAGACCTCCTTCACCCCGGACACTTCCTCCAGCTCCTCCGGGGGGACCCCAAGGCGTTCCCAGGCCAGCCGGGACACATAGTCCCACCAGCGCGTCCTGGGTCTTCCCCGGGGCCTCCTCCCGGTGGGACATGCCCGGAACACCTCCCGAGGGAGGAGTCCAGGAGGCATCCGAAACAGATGCCCGAGCCACCTCAGCTGGCTCCTCTCAACGTGGAGAAGCAGCGGCTCTACTCCGAGCTCCTCCCGTGTGACTGAGCTCCTCACCCTATCTCTAAGGGTGCGCCCAGCCACTCTACAGAGGAAACTCATTTCGGCCGCTTGTATCCGCGATCTCGTCCTTTCGGTCATTACCCAGAGCTCATGACCATAGGTGAGGGTAGGAACGTAGATTGACTGGTAAATTGAGAGCTTCGCCTTTCGGCTCAGCCCCCTCTTCACCACAACGTCCGGTACAGCGACCGCATCACTGCCGACGCTGCACCGATCCGCCTGTCAATCTCACGCTCCATCCTCCCCTCACTCGTGAACAAGACCCCGAGATACTTGAACTCCTCCACTTGAGGCAAGGACTCCCCACCCACCCGGAGAGGGCAAGCCACCTTTTTCCGGTCGAGAACCATGGCCTCGGTTTTGGAGGAGCTGATTCTCATCCCAGCCGCTTCACACTTGGCTGCAAACCGCCCCAGTGCACATTGGAGGTCCCGGTTCGATGAAGCCATCAGGACAACGTCATCTGCAAACAGCAGAGATGAGATCCTGTGGTTCCCAAACCGGATCCCCTCCGGCCCCTGACTGCGCCTAGAAATTCTGTCCATAAATATAATGAACAGAACCGGTGACAAAGGGCAGCCCTGGCGGAGTCCAACATGCACCGGAAACAGGTCCGACTTACTACCGGCAATGCGAACACAGCTCCTGCTCCGGTCATACAGGGACCGAACAGCCCTTAGCAAAGGGCCCCGAACCCCGTACTCCCAGAGCACTCCCCACAGGACCCCACGAGGGACACGGTCGAATGCCTTCTGCAGATCCACAAAGCACATGTGGACTGGTTGGGCAAACTCCCATGCACCCTCGAGCAACCGATGGAGAGTATAGAGCTGGTCCAGTGTTCCCCGGCCGGGACGAAAACCACACTGCTCCTCCTGAATCCGAGGTTCGACTATCGGTCGAATTCTCCTCTCCAGCACCCTGGAATAGACCTTACCAGGAGAGGAGGAGTGTGATTCCCCGATAATTGGAACACACCCTCCGGTCCCCCTTCTTAAACAGAGGGACCACCACCCCGGTCTGCCAGTCCAGAGGTACTGTCCCCGACCGCCACGCGATGCTGCAGAGACGTGTCAGCCAAGACAGCCCCACAACATCCAGAGACTTAAGATACTCAGGACGGATCTCATCCACCCCCGGGGCCTTGCCACCGAGGAGCTTTCCAACCACCTCAGTGACTTCGGCCAGGGTGATGAACGAGTCCGCCTCCAAGTCTCCAGCCTCTGCTTCCTCCTCGGAAGACGTGACGGCGGGATTGAGGAGATCCTCAAAGTATTCCTTCCACCGTCCGATAACATCCCCAGTCGAGGTCAACAGCTGCCCACCCCCACCGTAGACAGTGTTGGTGAAGCACTGCTTCCCCCTCCTGAGGCGCCGAACGTGAATTTTTCGTAAGTTGAGTAGCTATTTCAATGGAAAAGGCCTGATTCGTTCCAAGTTTTTTTTTTTATAGTGTAACACTGTGTCCTGTGTAGAGACAGTAGACCCAGGACTAAACGTGGACTATACCAGGTCTAGACCAAGGTCCAAGGTCTAGTCCAGGTCTAGTCCAGGTCTAGACCAAGGTCTAGACCTGGACTAAACCAGGACTGGACCATGACTAAACCTGGACTAAACCAGGTGGATTAAAGCGCCGCGTGTGGGTCTATTTCCTGGTTTCGTTTTGAGTCACGGCTGAGGCGAGCAGCGAGGACTTCCCTCGGGACCGATCGCAGTCTGAGCGCATGAACGAACGCATGCAAGAGTCGCGGTAGTCTAATCCTGGTTTAGACCTGGTTCAGACCTGGTTTAGACCTGGCACGGTTTGAGCACCGGTCTAGTGCTCGCAGCTCTGTTTCCCTCCCTGGGGCGTATGAGGGTGCACACTTGGACAGTTGAATCAGAGTCTGGTTACGCAAACCAGGAGAAGCGGTCCGTGCTCTGCCGTCTAGGCGCACGCTGGGGCCAGAGAGCGAGAGCCAATCAGTACGCAGAACACAAAGTTACACTATAAAAAAA